>JAWWEV010000169.1:30452737-30527209 GCA_035583235.1 Hafferia zeledoni | reverse complement strand
TTTAAACTGAGCTTGGCCGTGGCACTGAGTGCCATGATCTGGTAAAGGGACTGGAGTTGGACCAAGGGTTGGACTTGTTGATCTCAGAGGTCTTTTCCAACCCAATCCATTCTATGATTCTGTGATTATCACTTCTTTCCAGAGCAAAGGTGAAATCCTAACATTTAACACTCTTATGTTTTGAATGCCTAAAGGGATGATGCTGGTTGGAGAAGAGGGCCAGCTGAGGAAACTTCCAGCTGGAGAGATTCAGGTCGTCGTGAGGAATGGGACAGAGGTGGTCGTGACATGAGAGATCGCCGTGGTGATGACAGAGAGCCACCCCTCCGGAGAGGGCCCCCACTCAGATCTGACCGGGAAGAACGTAGGTTTATTTTAGAGTTCCTGAAGTGTTCCATTCATTACAGAGCCCTCCTGTTACTGACAGTCCTATCAGGGGGTCAAAGGGGAATAAGTTAAATTTTCAGCCATTTAAACTCCCTTTGCATAAACAAAGTGATAAAAATCAGCTTTGGTGTAATTGAGAATTCGTCAGTGAATCTTAACTGTTTGCAGTTGTCTTCTTTTCCATCCTAGAGGCATTTCACATCTACAGCAGAGGGGTAACATTTCAAGTATGCACTTTACACAGTAGGATTGTGTTCTGGGTGAATGAATTCCTTGTGCTTAGATTATCAAAACAGACATCCCACAGAGTATTTTCTGTCCCTTTTCTTAAAACCATTAAAATGTGAGGGCAATATCTCTCAAGCAAGGCCTTATGGGTTTCACACTATTAGTGCTATTCATTTTGATGACTAAACCCATTTTAATTACAGACATTAACCTGTATTAATTTTGTATATTTATTAATCCTTTGCTGTGTTCTAAAAATAAAGTAACAGCAAATACATTTAGCCTGGAGAGACCACCACATCTTTTGATTCTGGCATTCTTACATTCAGAATCTCACCTTTTTCCTGCCCCAAGTGTGGGTGGTCCTGCTGGAACAGAACAGGGGATCAAATGCATGACTGCTGCTGGCAGAAAGGCAGAGTGTTCTTAGTGTGGAGAGTTTTGGTTTTTGATGTATCAAGAAGTTTTGGTATTTGACTGTCTGGCATATGCCAGAGCTTGTTCACACACAGCTGGGGTAGAACATTTGACATCCTTTTGGTGGAAATGAGGGTGGTGAATGCTGTTACCAGTGGAATCATGTAATTCAGTACCATTTGACCTCTGGTTTCAGTAGGCTGAAGAGTAATTTCCTGTCTTCTAATACAGTGAACACCTAAATATTTTCCACAAGTGTTTTTAAGTAAGGATTTTTCTATTTTCAGAGTTCAGTAATTTCTAAGGAGACACTTCTGTGCTTTTAATTTTGCTAATAATATAAGAATATATTTTTACACCATAAAAGCATGTACATCAATAGAACATTCTTACTGCAGTTATTGTGTTTTAAAGATGGCACTGGGCTTGCTCACCACAACCCAGATCTGAAAAGAGGCTAGAGTAGTTCCTGCCATTACTTCCCTATAAAATTAAAGCATGTATTTGGCCATCATCATGGTATTACCTCTTGGCAAGACTGGGAATCCGTAAATCAGACTGCCAGGGCCGGGGCTGTTTGTTTAAACTCTCTCAGGCTGCTGCTGGAGCATGACAGAGTTGTTGTATTGTCTCTGTTGTAGCGAGCTCCTGGCGCCGTGCTGATGACAGGAGGGAAGAGCGTGGAGAGGAACGTGAACCAGTGCGGAGATCGGCCCCTGCTCCTGCTGCTCCTCCAGCTTCCGCTCCCCCTCCAGCATCCAAAGAGCGAGAAAGAGACGGGGAGAAGGAGAAAGGTTCCTGGAAAACAGAGAAGGAGCGTGAGCCCGTGCGCCGTACTAAAAACGAGACAGATGAGGAAGGGTGGACCACTGTACGACGTTAAGTGGAAATCACAGAGTTTAACCAATGTTTTAGCTTTGATTTGATGGAATCCACAGATTATATTTGTGCTTATAAACATTCTGAATTGGAATTCTTTAACCAATGTTTTGAGGTAACATGAAAGCATGAATTACTTACTCATATAGATTGATCATGCACAAAACTCACAGCAGAAGGTTGGAAATTGAATGCCAGTTTTTGAAATTTCAAATGATGCTTATTTCATGGGTCATTTGTTGCTAAAATAAAAAGAAGCAAGCCTAACAGCTGTCTTCAGTACAGCTTCTATCTTGCACCAAAACAGGCTGCCCTTTTTAGTCTTTCTTAGTTTGGAATGGGGTATTATTGTTACAGAACATGCATTTGAAAACACCTCTGTTCACACAGTGGAATTATTGAAAAAGCAGAGCTAAATTAATTTGCGTAATTAGCAAAAAATAAGAAAAGCCCTCTTTTACATAGGTATTTTTGAGGGCAGGCGGTTTCTGAAACGTATTTTATCACTATCTCAATTCAGTAAGTTGTTTAAATTTGAATTAAATACAGTAAACATTATGAGCATTAGCTACACTGGGATATTTTCTGTAGATTTACTTGAATCCATCACGCCTCTGAGGCCATTTTGCAGTCATTGTTCCAGTAATGTATACACTGCTGCAGTGTACAATCAGACTTGCAGCCTTACAATTTCAGTGTTTGGGTAAGCATATGGCTGTGTACTTTCTGTTGCCAATATCACACCTGCTTTTTCCATTACTGGATAATTCATGCCTTTCAAGGATTTATAAATATTGTCATATTTAAAATGTGTGGTTTTGGAGAAATTGTTCAATTTTCCCCCCAATTCTTTGTCTTCAGGGTCAATTCTTTCCCTTTCCAAAAAAGTGATTTGTAGTAATGGCTGTGTTGACTTCAAACCTGGGGTGCAGTAACAACGATTAGGGATGACCAGAAGCCAACACAGAACTTGCTGCTGTGTGTTTCTTCAATGATAAATAAACAACTTAAGGAAATAACTGCTGTGGTGCCTTGACTTTTTAGTAACTTCCTGCAGTGTGTGTTCATGCAGAACAGCTCTTGAATAACGTTTTTCTGTTCTCATACCTGTTCTGTACCAGCTGAAGGAGGATGTGAGAACACCTGGGAGTTTCTCCCTGAGAAACCTGGTGTGTAAACAGAAGTTGCAGTACTCCTCTTGTCCTTTTCTGGCTGTCTTCTGAGATAGGCAGGCCCAGTAGGTTTCTTGGGAAAAACTTACTCTCAGAGACATGTGCAGGCTTGATTTTTGTGTCTTTGGAGCCTGTCACATCATTATGTGTTGAGTCACAGAACTCCTTCAGAGGAATAGTGTTTTCTAAGCATAAAAAAAGAAAATGTTTTTTGTTCTTTATACAGTCCCATAAAGGGTGGAACTAGAGAACAGCAGCTGTCCAGTAACTGCTTACTGAATCTGGAGTCTTGGCTGCTGCTGTTGTTCAGTCACCTGTTGCTGTCCTTGCATTCTCTGTCACAGGATCTCAGTATCAATCCTGTCAAAAGGGACCCAGACTTTACTTCGCTGCTGGTGTGACATTGTTGTGTTACTTAGAACTCTGTCTCTCCAGTGAGGTCTTTAAGACCTCCAAGCATGTGGAGGGCACAACTGTTCTGGGCAGCCTCTTCCAATGCTTGACTGGCACCAGACAGAATCACAGAATAGTTTGGGTTGAGGGGACCTTTGATGGTCCTCTAGACCAGCCCCCCTCCAGTGAGCAGAGACATCTTCAACTAGATCACATTTCTCAGAGCTTGAATGTTTTCATACATTTCCATGGAGCATCCACCTCACCCCTTGGGCAACCTGTGCCAGTGTTTTCCACCCTCTCTGTAAAAAACCTTCCTTGTATTTATAAATCGACCATCCTTCAGTTTAGAGCCATTGTCCCTTCTCCTATTGTAACATGTCCTGCCAAAAAGTCTGTCCCCATGCTTCTCGTAGGTTCCCTTTAAGTACTGGAAGGCCACAATAAGGTCTCGTTGGGGCCGTCTGTTCTGCAGGCTGAACAACCTCAACTCGCTCAGCCTTTCTTCATATGGGAGGTGCTCTTGCCCTTTGTTCATTTTTGTGGCCCTCAGAAAGCTTAACCCTCTCTCTTTTTTGCCTCTACCATGTCTCTCTCCCTGCCTATGCACTGCTCTGGAAAGTCTGAATTTTCCAGGTACTGGTAGGAAGTGGTGGGACTGCTGTGAGGTCTCCCTACAACCTTCCTTTTACCAGGCTGAACAAGCCCTGTTCCCTCAGCCTTTCCCCCCCAGGTGTGTGCTCCAGCCCTGACTGTCCTGTCAGCTCTCTGCTGAACTCACTCAAATCTGGCAGTGTCCTCCTTGTATGAGGGGAGCGGAACCCCAAACAGCACACAGGGGTCCAGATGTGTCTGCTGGGGGGGATATTCCTCCCTTCTACAGGCTGTGGTCCAGGTCAAAGCCTGGCATCTGCTGCTCTATGCTCCCCTTTTTGCCTGGCAGGGCCTGGAGGCATTTGAGCCTCCCAACCTCTGACTGCAAGGGCTCCTTCCTTGGCTGAGCAGGACCCTGCTCTTCTCCTTGTTGAATTTCACCAGGGTCCTGCCCAGCCTGTCCCCCTGGACAGCAGCCCTGCCCCAGGTGGGTGGGCTGGTCCTCTCTCTCCAGCATCATCCACAGCCCTGCTGAGAGCACACCCTGTGGCTGTCCCCAGTGCCTGGAGAGGGATGGTCCCAGAGCAGCCCCCCGAGATGCCCCTCTCTCCTGCTGGACCTGAACATCCAGCCCGTTTTTCTGCTCACTTTGTTGTGTGACCTGCAACATCCTGAAGTGGGTGCAAGGATACTGTGTCAGACAGCACTGCAAGCCTTGCAAGCCTTGAGATGAGGAACATCCACTTCTTCCCTTGGTCACAAAGTTGTTTTGTTGTAGAAGGCAGGTTTGCCAGGCATGGTTTACCCTCAGTAAATCCGTGCTGGCAGTTCCCAGTCATCTTCTACTGCATGTGCCCAAAAACATGCTCTGAAAGGACTTCCTCTGTGATTTTCCCAGGGATTGAAGCAATACCATCTGGCCTGTAACTTCTTAGGTCATCCTTTCAGCCTTTTTCAAAGACAGGCACAACATTCACCTGTCTCCAGCCATTATAATATGCCAAAAGTGATTTTTATACCTTTATAGTTTTAATTGTATCCATACGAAGACAATTTTACACAGGAGTGAATGTCAGTGATCACTGCACCAGCTAAAGCTCCATTCCCCCATTTGTGTTATTAACTTCCATTATTTGATATTGTGATGATGTTGCCAGCACATGTAAAATTCTCAGGACTGTGCAGCTTGAGTAAAGATCTGGGAGATGTGAGCTTTGTTTATTTTACTGCTTGATCATTTCAAACACAAAACTAACTACAGTGATCAAAACCCACTACTGACCAAATCCAACAGCTCAAACTTCCATCTACTGCCATCATTACATAAAAGCACAAAGTCTGGTTACCTGGAAATGCTGATGAAGGCAAAGGAGTTGTCTGTCAAGTTTTGCTTTGTTTGATTGAATCATGTTCAGTTAAACATCTAAAATTTTCAATGAACCTTAGAAGAATACAAACTGTCACAGGTTGTACTTAGAAGACAGAGCTTAAGGCTGCTGCTGTTTAAATGGATTCAAGTGTTGCTTGATTATAACAAATCTCCAGGAGCAGAGCAAGGCAGGTGTCAGGTTTCTTTCCTGCTCCCAGAGACTGACCCAGCCCTTGGGCAGTGCTGAGCACCATCAGGGTCCTCAGAAGAAGGGGAGTATAATAGGCATTTTAATTAAGTTTTCTCTAGAGTGCCTTTGTTATGAAAACTGATATAACTGTTCTACAAAATCAGTATTTATGAGAACCGGCAGGGCAATGGGTGCAGTGGTGTTACTCCTGACTGAGCACAGCCCCAGCTGCAGCCCAGGACATGCCACAGCCTTGGTGGCCTTAGTGTGGCCATGAGCAGGACCAGGAGGATGTCAGGGTGGGCTGGTGGGCAGTCAGGAGGCATCTCAAACAGCAAGAGTATTGTAAAGTTTGTCTTGCTGTAAATGAAACATCATCTTTGTTGTTTTAATGTCCTTGGTCTGCAGTCATTGACAGGAACTACTACATGTAAGCAAGTTTTCCTTCTGTAACTAAAAGCTACTGCTGAACTGTGGAAGCCTATGGAGGGAAGGTGCAAGGTCAGTGAAATGCAAGACCCAAAACTGACCTGTGATTCAGGCACTAGTGCCCATCATGTGTGGTTTACTGCAGCGTTGCAAGAAGTAGGCACACAGGTGGCACAACAAAAACACCCAGTTCTTCCTATTTTGCCACGGCAGGACCAGCTGGAATTAAAATGCTCTACACTTTCTCCTCCTCCTAAACAGAATTATTAATGCATTTAATTATAGTAGGATGGAGATTCTTCAAGCTATTCCACTACTTTTTTGCCAACCAAAACCACCCTTGCTGCACTTTAAGCTCTGTTAGCCCTTTCACTCTTGGGCAGGAGGACAATCTACTGGCTTTGCTACATCTCTTTCTGTGTTTAGTGTATCACTCCTGTTTTGCCCAGACAACTGGCAAGTTAAAAATAATCATTTTGCTCTCCATGCAACTGTTAGCAAACTATCTCCAGTATATATTGGCCTATATATCTGGTGGGTCAAATTGGCACTATAGGAGGGACAGACATTTTATACCCACTGTGTTTTACTCTTATGGCAGTTACCTGAGGCACTGGTCAGCAGACTGAGAGGAACCTGTCCAAACAGGATTTCCACTAAACATGGGCACAGACTTACCTGCCTTCAGCTGCATCAAGTTATCTATACATCTGAAAGTAGTTTTTAATTAGAAGTAGCTTGCTTTTTGCCAGGACTAGTATCAGCTGAGGATCATTATCCAATACTGTGTTCACTCTTCTTGCCAGAAAATCACTATGGAAAAGATTCCATCACTTATATGCATAGGAATATTTCCCTGTCATGAAGCAATTCTCTGAAGATACAGTATTTGGTTTAAACATGTGGCCACAATATTTTGATTTGCAGATGCCTGTAGAAAAGTGAAAATAGCATCTCACTTTTCACAGACCTCTTCTGCAGAGCATAATACAGCTCTAACCTGGGCTGCTTTCAGATTAAGCTTCTTGCTGCTCCTAGGATTTAAATTACTAATGCAAATTGTTCCCAGTATTTAAGGAATCAAAATAGCATTATAAACGCTTATCTATTGCAGTAAGCTTTTCAGGGTGACCAAGAACAAGCAGGTTTCTGCTTACTCAGTGCCACAAGGAGTGTGCTGGTGCACCAGAAATCACAGAAGCTTACTTTAAAAAACCTAATCAAAATACCCCTAGGGATTTAGTCTTTGTTAGACTCTTACTTGTAAAACTTCAAAGGGAAAATTGCCCACAATGATAATTTAAAGTGACTGAAGAGCCTTGCTCTCAGGCTGTCTTTTGCTGATGCTGAATCTTGTAGGCTCTCTGGAATAGTCTGTTATTTTATTTCTCCTCACCCCCAATTCATCTTTTAAAATTGTCACTTTACAACTTTACCTGTTCAGATTCTGATCAGGTGCCTAATGCCCTGTAGCAGTGACAGCAGGCAGCTCTTGGCCTTTCCACAGCCAGGCTGTGCACAAGTCGGACTAGAGGAGAACCAGGAGCAACAGGCAGAGCACAGGCCATCCATACACTATCCTCTTAGACAGGCACTGCACCAGTCCAGTGCCATCCAAGGCAGGGGATCTGCTGGTATCCTGATGGATTTCCAGGTGTTGCAATAGGGCTGGTACTGCACAGCAGCTTAATGTAAAGACCAGAGAGGTGGGGCAGGGACACGGCGAACATTGCGAGGAGCACCTCTGATCCAGCCCAGCCAGTTAACCCTCAGAAAACACCCGAGACAGATTTTCTTACATCTTTCTTGCTTTTGTGTTCAGTAACAGTCAACTGCATTAAAATGTATATACGGATCTTCAAACTTCCCACAAGGTAACAAAAATACAGAAGAAAACTCTTCCCAAAGCATCACACTTGAGCTTGATTCTAATGTGTGGCAGACACAGATTAAACCTATGTGGATCAGGAATCACAAAACCAAACACATCTAACTTCTAACAGCTTAGAGGAGCCAGTGGTGCACACCCCGTAGAGCAAGAGACAATAAGTAATGGTATTAAGCACAAGGAGAGAGGCTGCCACAAGGATAACTGCAGCCACTGAATGTTATTTAATGCAAGACCCACTGCACTTGGTAATTAGACCTGATACCATCTTTGGAGTCATCTGATGAAGATTTAAGGGAACACTTCCACACAAAATCATTTCTCCCTCCTAATTGCTGTGGCTGTGAGCCAACAGCCATGATGAATAAGGAACCCTGGGCCTTCATCCCCAGCCCATCTCACACATATTTTGATTCCATTCTTAACACTGTCTTGCTCTCCCTCTCTTCTCATGATCCCATCTCACACCCTGTTGAGTAGTTTTTCAAAAGGAAACTGCACCAAGTGTGGATCACCCCTCACTTTCCTAGTTGTTTTTTTCTGTGAGGACCCATCTCCTTTCTCAACATCCTGGTGATGCCCCAGCAGTTCCTTCACAAGGCTCTTCACCTCCCTGGACTGAGCACCCCTCCACATCCCAGGTGTCACTACAGCCATCTGCAGTGTAACACTGCTCTGAAAACTCCAGCACCTGCTTTTTGGCTCTGGAGGAATCCTAAGCAAACTACAAACTTGCTGCTGCTCCTTGTCCTTCTGCTGGGTAAAAAAAGTAAGCAATTTTTGGTCTTTTGAGGATTAGAAACAATATAGCCCTGGATGATATTCAGTACCAAGGATCTACCATCACCCAGGGTGGTCCAGGTCTTCAGTATAATTCTGATGCTTTGTACTGTCTATGTAGTGTTAAGGGTATTTGTTAACCACATGAGTAGATCCCTTCTACTTGCAATGAGTTAAAACCATATTCTCTCAACTCCTGAAAATACACAACCTCCCCTTCTTCTACTCTCCTACGGTCACAGCACCCTGCTTTGTCCAGATCTCTTTCCTCCAGGCTTCCCATCACCTCCCCATTCTCCACCACAAACACAGCTGCATCAAAGCTTGTACTGTTGTCATTGTTATTGCCCTTCTGTCAGCAGCAAGGACTCGGTTTGCGCCCTGTCCCGGAGTCATCACGTTTCCAAACATGCACTTCAGTGTTTTCTCCTCTCAGACCTTCCCCAAAGCTGCGTATCAAATGTAGGGACCTTCGAGACCAGCGCCATCCCCGCCCACGAGCGGAACGGTTCACGAGTGACCGCGAGGCACCGCTCCAGGCAGGATGCTGCGATTTCGGGAAGCAGGTGTTAATTACCGAGGGCAGGTTTAATGACGATTTGCTTATCGGTTTTAGGACCGGCAAAGGAAACTGATCGGATGTTTAAGACCTGAAAGGCGGAGTGTTGTACCGCAATTAAACATCCAGCTACTAACTGGCAATTAGGAACAGCTCTCCCGCGCGGTCCCCGCGGTGCAGCCCCGCAGGATCCCGCTCTGGGATGCGCTTCGGGACGGGCGGGCGGCAGGAGGCGGCGCTGCCCCGCCACGGGCACCCGCGACCCCCCGGCAGCTGCTTCAACCCTCCAAACCCACTCCCCCACAAGTCAGATCTCGCCGTCTTCGTAAAAATCACATATAGATATATTTTTTTCTTACAATAAACAAACACAGCGCATCCCCGCCGCGCAGTCCCCGCGGCCCGCGCCGGGCTCCGCGCGGGCCAGCGCGCTCCGGCCGGGGCAGTGTCACCGAGGGGGACAGTCCGGGGGCTCCCGGGGCTCAGCGGCCCTTCCTGCCCAGCGCGGTCCGGGCGTGCCGGAGCTGCCGGGCCGCCGGCACTTTGGAGAGGGGGCAGTACTTGATGGTGTGGGCATTGTCACCGCTGGCGCCGCAGAGGGGGCAGGTGTAGCGCCGCAGCACCGGGCAGAGGACGCGGCCGTCGGGTCCCTTGAGGATGTGGGTGGTGTAGAGAGCCACCGCCTCCTTGTTGTTCCGGCAGAAGACGCAGACCTGCAGCTCGGGCTTGAGCAGGCGGGAGGCGGCCCGCGGGTGCGCCGGCAGCCGCCCCGCCACCACCACGCCGCCCCAGGCGTGGGCAGAGCCCTCCCGGCCCGGGAGCTCCCCCGAGCAGTCGAACACCACGGCCGCGGGGCCGCCGCGCCCGGGGAACGGGCTGAAGTCGGCGAAGCGCTCCTCCAGCAGCCCTTCGCCGTGGTGGTGATGATGATGCCCGCACAGGTCCAGGTCGTGCAAGTCCAGAGCGCCGTCGAAGTACGGCCCTGCTGCCTCTTCCTCCTCCTCCTCTTCTTCCTCCTCCTCCTCCTCGGCCGGCGGCACGGCGGCCGCCACCACCACCGAGGGGGGCTCGGCGCCGAAGCCCTTGCCGGGGCGTACGGCCTTGGTGATGAGCGTGGCCAGCCCCAGGTAGTCGTTCCAGGAGTTGAAGACGTTCCCGCAGGCGCTGTGGCTCCGGCCGCCGTAGCGGGCGCCCGGCAGGCACTCCACGGGCGGGAGGTGCCGGTGCTGCTCCAGCTTGCCGCCAGGGAAGGCCTCCATGGGAGCGGCCCCTCCCTCGAGCGCGGTGCGGGGCAGCGCCGGGCGCACCGTCCGCTCCGGGGCCGCTCCCGCTCCCCTTTCCCGGGGCTGCTCCCGGTCCTGTTCCCGCTCCCGCCGCCGCCTCTGCGGGCGCGCGGCCGCGCGGGGCGCCTCAAATAGGGGGCGGGGGCGCGGCCGTCGCGCTCCCATTGGCCATCGGCAGGAGCCCCCTCTCGCTCATTGGCTGACAGGGCGGCGGGGGGCGTGGCGCGGCAGCCAGCGGGGCGCGTGCCGGACCCGCAGGTGCGGCCGCCGAGAGGAGTCGGGATCGGCATCAGGAATCCGGTCTGGAGCACACGGGACGGTTCCGGATCCTCCCGCCGCTCCGCTCCAGTCCCAGTTCCGTGACACCGCACCATCAAGCAGTCTTGTTCCATCACTCTGATCCCAGCACGAAACCAATCTTCCCCACCCCTTTCTTTCCCCAAAGGCCCTCAAAACTAAACCAGCCCTTGGGTGTTTTCCTGCCTTGAGGAGCGGTCCGGCACCGGCAGGGCCGGGTCTCTGCCTGAGGCAAAGCGATGTGTGGGGATAGAACAAGTTTTCTGCTGTTCCAGGGGGAAGCGGTTCGTGCCTCCCCAGCTCCTGAACAGCCGCAGGTGCCCTCCCGTAGGTGCCAGGGAGTTGTGTGGGTCTTCTTCGGACTCCTCTTAGTAAGTGGGTTTAGTTGGTATTATTTGAAGCTAATAAAAGGTTTGGGTGGTGCTCAGATGTGGGGAACCAATCTGGAATATTCAGCCAAAAAAAGGGCCAGACCTGACCTACACCGTGGCTGTGAGGGCACTGTGTGCAGCAGGTGGATGTGGAGCGACTCCGGGCATCAAGATGAGCACCAGCGTCCTGCAGCACCCCCAGCAGAGGCTGATGAGCCCAAGTGGCCCAGCCCTCACCCCTCTGAGCAGCTGGATGAGGGACTGTCGTGGGGTGAGACAAGTCCTCTTTGCCGACCCTGATGATTCCCATCCGCTCTGGCCACCCAGAAAACAGATCCTGCTTTAGGAAGCGTCACACGTGCACTCCTGTGGGCTAGACAAGTTGGCAATACAGTCACAATTAAAGATCCTAATAATTTCCAGCCCTTGGAAAAAGCTGCTGGGCTGAGCAAGGTGGGTGGGGTTTTGCCAGAAGTAAATCTGCCTCCCCTGGGCACGGCCCTGATTTGTCGGTCTAACAGGTGCTCCTCTGGCAGGTGAAGCAACTTCATAATGTGCTTTGTTTGCTTCTGAAATCGGCAGGTTTCATGAGCTCAGATATCAGAAACAACTTCCGAGGGGCTGCCATCCAGCACTGAGAAGCTTGATACGCTCCTCCAGCCGCGGGAAGTGCCTGAGAAGTGGGTGTATCAAGGACCAAGGAACAATGCAGACGCCTGCAGGGAGTAGAGCTGGCTGGAAGCAGCAATTCAGAGCGTGAATTCTCTGGCTGGAAAATGGGACTCATTTCAGTACTGAAAATGTTTGCAAAGCAATTCCTGTTCCAGAGCGTGCTCGCGGTGGGACACGGTTCTGCAGCAGGTGACCACAGGGACATGTCACAGTTGCGTGGCGTCAGGCTCAGCCCAGGGCTGTCTCCGAGATGCAGTTTTGTGGCACACCTCTCCTCTCTTCAGTGGAGCGTTTCGGGGCTGGTCCTTTGAGGCTCAGAGCCATTGCCTCTGAACACAATGGGTGGCCCGATTTGTGCGAGGTTTGCCCTGGAGCCAACAGGGAATGGCAGAGATAACAGATGGGTGAAAAACGGGGCAGAGTGATCAGTCAGCGTGGTTTAGCATCACATCCTGGGGCAATTGCTACTCATCTTTTGTTGACATCTTAAGAGGCAGTCTTAGAGAGTGAATAATTTCAAATCACTGCTGTAGCAGTGTAAGTAGCAGAGGCAGAGAGGAAAATGGCCATTTCCCCCTCACTGCTAATGTCAGGAGTGATGAAGAACATGGAGCAGCATAAAAAATATCCCCAACACTGAAGGATAGATAGCCATCACCAGCACTGCAGTAACAGTGCCCTCTATTTGACCAACAGCTTGGCAGAGCTCGTGTGTGTTGCCAATTCAAGTGTACAAGATATACTGCAAAAGTTGTTTTTTGCCAATGGTCCCTCACCTTCCAGGTGTTAAACTCAACAGCTGGATCAGGCAGAGCTGTTGGGCATCATCAGACTTGCACCAACCTCGTGCCAGCTTGTCACAAAAAATCTTGCTTTTTGGGTGCAAGAGTAGGGAATGCCACTACTGATATTAGAACAAATCAACGTCTCAGTGAAGCTCTTCATCAGTTTCAAACAGTAAACAAAATATGTGGTCAGGAACAGCTAATGCACAAGTAGCTGCTTCTAGGAAAGATGCAGCATTGGTGCTTTGGAGTTCTTTGAAATGTTTTTCATTTGAAATATTTTTCATTCGAAACATTGAGAACTGCATGAAAAACTACTGCTTTGTCCACTGAAAGTTGGGATTATTTCTGACTCTAGCAGCTACCTTTTCAGCAACCCCTGTAAGGACTTGGACAGTGTAAGACCACATCTGTCTTGGTGGTGTCTTCTGTGAGTTCTTGCGGCAAGGCTGCACAGCAACCCTGGAAAACTCTCATCTGGAGCAGAAGTGACAAATAGCTGTTGGCAACTGTGAATTCAACACCACGAGCCAAACTCTGCCCAGTGAAGGGGAAAGTTTTCTGCTCCCTCAGAGCACTGAGAAACCATGTCAGAGATCCAAGCTGATCTGAGCACAGGATTAGATCTGCTGGGAGTGAGCGATCTGCTTGGAGGGACTGGTGTGGGAGCTCCCACCGGCCACAGGAGTTTGTGAAGCCCAAGGTTCCTCCTGGGCTTCACACAGACATAGACACAGACACACACATATTGTATGAAAACTGGTGAGCCGTGGACACATGGCAGTGGACACCAGTGTATGTGCCACCCTGCTCCCAAGGGATGGAACCACAGTGCTCAGGGTCACCAAACCACGTCTGGCTGCTCACTGCCACGGGGAGAGCCTGCCTGGGCAGTGCTCCCTGCATGCCATGATTACGTGCCCCTGGACATCCTCCCTCCCAGGAAAGCATCGAAACCAGGAGGCCAAAACAGTGTGGTGCCGTTCCTGGACACAACAACAGCAGGTGAGTGAGGTCTTTGTATGGGGTTGGAGGAAAGATTTCTTTCTTCATATTAAAGGAAAAATGATCTAGCATGTGATTTAGCAAGAACTATAGAAGGATTTAAGCACAAATGTGTTTGAGTGCATGCGGGACAGCTGTCAAGTTTAGGGAGGAGATGAGCGGTTCATTTGAGAGATACATTAGGAAAGGATTTACTCGGGAGGGGGGCTGTTAGTTCCCTTGAGGCTGGGGAGGATTTAGTGTCTGTAAGTGTTGATGTATTGTGCAAGTTGCAAAGCTTGCCATCCCAGAAGCTTTGATATGTTCCAGCTTTTCTTTAAAACCCCTGTGGATTTTAAAGTGACTTTCATTTAACGTGGGAGATGTTGACAAGCCCCCCCAGGAGGCTGGTGAGTTCTCGAAAGGGTCTTTTAAAATATTAGCTTCACCACCACTTCTAGATGATTTCTCCCTCCCTCTGGAGTATCAAGGAGTGGTTTGTTTCTGACAGCACTAAAAATACATTAGGTGTCTGCTGACACAGGGAAGATACGCCCCGTGCTGGTTGGACTCTCAGCACAGTGTTCAGGGATCCTTTCTAAAGCTTTTGGCTTAACAGACGATGCTTGTGTTTGGAAAGCTGAAGTTTACAGCACAGAGATATCCTTCTGTTTAGAAAATTGGAAGCAGCTGGTGCGGCTAACACGGGCGAGTTAGGTTTCAGTGGAGGATACAAACACAAGCCATGGAAGCAGAGCTTCAGCCTGGAGTCTGTCCAGAGGCTCCAGCACTGAAGTTCCCTGTGCCCATGGGAGAAGTTCTTTGCTTGGTGTTTCCCTTCTCAAAAGGGCTGGAGGATTAGGGATGTAAAACCAGCCATGAAACAAGACTTTGGCTTTGGGAATCTTTCATTGAGGATGTGCTTTTGTTTTTGTTGTGTGGAAGCAGCTGATCCTTCAAGGAGGAGGACTGTAAAGGGAGCAGTGATGGCTTCACCTTCCTGTGACTGTGCTGGGTACTGTGGGCTATTTCTGTATAACTGAATACATTAAGTGTTTCTGTACCAGAGTACTAAACTTCTCCATGGTGTAGACCACAACTTCCACGCTCCATGCTGGAGGCAGGAGAGACTCTCAGTTCAGTTGTTTTCAGCCTAAGAGTTACAAGACAGTCCTCAGGCAACTGCAGCCAATGTTTACCCAGACAAACAGAGCTGGTGGGGGACTTAATGTATTTTTAGCTGTCTCTTAATTTAATTCAGCCATCAAAAATGCAGGGCAGCACACAGCCATAGCCAGCTCTCTAAGAACTGCTGCTCTACCTTGTTGCAGGCAATCAGAAAGAGGTGAGAGAATAAAATAAAGGTGTTCCCAAGAGTACAACATTGTCATCCAATAAGTAATATGCATATCATAGCAGGAAGTTATATGGGCAACATAAATATTGCTCTGCTTGAATGCTGAGTGCTCTATTTTCCAGCAAAAAGCCATCATTTTGCCTGTTTTGTTTTATCTCTCTCAGTGGCACTTTGAACCAATAGCAACTGAACCTGAGCACTCAGCAGAGCCAGAACTGCCCTCTGGCAGCATCAGCCTGGCTGTGGCTGTAACCACAGGAGTGCACAGGGGTGTGTGTGGGGACTGCCAAGGAGACAGCCGAGCCCTCTTCAGGGCTGACAGTAAATAGGGGCAGAACAGACTTCAGTGCAGCAAGAAGAGAAACTGAATTTCCTCTCCTCATAAAAAGTTTGTCAGCTGAAGCTGAGCTAGTTTTCAGGAGGCAAAGTGCTTTCTGGACAGAGACCCTTCTTAAATCTTCAAATGCAGAGCACTGCTGAGAATGCTGGAAATAGCTGTTTAAAAAATAAATCTATTACAAGACTATTTTTACAATCAAAAATGTATCCACTTGAATTGTCATGGCTGATAAACAGTAGATACTATCAGCTCTTCCATCATCTCTTGCAAATGCATGGAATTTAAAGGAGAATGCAAAGGTCATAGACAACCAGCCAGGGTTTTGACTTGCCCATCCAAACTATTGCAGAACACAAATACAAGCCAAGAGCCAAATGTTTATCTGCAGAAGCATATTTTTCCTGAGGATATAATAACTCATGGAGAAGAATGTCAAGGTGGCATAGAAATTCATATATACAGTTTATAAGAAAATCAAAGAGTTTTTATGAAAACTGAAAGTTTTGGGTATTTTTTGTTTAAGAACAATTTGTGTTTATGCATTTTATAAATGCATCAGGGAAATGTAATAAATGCCATAAACACTTCAGTTTCTAAATATCAACTGAGGTTTCCCTTTCAGAGCAAATCAGACTCATGCTGAAACTGCAAACCCTGTTCTTCTGCAAGGATCCTGTGAACCTGAAAATGTATTAATTTTACAGTTTTGGAGTGAATTAAATCAACTCTATATTGTTGAACTGTTATTACTGAATATCTCTGGATAACACTGGAAGTGTCCAAGGCCAGGCTGGATGAGGCTCTGAGCAATGTGGCTCTGGTGGAAGGTGTCCCTGCCCATGATAGGAGAGTTGGAACTAGATTTAAAGTCCCTTCCAATCCAAACTGTTCTGTTATTCTGTGATCTCAAACTGAAGTTGAAGTGACCAAGGCAGGATGGATATCTGGGCACCAGGAGCTCTCTGATCCATGCTGAGCTCCTCCAGTGCTGGCACTGCCCCTGCCCCTGCTGACACCAGCAGGTGACCAGGTCTGTGCCTTTCAAAATGCTGAGTTTAAAACCTGCCTCTGCAGCCACGTTTTCATCTTTGGAACTTATCATGGCTGGCAGGTTATAATCATGCTCCTCTGTCAGTCTGCCCCAGCAGCTGTGTCAGGGTTGTGCTGTCAGTGCCTCTTGGAAAGTTTGGTATTTTGGAGGATTCACACATGGAAATTCGAAGTGTCGGTTGGCATCGCCTGCATGTAATGCTGTTTCACGCTCTCTTTTAACTCCAGGGGAATAATAAATGAAACCCCAGTTCAGCAAACGCTAAGTACATGCTTACCATTGCAGGCTTGGATACAGGACTTGCAGTTTTTCTCAAAGTAGGCAGTTTCTGTTAGATTTTGGGAGCCCAGAGAGCTTTTAAAGCACAGTGAGATGTTATGGTGACTTGCAGGGCAGAGTAAACTCCTGTTCAGTGTGAATCAGTGATGAAACTCCTCCTGAATTAAAGAGAGTGGCCAAGAGGTTGTGCACTGACTGCACCTCCTTCTGCCCATGCTTTTGTCTCCTGTGCAGGGTCATGGAACTGGAAGGCCAAGCCAATGTGTTTGGGAAAAATCAGAGACTTTCCGTTTTGGACAAGTTTTTGGATTCATAGAAAAGAGTATTTCAAATAAAATTTTGGCTAGACACTCTACATTCCTTTATGTGTTCCTCCTCTCCAAAAATTACTGCTCCAGGATATACTCGAGGAGGTTGATACTTGCATGAGGATTTATTGCTTTTAGTTTCTGAATCAGTTCTGAACCTGAGCTAACAAATGGTAGTGCATATTTCTAATAGCAACAAGAATTCCAGCAGAATTTCTGAGGTTTGCCTGGCTGATTAAATCCAGAAAAGTCTCTTAATAAGCTCCCAGGAAGAGCCAGCCACATTAAGGACTTTAAGAGAACTACAAATTCAGTTCTGAAGAGTTTTTTATTGTGCAAAATTTTACCAAGTAGAAGATACATATATATTAGTTGATCCAAGTAAATGTCATATACACATTCAAGACAGTAGATAAGTTCCTGATACATTAATTTCACACAGCAAGGAGAATAATATTTTTTCTGACAACTTGATTAAATTTGTAAAAAATTCCTGGTGAAAAACAGTCATTGGATTTTGTGTCAAGCTGGTAAGTGTGATTTAGCTGAAAGAGAAAAGCAATTGAAAAACCAGGTTTATGCTTAAAAACTATGTGTAAAAATATGCAGGTTTTTTCAGTTTTGTTATTTGGTAAAAGGAGTAAACATACAAGTCACAGTTAACTTTGAGACTAAGATTTTGGGACTGGAGGCCTTGGTAAAAATTTAACACCTCCACCATGAGATTTTAAGTAAACATGTTTGGGGACATTTGGATGCATCATCTGTCTGTGCAGAGGAGGTTGGGGTTTTGAGTCTGACCCTGAGAGCATGATTTCATTTGTGTTTTCAGTAAGAACTATTTTGTTCAAATCTTTGGGTGCTTTTGAATTACTTTTTTTTTTTTTTTTTAATTTTACCCTGAAGGGATAAACCACTGATTATACATGAAAATTGTACCTCAAAGATCCATCTTAATAATATAATTGTAGTAGCAAAGCAACTGGTGTGATTATGTGCATCATTGCACTTTTCAGCCATTAACCAGCTTTTCTTGGTTAATGAAGTTAGCAAAACCTAGAATGTGCTCTGCTGGAATATATCCAGTGCAATCTCATTATCACCTACAAGCCTTTATAATTGGGGCCATAATGTGAAAACATTATATTGCTGATAAACGAGATGGGATTAAAAGAGGACAAAGTTGTGCTCTCAGACACACGTGACAGATCTTGGGGTTTTGGTGTGTGGTTGTGGAATGCCTGTAGCCCCATGACGAGTTTTTGGGGTGGCATTTCAAGCAAGAGGAGGTGCACTTGGAATGAATCCAGCAGCAAAACTAATGAGAGCTGTGGCCTCTCAGGAAAGGTTAAAAGAATTGGTGCTGTCGAGTCAGAAGGAGACTGTAGTGAGGCATGAAAATGGTCTTAAATGCCTTCAAAGGAGGGAATAATCTGTTCTCAGTGATCCTGTTGGATAGAACACAGAGGAATGGGCTTAAAGCACAGTGATGGTGGTTGATATTGGGTATTAGGGAAATGGAGGATGGGTAACTGAGGACTGGTTGAAATTACTTGGACCAGGGTGTGTCAAAGGATTCTCTGCTGTTGTCAGGCACCAGGAGGAGGTGGGGGAGGCACTGGTGGAGGTGGATTGTGCAGTTGCTCCTGGCTTTAGTGGTGAGGAGCTGGAGCATCAGTGTCACTCCACATTATTTTACAGCTCAAGGTGCATACAGGTAAGAGGCTCTTAACAGAGAGACAAGAGATCTACTTGGTGCTTGCACAAACACAGACCAAATCTGCCAGGAGGATCTGTGATCAGAATTATATTCTCACCTGTTATACACTTGGAATTACTGCCAGGACTGCTGATAGAAGGGAGAGAAGGTTATCAAGGATAAAAAAAGGAAAGCATTACTGTTTTTTCCCTTGGATGGTACGGGTCATAAGGCTGCTTCTGTTTGTGCTTGTTTGAGTTTCAAGATGTCTCTTTGGGAAAAAAGCATCCAAATGTTATTCAAAAAATCCTGTAATGAAGAGTCATCCTGTCTGCTTCAGCTCTAGCTGAATTCTGGTAATGAATTCATTATCCGCACTGGTAAACATGTGCCCCATCTTTCCAGTCAGAACTTGTCTGTTTTCAGTGTCAAGGTTTTCCTTGCTAACTGAGTGGCCTGATCTCAACGCTTCATTCTCCCTGTAAACACTGATAGTCTTTAATCAAGTCATCCCTTAACCTCTTCTCTTCATAAGCTAAATAAATTGAGCTCCTGAATCTGTAGCTGTAAAGGCTGTTTTTTCATCCTTCATATTCCTCTCAGAACTCTCTGCAACTTATCATCCTTTATGAATTGTGGGCTCTAAATTTGACATGGCCCTCCAGTGGGAATTACACCAGTAATACCAGGAGCACAGGAAGATTTGCATCCTTTCCTGCAGTACTACCCTCAGACATTGTGTACAACTGAACAGGAGCATAAAAATAGGTTCAGACCAAAGGTTCATTTAGCTCAGCATTCTGTTTCTGACAGTAGCTTGTAGTGGGTGGATACTGAAGGGTGGTATTTCCTTGCATAGCCTCCCTATATCTTTTAAAAATAAAGATACAATCTGAAATTCCATGCAAAGCCTTTGGTATTTGTATGTTTTTGATGCCTAAACGGTCTGTTATGCCTCTAACTTTCCAGCATTTGTATCATGAGTTAAGCTGCAAACCAGAAGATTTGTGTCTGTGCTAAGGGTCTGGGAAAGGATATTTTTAAATCATAGCAGGGCCCTGAGGAGGCGGGGTGAGTGCCACGGTCCAGATGGAAGGAAAATGTGTCCCTGCTCTGTGGGGCCAGAGGCTGCCCCGATGGCCCTGCTGCAGTGCCAGGGGCTGACACCCCAAAAAACAAACATGTGGCTCTGCCATGCACTGCTGGAGCTCTGACAGCAGCTGCCTGAGTGCCAGGGAAGGAGCCAACACAATGTCCTTTGTGCTGGTGACCCTTGCCTTCCCATCTGTAGGCTTTCCATGAACCACCATGATCCTCAAATCTCTTGGAGCAGCTCTGACTCCCAAGGCATGGCCCTGTCTCTTGTGAGTGTGGAGCTGGGTTACTTGGCTTGGCCCTGCTGAAGTGTGTGGGACTTCCTTGTCTCCCCTTGGCCAACTCCTTGGCAGCAAAAATCCTTTCCCTCAGCTATTGCTCTGTCATGTTGTGTCATCTGCAGCTTTATTAGAACATGATTTCATGTTTTCTTCCAGGGGGGATATTACATAGCTGAGAATAGATCACCATGGAGCTTCTTGGAAGCTCCTGGGTGATGATTCCTTGTTTACAGTTGCACTTGGAGCTTTGTCAGCCCATTTGCAGGTTAAAAGCTGTGCACCAGGCTAGTTCTGTGCTGTTGCAGTTGCTCTGTCCATGCAATCTGTTGGGTTGGGTGTCGTGCAGCATTTTGTGCCATCAGTGTTAGTACATTTGTCAACACGGTTCATAGACACCAAGCCAGCTCAGGAGAACATGCTTGCTGTAGGCACAGGCCTTGTGTTTCACAGTCATAGGATTAATTGGAAGGGATCTTAAAGATCATTTTATTCCAAGCACCCTGTCATGAGCAGGGACACCTTCCACTAGACCAGGTTGCTCCAAGTCCTGTCCGGCCTTGCCTTGAACACTTCAAGTTCAGGCACTGTTGTCTTACTAGAGCCCCTGGGCTGTTGGGAGAATGAAATACTGGGTATTTTGAGTCATTCCAGTAGCAGACTAACTAAAATAAGGCATAATTCAGTGTCATGGAACTTTGTTTATGAAACTTCCTTGGAAAAAGCAAGCTTTCCAAAGAGAGAGCCAGCGCTAGAGGGAGAAATGGATATGTTTGCATTTCAAACTCTTGCTGGCTTGCAGATAGTCAAAGACACACTTGCTGGTGGTGGACAAGACCTGTGATGATGGAGTGTGTTTTACTGCTGTGGAAGGAGATCAGAAAAGCTGTTGCTTTAAGGACATGAAAGTAAGAACAGAGACATGTGAGGACACAGAGAACATAGAGATGAAAGACAGAGAAATAATAATTTAAAAATATTTCAATCCCATTTTCTGAATAGGCAGAATAATTCATGCTATAGGGCACCTAGAATATGTAAATGTACACACACAATTGTAAACCCAGATTTCCAGTATGTCTCTATATCTTAATCCTTCAAAAAGACAAGCTCATGATGTTCTGGTCCCACTGAAATGAATGAGAAGACTCCTTATAGTATTATCATGATTTATTCATTTATTATAATCATATTATTGAGATAATTGAGGCACAAAGAGCCACAGTGACAACATATTCCACTTTTTTGTCTTATTACTTCAGCAAAAAAGCAAAAATCACAGTCAGTGCCTCCCACTGCCAGGGAAGGGTGAGTGACATGTGCTCTAGTCGTCCCTTGTTTCCCCTGGTGAAAGAAAGGAAGGTGGGGACTCCCGAGGAGATGAACCTCTCCTGGGATTTTATTGCTTTTTTTTTTTTTTTTTTTGTTTGTTTGTTTCTTTTGGTATAAATATTATATTCATTTGTTACCACTTTTTTTTTTCTGATAATTTGTCAATTCTGGGCACTTGGATTTTCATTTGAGCAGCTGACAAAAGCAAAAGTATCTGTTCATAAGTATGTTCAGTTGTGAGAAGATTTCCTTACCATTCAAATTTCTGGAGGGATCATCTTTGACTTTCTCAGCAGTTTTGTCCTGATACCAAATTATTATAGTGTTCTGGATGAATATGGATGCTCTTCCCTTTTGGAATAAAGAGAAGGCAAATAAACACCATCATTCCATAAACTAATAAACTACTTTTTCTCTAAGTGTAACACCCAGATTTTATAAAAATTGAAAGTGCATGCTACTGAAAGTCAATAATATTGAACTGATTTTATTCAAGGTTGAAAAACAGCAACAATAATAAAAAAATGAACAGTGCTGTGATTTGGTTGGATTTTTCTTTGAATTTATGATGCTTCTGAGAGCCTAGACATGTGTTACATGTGCATTGGAACCAAAACATACCCTTTGGAAACTATATATTTGTAAGCTCTCACTGAAATGGAAGCATTTCCTACACATGGAATTCATCAGTATTTGAACAACGGTTTTAAAACCTTATGGTTAGTTCAAAACACTTCTTATTGTTGTTTCAGCAACTGTAGCTGTCAGAACTACAGAGCTTGAGTGTCTTGGCCTTGTTGAAATAAAATATCTAAAATCGCTCATTTTACCATTTCTGAATTTTTCCCAAAAATTTTGAGACTTTCCAAGAGTGTCACTGTTTTATTTTGACACATGCCAAGTTTCACCCATCTCTGGATATGTTGTGCTGTCGCTCATGAAAAGCTCACGACACAAATTCACCCGCACAGAACCCAGATGGTTTCATTTAGATGGTTATTTAGATTGTGGTGTGGAGGAATGCTGGTGCAATGACAGTGCCTGCAAAAGAGGGAACAGGAATGAGAGGGGGGTTTCATTCATCTGCAAATGAAAGGAGAGGTAAAATCCTTCCCAGAACAGGGTTACTTCTTATAAATGTAATTTTATCAAGTGCCAGGAGCTCTTCTTTTTTCCCATGAGCACTTAAGACAGCAGACAGAGCCACTGGGTTGTTGTTTAGCCACGTCACAAAACATCACTAGAATTCAAAGATGTTTAATGTGCTTGGTGTTATAATGATACACGAGAGTAAAAGTTACTATTAAACGAAACAAATAGAAATCAAAGTAATCGTTCTTAAATTCTGGGACTCACATGCATAGGGTTATGATGTCTTTGACTTACCATGAATCAATTTTACCAGTGACACCATGCTAGTATTTTAATGTATAAATCCATAATTGAACTGAATAATCTGTGCTGGCCTATCTGGGTGGTGATAACTGGTTTTCACTGTGTTTCTTACTGGCTCACTCCATCCTTCCCCTTCTCCCTGCTTCCTCTCAGACTTGTCAGATAAAAAGTAACCATGCTTTCAGCATTTCAAACTTTTTAAAACAGGATAGAGATGTTTAAAAAAATCCATCCCATCCTTAAACTGCTGTTTGGAGACATCCCCTCCTGGAGACACCGTATGGTGTGGCAAAGAGCATCTAAATCTCTGAGATTTTTACTAAATGTTGCCTGAAATGCTGTCTGAGGGGGAGCTTTATACCCCTTGCTCGCTAGATGCAGACAGCTGCATCTACTTGAAGGAGGCTGTTTGTTTTGTAAAATATTCTTCATAATGAGAAAAGAGATCGTGGGTTGGATCTTTAAGATGTTTCATGCAGTATTTTTTATATCACTGATTTTCATGTCTTTGCAAAACAAGCAACAATGTTTTCCCATGGAGGCTTCTGTTGTTTTCCTTCGCTGTTTTCTAGCGGGTTAGGAAGAGATCAGACATATTTTTGTCTCATTGTAAAGAAGAGACTTCCATGGAAACCATGCTGGATACTCCAGGGAAGCCCATCAAATAGTATAAGGTCAGAAATCAACCTGCATTTTGGGACAAGGAGCAGCCAGGTTGGGAGGAGAGTTGGGAATTCTGGCTGCCTGTCCAGTTGTGTTGCTCCTGTCGCTCCATGGCAGGTGCCCCTCTCCCCTTTTCCAGTGACCATTCCATAACAACCTGTCATTTTTCAGGCAGTTTTTCTGCAACCATAACTTCATTGTTAAGTTCCTCAGATATGGGCAGCAAACACAGAGCCTGCCCACACTGGCAGTGGTTTGAAGCACGTCGGCAGTGACCGTGGCCAAACTCTGCCCCCCTCCCTTCCCATGGCTCTGGGCAGACAGAAAGTCCTTTTTTGTATGCAAACATAATATTTTTGTTCTGTGGCTGAAAAAAAAACAACCCAAAAAAACCCTCAGGCTAATCCCAGGATAGTGTGAGTCCTGAAGTGGTTCAGTTAAGGGGGAAAGAAAAAAAAAAGAGTGTGTGAAATATGAAAATTTGGGCTGACTTTTATTTGCTCTGTGAAAAACCAGGAGATAATGTGTATAAACAGGGAGCAGAGAGATGTATCAATAAACAGGAACAAAAAACCCCACCAGTTTCAAGCAATTTAAAGCAGATAGGACAATCTTTCTGAAACAGAATGATGGGAGAACAGCAAAAATTTTTGAGCTAGAGTTTCACTTGGTGTGTTGTGATGTTAAATGTGGAACTGTTTGGACTAGACAAAGTTGATTTTGTATTGGTTTCACTAAGGTAACACAGTCTGCTCATGGGCTGGGGTTGCAGCAGGGAATCTTCTCCTCAGCCCCTCAGGGCAACTCCAATTTTATTGATTTCTAGTTAGTGATTTGCTTTCTCTTATTGTTTGTTTGTGACATTTTCTTGGCAACATTGGAGTGAAAATGTTATTTCACTCTTTCAGAAGCAAATTAGATAAAGGTGACACAAACTGTTGGGAGTGTCCAGCAGATTGAGTGGTGCCTGACACTTCTCATCATTGGGATGAAAGGGTTTGGCACTATCTGCACCATGCCAGGGTCAAGGAAATCCCTGGTGCTGCAGGGAATACCCTCAGTCTTGGGGCAATGCAGGACCTTTGGGTCTAGCTGCAATGTGTATTGGCATATGTATGAAAACACTGAAGACAAATAGGAAAAAAGACACTTTTCCTGCCATGCCGAAGCATCTCCATTTTCAATTTATTTCCCCCTTATTGTGAAAGGTGGGGAAGGAGGTCAAAAATGGACACACACTTCCAAGGTGTCCAACCAGAGGCATGCTGGAGTGAAAAATTCCTGATCTGCTTGGCCTGGGGCGAGTCCCTGTCTCCTTTCAAGGCTGTAATTTCATTCTCATCATGGTCTTTCATTCTCATCATGGTCTTTCAAGAGAACAACCTTGATGAAGGCTTACAGAGTAAGTTGCAAGTCACTGAGGTTCATGAGAAAACGCGAGTCACTTGGTGGCTGTAAGGGACCTCTGGGTATCCCACAGCTCTGCCCACACTGGGCAGCTGGGAAGGTGGTTCAGGAGTGAAGTGCCCTCTGCCCTTCTGCAGCAGAAGCCACAATCCAGGCAGCAGAGTGGTGCCTGAAGGTGGGAGCGAGGGGACAGCTGTCCGTTGGTGCCCTGTGTGGGCATGAAATGCTTACTGACACCCAGCCATGCTGTGCCTGTAGCAGCTGCTGCACTTGCTGGCTTCTCCTTCCTGATGTTTTCCAGGCAGGCTGCTGTTGGGTAGGATGGCAGGGCAAAGGGAAGCTGTGAAGCTTCATTTGCTGCAGGTGCTGCTGAGACACCCAAAAGACCACTGTGATCCAGCAATTCCAAGCAGGCTATTAAAGTTAACACTGTAGGGCTGGCTCCAATTTCAGTCTTTACATTTTGCAAGCATTGCTGTGACATTCATCCCACTAATACCTGAACCTGCTGCATCCTCCTGTGAGAAAGTGAATTTTTATCTCGTTTTTGTGGTGGGGAACTCCTAAGGCAGAACATGGTTATAGAATTTGTTCATAGTCACCTATTAGGGCTGTGAAACAGCCAAGAATAGGTTTGTTTCCCTGTGGTGGGCCTTAATCACAAAAAAAAGAATCCTTCCACTCCAGTGGAGCAAGTCACGTCGTGTAACAGCTTTTGCGCCTCTGTGCATTAGTCCTGCAGTTCATAGACCTCCCTCATTAAACAGTCACATGCTGCAGACTGGGTGCCAGGCCAATCTTCCAGCCGTGTGTTTGCAGGCTGGAAAGGCGAATGCTGGCATGGAAAAACTCAGTTTTCATTAGGCACTGTCTGAAATCAGCTAATCTCGTTTGAGTGAACATGGAAATGGCGATACTGTAAACAGAGGGGTTTGGTGCTTGGGGTGTGCCGGGGGATGCGGCTGCATCAGAGACTGTCCTGGCTCTGCTGAAACCAGCAGCAGCCTCCCACTGGATGGGAAACTCTTTTAGCAAAGCCAAGAGAGAGCTGAAACTGCCGAGCTCGCAGCTACTGACAGCCAGCAAATAACAATGCCCTTCGGAAACAGTAAATGAGTAAAATACATCTGACCTTTGGTGTCCTCAGGGAGCTTTGTGGTCCCCAGGTAGCAGGGGTTCAGGTGTCACTGCCAAAGCTGAGGGAGAGGTTTATAATAAGTGATGAGTTGGTCTTGAAATATTTCTTCTCACGTTACTGAACTCCTTTCATTAACAAGTGAGAAATGTGTGTTTCCCCTCTCTGGTGCCCTTTGCCAGCACATCTTCCCAGTGTGCCTTACTTTCTTCTGAATCCCTTTTCAAGGCCAGCTGCAAGGACCTGGTTTTCCACTGCTTTGGGAATTGTGTCCACATTTGCATCTGTGCTTGTGTGTGCATTTCTTCCCATGTCTTTCCACTGGGTTTGTCAGCAGCACTGAGCACAGTGGGGCTTTCTCCCCACTCTGGAGCGGAGTGCTGATGGCAACCTGTGTCTCTGTAGAGTAGTTCCAAGGAACTGTGAACTGTCCTCATCAGCCCAGGAGCTCACCTGTGGGTACAGGATACATGGCAAAGGGACAGAATCATCTCAGTGTCTCATGTCTTCCAAGTACTACACAGCAGTGATAGCACTAGGAGTCTGATTACGTTTGGAGTGTAGAGAAAAATAACTCAAATGTGAAAGGAACGTCTTAAAATGAGCATTTTTCTAAATGGATTTGCTCCTCTGAGTCATTGCTCCAGTGCAGGCTTTCAGCCTCCCAAGAGCAGCTCTGTTCACTCATTTTTGCTCTATTAATAAACACACACAAGCACTTAAACAGAATAATGCACTTCATGGAAGGAAAAAAGAAAGCAACACTACTTGCCATCCCCATGGGAGAAAAAAAACTGCACAGAGAAAAATAGTGCAATTTCAGGAGATTTTTGTTTACTGAAATATGTTTGTTTCTTAGGCTTAGCTCTTGGGGCTGTGAGGGGCAAGGGCAGTTTATACACTCCTCTGGTTTAAGGTACAAAACACCTTTTGTCCACAGGTTTTTCCTTTTCTCTCTCTCTTTTCATATGTTGTTGTGTTTCATACCTGAGTCAAATTCAGCACTAATTTTCTGAGGTTTTGTTTGAGTTGAGGTTAATTCAGTACTTAACATGGAAGCTGGGTCAGGATCAGAATCTCATAACACTCATTGTGAGACAAAACTATGTTGAAGCAGATTGTATGTAGTTTGGAGGAAATAACAGGCTATATGACATTATGAAAAAGCTTATTTCTGAGGTCTTTGTTCTTTCAGCTGGGGTTCCCTCTCCTTGAGTGGCTCACACTCACCTTACTCATAGCTGTGTTTGGGGGTCACCTCCCCCTTTCTCTTCTCCCCAGGTTTCTGCTCGGTCATTGCAGTTTTGCTGGGATTTTTCTTTCACACTGGAAGAAATCTCACAGCAGATCTGAAATTCCCTCACCCTAAGGAGTCTTTTCAGGAGGTTTTCATGGGCAGGCAACAGTTCTCAGGGGACTGATCTCCTCTGAGCTCCTGGGCAGGGTAGTATTTTATACTAATATTGGATTATGGTAATGATGCCACTTTTGAGTAGTTCTCCTATTAAAGCTGTGATTTGTTTCCCTGTGTATGTGTTTCTCTGTGTGTAGGACAGAGGAATAATCCTTTCCAGGAGTGGCACTGAAGTCCCTTCTGCCTTGCCAGGCTGCTCCCAGAGGCTCTGAAGGGTGGAGGGAATCTGTGGTTTACCTTCTCTCCCTTGGAGATCCCAAGCTGTCCTCCACTCTGCAGCCCTCTTTGCTCTGGGGGTCTCTTGTGCTAACAAAGGGCACATCCCTCTTCATTCTCCCCTGCAGCAGCCAGGGCAGCCTACAGCTCCTCCATCTTTCCCTGTCCTCTCCCACTACCTTCCTAGGTGGTGTGCCAGAGGTTTTGTCTGTCAGAGTGAAAGGGGCATCCTTAACACTGCTGGGAGAAGGAGTCTGACTGTCTCCTGGCTCCCTTTGCAAGGGGGAAAGCAAAGGATCTTGAAATGAGTCCAGTGTATTAATAAGCCAGGCTGCCCCACATAGCAGGAGTGAAAGTGGGACAGTCAGCACACTGCTAATTTTACACCGGCCCAAGGGGATCTTTTTTTTTTCCAGGGAGTGTGTTATCATTATTTTGTGTCCTAAAGGGCCTAAAATTAGGGCTTGTAGGAAGCAAGCCTCTGTTGGAGGCTTCATCCCAGGCAGCCCAGGTCTCTGTAGAGCTGGGTCTTGTCATGCACATGCCCTGTTCCAGATGCTTCTCAGTCTGGCAAAAACAGAGGAGGAAACAAAGGTGCAGAGAGGTTCTGGCTGCACGTCCCCATCTCTGTCCTGTGCCCAGTCTGGCAGTGAAGCAGGTCCACTCTGCTCTGGTCCCCAGGGAGCAGCTGCAGCAGGGTTTGGCTGCTCTTCCTCCTTCCCCGAGCCAGGCTGTGGCTGCAGAATGGGAGTTGCAGCCAATGTTAAATGAGGGATGTGCTTTTGAGCGTGAAGACTTTCAGTCAGTTAATTACAGCGAACATTTGCAGCTTCTCTTTAAATCCCAGCACTGCCTCTTTGCACCCTGTTCCACAGGCAGAGTTGGATGCCATCCAGGAAGGGAACAGAGGACCCACTGGTGGCTCCTCAGCTCTGTCAGAGCTCCTGGCTCACCCACCACATGGGCTGGGCAGCAGCCAGGGGAGCCCTGGGGTGCTCAGAACCTGCACACGCAGCCTTGGACAGGGTGGGGGTTTGAGTTGTAGTCCCCAATATGCCCCCAATATCTGGATTGAAGGGTCCCATCCTGCAAGGGGCTGAGCATTCCAACACAAGCAACACAGTGTTTAGTCAATGGGTTTGTTCACATGTTTAAAGTTAAACACTTCGTTAAGTGCTTCTGCTTAATTAGGCCAGACCACGCTGTTCCTTGTGGGATTGAGTGCAAAGTGAGGCACACCAGATTAGAACTAATATTTTCAAGCGTGAAGTTAAAAATGAAGCACTTAGCCCCCAGTTCTGCAAATAATTAAGCACATGGGTAATTACTGATTTCATTCCATTCATCAGCATTGTTGATTTCAGTAGGGCCATGGTAGTTGTTTGAGTGTGTCAGCATAGGGGAGGTCAGGCCCCAGGTTAAAAGATCGCAGGGACTGGGGAAATACATATTTGTGGAGTGTCTAACACATGGGGGCTGCAATGCCTGTCACACATCCCCGGGTACTACAATAAGAATAATAATGCCACATTTAAGTACTAATGATTTTTAAAGATACTGCTTGTTGGCCTTACCTACAGAAATGTGATTTGGGAGTTCTGTGTCAAACAGACCTTATTGTTAATGGGGCAAACACAACAGGATGTGATACCTGCACAAGGACATGTAGCCTCATATCCACCTGGGCTATTATTTTGCCCAGAGAGGTTGAGGACTACTCATCCCTTAATGTGTTCAATACCAGGCTGGTTGGGGGCCTGAGCAACCTGATCTAGCAGCAGGTTCCCTGGCATGGCAATTTAAGGTCCCTTCCAACACAAACCATTCTATGATTCCATGATGATTTTCTGAAATGTGAATGTTAAAATAGCTGTCTTCATTGCTACAGCCCCTAATGCAAAAGGAACAAAATGAAGCCTGGGCTGCAGTAGGGTTTGACTGCAGAAGGCATCAACAAAGACTTTTGCTGATATTCTTTTGTCTGTTTGTTTCAGGTTTATTTTCATTAATTTTAAAAACAGACGCAGCTCTTATCTGCGAGGAAAGGCTAAATACTTCATATCTTTTTGTTCCCCTGCAGATGATTTGACAGGAATGTTTACAGAACTCATGATTTAGCAAAATGAGAAGGGAGGAAAGAATAAGAGAGAAGTGAACTAAGCTGACCCAGGAGAGGCTCCTGCCACTCCACGAAGCAGCTGTTAATGATGCCTTTGATAACGTACCACGCCGAAGGGACTGTTACAGGAGTTCTTTTCTGCATCCAGACGGCCGTGGGTTTAGGCTGATTGTGTGTGCCCTCAAGGGGGTTACAATACCATGTTTTCAAAGAGAGCCACCATGAAGCACCTTGTGTCACAAACAAGGCTCATTAACATAGCTCAGCAATTAAACCCTGCTCGGTCTGCTGTCCTGAGATAAAGAACTCCCAATTTATGGCCCGGTTGACTTTCGCTGGAGATGAATTGTCTGACAGCTTGGAGTGGTGACGTGTTGTCTCATGAGTACAGCTGTTCACAGGGGTGATCTTTCAGAATGTGACTTTTCCACAGATCAGCCAAGGGTATTAGCACTAACTAATTACAGGGAGAAGCCAGGGGCAATGGTTTTCCAAGAGTGGGAACACCACAGGCCCCAAACAGCTGGGTAGTGCTACTGCTTTTCTCTCCTGGAAAACAACAGCTCAGCTGGAGGAGAGCCCCCCATCTGGCCAGCTCTTCTAATTCGTATAATAAATGCAAATGATATTTACCTTATTTATTTTTTACTAGACTTTAATGAAGTTTAGAAGGGCCTGGACACATGTGGTAAGACATGCAGGTTCTCAAAGAGTGTTGTAGCATTTGATTAGTGATGCATTGCAGGAGCTGTCTCCACGTTAGTTTGTTTTCAATTTTACAAATATGGGGTTTGGAAAAGAAGTTTGCTCACAGTTATGTCTCAGTCCAGTGGTCTTTTGCTGTTTGATTTTCGTTCTTATGGTTTGAGTTTAGGCAGAAAGACTTTTAATGGTTTTAGGTGTTGGTATTAAAAAATGCTCATCTTCATACAATATTATACTTGCTAATCTTAAACATAAGGTGGCTTGAATTCCAAAGTAACTTTAACCCAGGGATTCTAAATGTAAATGAGGAGATATATGCTCTCCAGGCTCCAGCAGAGAGGAAAATACAAAGGAAGTATTACTGGTGAACCAAAGGAAAAAGGGTTGCTCCAGGAGCTCAGGGAGGAAGGGCTGCCTGCTCAGGGTCAGGTCCTGCCTCAGATGGAATTCTGATGGCAGAGAATTGAGCTCCCAGGGCCCCACTCTTTAGTCAAATACAGCAATAAATTAGAGCTGTAGGCTTGTCATCTACTTCATAACACCTGCAGATCCATGTGGACTGCTTAGATCCAGTACTTTTAAAAGTACAAGAGAATTGCACCTTAGATTGTTTGGTTGTTCTGTGAGTGATAAAGACAGTAGAGTTGCCACAGGAGGGGTCTAGGTGATTGTGTAGGTCAAATAGTACAAACAAGCTTGGAAGTATGTCCCCAGGCTTGTTCCACGAGGATGTGGTTGGGATCTGGGGCTCCTAAAATATTAAAGACTTTGCTGTCTAAGATCCCTTGGGAAGGGAAGGAGCAAGGTGGAATTTTGTGTATAAGACACATAAATATTTATATACCTATCTATTTGTGTCTGTCTGTCTGTCTATCTGTCTGTCTGTCTGTCTGTCTGTCTGTCTATCTATCTATCTATCTATCTATCTATCTATCTAATCTATCTATCCAGATAGATGAATCTGAGTGTGGTAAAAGAAGAAACAAGTCTCTAACTGACTTCCACCCATCTTGGAGAATGAACTCTTTATGCAGTGAATGTCCATATAAACCTACTTTCCTTCCTATTAAAAAAAACTTTTCAGTGAGTATTTGGATCCCCATAGAGCTAATTTAAGTCCATTAACAGTAGACTCACTTTTCTTAATTACTCTTTTCAGAATCATTTTAGGATTCCCAGGTGTCTTTGGGCCACAGGTTGAAAAGTGTCTATACATTGAAGGATAAGGTGTCTGATGATGATGTTGGGAATATAGTGCACAGTGTCTGAATTAAGGAGGACCTGCTGGTGTTTGTTATGTGGTGATCCCTCACATTTATCCCATCTCTTTAGTAAACACTGTGTTCTGAGGGAGAGCCAATAATGCATCCACAGACCAGGTGGCTGCAAGTTCTGTGTTTGCTGCAGCTGGCATTGGTTTTGAGCCTGGGCCAAGCAGTGAAACATCCTGAGGAACTGATTGGTGAGGAATGAGAACACGAGACTCTGCTCTCTGTTTGTTGCCAAATAAATGGCAGCAGGAGGCCTGGTGCATCTGGGGATGTGAGATCAGCTGGTGTTGACTCTTTTGGAGCCAACGAAAGTGCTGGTTAATCTGAGTGTGGCTACTTTGAAACGCCACTGTTTTCTTGGCAGCAGTGGCTCAAAGACTTTGGATGAATAGTGGTGGGGAGGAAATAAGCTGTGTACATTGGTGGTTAACTACATGGTGTATTTCTTGTTTGGATGTATTGTCTCTTTCCATAGCTTGTGGCTCCCTGCCATGGGTGCTGGTTTGAGAGCCCTTAGCTCCATATTTCTGCATGCGATCAGGTGTATCCATGTGGAGCAGAGATGTGGCCAATGGGAACTCCAAGGGTCCGGGTCCACCACAGCATCTCCCTTTGCTGCTGTGTGGAAACAGGTATTGGATTCTGTGATTCTGTGATTGTTGCTTCATGATGCAGACTGGGCATTGCCTGGCAGAAACATTTAATGAATTAACAAAAAGCAAAATTGAGACTAGCAAAGGAAGCAGTCTCAGCAAACTGTCAAATGTATATTTTTCTTCATTATTTTCTCACTGAGGCGTGATGAATTCTGATGGAGCATTATGGATGAGGAGAAGGAAGGAAGTGTTAGCAAAGCCTGAAAACAAGCCACTGCTCTGGCTAATGAGGCAAAAAGGAAATTCTGGCTGTAGCAGCAAAGTCCAACAAGAGAGAATTGGGCTTAAGGGAGTGGAGCTTGCATGAAGACTTTTAGTGGGTCAAACAGAAAAACCCTTTCACTTCACAACTTTTCCTTGTTTCTTATCTAGAAAATGAACAATTCAATGGGCATGCAACTCACACGCACTCATTCCTTTTTGGACGGATATGGTCACACTTTCTTTTGAGTGCCTCAGACTTCACTGTTGGAGAGGATTGCATCTGAATGGATCTTCCAGTGTGAACTTCAAAACAGCCCAGTTTGGGTGCACTCATCACACAGAAGTGCCTGGAGATGTGTACAATTCAAAAACTTTCCCAGTTCTTCTCCAGTGTCTTAGAAATCACGTAGATTCCCAGGGCGTTGACTCTCTGGCTGGCTTAAAACAAGAGGTTGGAGATGCACCTGTGCTTGATGAGCTGTGAGTTTGCAGTGCCTGATCAGGAGCTGGTCACAGGTGTAATAAAACAAAATATATTGTGCCCTGTCATGGCTTTTCTTACCAGAAAACAGAGACTCCTGTGTGACTGTTACCACACTGATGAGCTTAGCATTTAATGCTGGTCACTTGTGGGCAAGAGGTAAATAAGCTCTCCTATCACCAACTGACCATATCAGGTAAAACACTGGCATAAATGAATAGTTTGGAACTGGCACTGTGGAACTGCCAGGTCTCCCTGTTGGCCACTGCTGTGGCACTGCAGGGAGAGGGCTGTGCTGCCAACCTGGAATTCTTCCACATGACCAAATTGACTTGCTAAATAGGACAGTGGTTTGTGCAGACTCGGTAACAAGCTGGACAAAGTCTTGCAGGAGTTGAGTGTGTGAAGGGATCCAAGCCCCTCCACGGCAGCTCCGTGCTGTGTAATTTTGGAATTCCACACCAGAATGTGGCTGCAGAGGTAAACACCAGCTGGGTGTCATGTGAAAGGGAGGGAGATTAGTGGAACTTGACAGCTCCTGGATACAACCAGCAGCCTTGGATTTCATATTCCTTTAGAATAAGGAGATCAAAGAATTGTGATTTGGAAACAGCCGACATCCTGTCACGGTGCATTAGGAGTGAACAACAACCCTGTGCCCAGGTGAAAACAGCTTTTGTGTGACTTTGTATGTGGCTTTAGGATGGGAATCCCAAAATGCCCAAGGATTAGGCTTACAATACACAAGTCTTTTGGGGAGTTTGACTAAGTGCTCTGCTGCTTGGTGGAATTTGCCTCTCTGGGTTACATTCTCCAAAACAGAGAATGAAGAGAGTGGCACTCGTGGGGGTCAGGTGAGGATGGCTGAGGGGACACTGAATGGTGGTTGGCACCTCTGTCTCGGAGGCAGGTGCTTAGCTTGGTACCACACCTGCTTTGAATTTACAACTGTGAACTCTCTGGTGGAGCTGGGAAGGACAGGACTGGCCTGAGAGCACTATGAGAAGAGGGGGAGGAAGAGGCACAGCTACCAGTGAATCTCCAGGGACACAGCAGCAGTGTTGGTGCTGTCCTCCATCTGGGCTCACACTGTCCCATGCACAGGCTGGGCTTCAGGTGAAGATGAATACACAACTGTTGTACCTTCTCTGCAAGGATTTCTTTCCTAAATATCTCCAGACTTCTTTTCATGGTACTTTTGGAACCCATATACATTCTTAATGTTCACATCCATGGGATTATAAGTGGTGGCAGTGTGTTGAAATCTCTTAGAGGGACTAGCCCTGAATGTCAGACTTTCTAAGAGATTTCTGAGCTTAAGTTACCTCTGACAGGATGCTCAAAGTGCTTAGTACAAAGTCTGAGCTTTTCTTTTGTTAGAGCTGCAGGTGCTGATATGGCCATTTAACAGGAGTAAAAATAACTTAAGCAAAAATGTCCTTTTATTAAGCCACCACTATATCTTAGGGAAAGTGTTCTTACTCTATAAATAGATGTCACTTTGCCCTAGGAGCAGCCTGGCATTTCATTAACATTGTCTCTTTACTAGAACCTGCCACCTATTCTGTAGAGCTAAACTGGGAAAAGCTCTTAACTTTTATAGCCTATCTCAGTTCTTTGCTTCCAAGTGCTTGTAAGACCATTGTATTTGGTTTAAGGTCCAGTTATGACTTTTTTTAATGGACACTTTTTGGTTTTGTTTTGACTTTTTCACTCCTATTGATTTGCAGTGCTACAGAAAATAACAGCTGAATTACATTTGGCTTCTCCTGCTTCCCTTCTCTTTGAGATGAGGTTACAACGACCTCATCTACCTAAATCAATAATCTGTACCCAAATCTAATAAAGATTTAGCAAGGCCTGTAAAATAGCATGTAGCCCAGATGGAAAGGGAGGCCCTAATGTCCAATGCACTCATTAGCTATTTATCAACCATTAATGATGAGAATAGGAGTGGTGTGTGGGGAGAAGGACACAAAAGCAGGACAGCAGAGAACCTTCCTCAATACAAGGTGGAGACAAAGGCTATAAAACATGTGTGCAGGCTGTAGCCTGACACTGGCTGGGGAAAGGGAGGTACCTAAAAAGTGGAATTTCCACAGGACTTGCAGAATCACAATCTGTCCACAAAAACTGTGTGTCTTCAAGGTACTGTACAAGAGAACATAATGAAGAGCTAAAATACATTTGGCTTCCCGTGAACTGACCCTGCATCCCTTTACAGATGTGAAAGCATAAAAAGTTGTATGTCCTGAAACTGAATATTATAACCCTTTTTTTTCATTAAAAAAGACATTGCCTATGTGTAATGGGCCCATCTCTTAATCAGTGGCAGAGTTAGAAAAATTCTGCAATTTGCCTTATTTTTGTTTTAATTCCAAGACTTTTCTTTCAGCTGAAGGAAATGAACTTGTGAACTGGCCACCAAAGTTGTTTTGTGACCAAATTGCTGGGGTATAGATTAGTCAGGCAGCAAGTGCAAATAGAGAATTATTATTTTTCATCACTGTTTATTGAAGAGAAACTGGATTTGTGACAAAATGGGTATTCAATACTGTCAAGAACGTGTGGTTTTTTTATTAGAAAACTGAAATAATTTTTTTCTATTAGGTTTAAATGTTTGGGTTTTAGTGGTTAAACATTCCTATGTGGGATTTAAGCTTTCACACTTTCGGAGGGGAGAAGTGTTGATATTTGTTGCAGATGGAAAATATTTTTTTCCAAAGCTGGAACAGTAGCACCAAAAAGAATTTGGCATCTCTGGAGTTTGTGGTATGCATAAAGACAATAATGTTCCATGAAACAATATTACAGATTCCAGCAATGCAGAACTTAGTAGCAATATCAAGGAAAACAGGAAATAGAAGTAATTAGTCAGGCAGGAGGAAGAATCCCAAACATTAGGATACCAAATGCTTTGCAAAACAGTAGCCAAACTCCTGTCTTTTAATCTTCTTTGAATATTCTTTCAATCTTGCTCTGCAGGTGGAAAGTCAAAATAAGTTACAGTACATCTGAATTCTTTATGATGGCTGTTGATTCAAATTTCTCTATTAAATACTTGCAATGAATCTTTTTCTCTTCTGTAGAAGGAATTCTTTGCTCCAAATGTATAATCTAAACACCCTGCACTGAAGGGAGCAGAGTTACAGTCAGGGGCTCTTTGTCAAGGTGGGTGTCCAAGTCAAGTCCCTCTCCAACAGCATTTCCCATGGCTCAGGCTCTGCTATGTGGAGGGGAAAGGTGTCAGCAGTGCTCCTTTTAGGCCTGGCCCTTGCTATGAAGGGAGGCAGCTGAGCAGGATTTTTTAAGATGGACTGAGGAATCCACTGCATCCTCTGTCAGTTTACTCTTACTGTTTAAAATCTGTGCTGTATTTTTTATGTGAAGTTGTCTGGCTTTAGCTTGTAGCCATGGGTTCTTGTTAAGCCTTTCTCTGCTAGATTAAAGAGCCCTTTATGACTGGTATTTTCTCTCAAGGGAGGTATTTAATACCCTGTAATCAAGTCACCCTTGGTCTTCCCTTTGATAAGCTAAATAAATCCTGCCCATCAAATTTCTCCCTGGAAGCAGTTCCTCCTCCCCAGCCTTTAAATCATTTTGGTGGCAGTTTTCTTCATACTCTAAATTTTTCAATTTCTTGGAAGACAGTAGAGCTTCCAGAGTTGTCCATGGTCTTTCTGCATTAATCCCACCATGTTTTATGGACAAACATAACTACATCCCCACAGCAGTGCCAGTGGAGCACATATACTGAGCTGTGTAATTGCAGCTGCAGAGGTGCTGGGAGAGGCACTTTGTTCCTATGTAGAGTTGAGAGGCTGTTGGCACTACGTGCATTCATTGTCCCTTGCTGTGTAACTGTAATAAATGCATTTTTATCTATAAGCCCAGCTTATCAGATGTCATTTAACTCCAGGGTTTCCTGTGTTTCTCCTGGGGAAGCCATGGATTGTCCATAGCTATGAGGACCACTTTTCCAGAGCTGTGGAAACAGCATTTTTAAGAAGAGACTTAGGAAGGGAGAGATCTCCATGAGTGTGACTGGGTATGGTTTGGCAGAGAAATATGTTGGATGTGGAAGGGATGGCTTGGCAGGCATCCCACGACACATCAGCCTTTCCTCTGTATGAGTTAAACTGCCTCAGGGTTTTACAGCCAGAGGTTCTCCAGGAGATACTCACTGAGGAAGGACCTCACAGGGTGCTCTGCAAGGTCTGTTGTTTTGTCATTGTGAACCATGTTCTCTTCATTGACTCAGAGCAACCAGCTCAGCTGTGGCTGCTCTGCAATAGCAAGGTTTGCATTCCTCACAAGGAGGTTTTGGGTAAATATGCTCATGAATGCATGATAAGTTTTCTTCAGCTGTCTTTCTCCATCAGGACTGCAAAGGTTTGATTTCCCCCCCGCCCCACCCCCCCCGGAGCAGTAAATCAACAGGATGTAATTAAAGATTTTAAGAAGCTCCTTCATTTTCCAGTCCACAGTTTAATTTACTGAAGCATCTCTATCTGGCAGCTGAATCACACATTTTGTGTTTCCCTTCTCCTTTATGGAGTGGGACAGAAGACCAGAGACACCACATTCAAAGACTTTCAATGCTGCTGATTGTACATATCAGGCAAAGATGCCGGTGGTTGTTCCCCTTCCCTCTTTCAGAGGAAGGTCTTTTTCATAACATCGCTCTAGACCTGTATTTTTCCATTCACTAGTTGCTACCCTTGTTCTCCTTTTATTCCAAAAAGAAAAAAAAAGAAGAAAACCAGATGGCTTTAGTGCTGTTTACCCCAGGAAACATTTTGAGCATTCAGTAATAAAACTGGGAGGAAATCCTTCACTTCCTTTATGCCTCCTAGCAAGTAACCACATCAATATGAAATGAGGATGTTTTTGGGTACTAACCCAATGTCACCGATCAAAATACAGCCATAAATACTTTCAAGATGCAGCCTTGAATCAGCTGGTGGATGAGGAAAAGCCATTTCTGTTTTGGAAAGGAATTTTTCCCTTCTGCAACCACTTTCTAAATTGCACTGACATTTAACAATTAACATACAAAAGCCTTTGTATCCGCAGCATCATTTTTCATGTCAATAAACACATTCCTTTGCTTTTCAGTGCTATGTTTAATAATTCCTATTTCCTATAGGGAAAGAGAACCCCTGTGCTTTATTTGTATTACACAAATTACATGGAAGAAACAAAGCCATATCTGATCACAATTAGTAAATTAAGAACATTTGCATAAATCTTTTTTTTTCTCTCCCTAATCTAGTTTGCTGTTGGTAAACAGTGTGTTATCTAGGTTTAGCAAAGCATTTGGGTTGTAGCCAGAGTTTTGCTTTCCCCTTGTCCTTTTTGAAGTTCTCTTGGCAGGCAAGATCTGCTTCTCCTAAGCTATCTGTCATCACACAAAGTGAATTCCAGCTTCAGACAATAAACGAGTTGCTATTCTGGATTCATGGGCTGAACTGTCATTAAGTCACTGACTCCCTGCTCTGGGGTTTTAGGATGTGTTTCTGTTTCAGCCTGAGGCTCTGCTCTGGGGGGTCTTCATGAATTGCAGCAAGTTCAGTGTGAAGCTCAGTGGTGCTCCCTGGCTGTGTGGGTCAGGGGCAGAGTGAGTGAGGGCACAGCTTGTTGTGTGGGATGGTTTCCTGGCACTGCTGAAATGGGGAAAGGGCTGTCTCATCTCCATGGGGGCCCCTCAGATTCCAAGTCTGAGTGACGTGATGATGGTTTGGATTAAAGAGAGAAGAGAAGAATAAATGAGGAATTAATTTACTTTTTTGCCCACCCTGCCTGGAAGGGGGTGTATGTGTTGACAGAAATGATCCTTCCAGAATGTGGAGATCTGTTCCTACAGAACAGGAGATATTAAAAATACCTGAAATATCCATGAAATTGTATGCCTGGAAAAGTAGAGTCCTGGTCACTGGCTTGATCTTGAGGTACCATGAGACTTGTGCACCATGAGCACTCTGTGGTGGCACAGAGCAAACAGTGAATGTTGGTGTCTGCTAAACTACTTAGCTGGAACCTGCAGAGGTACACAGAGTGTTGTTGGGCATCTCCACTTACCTTTATTTCCTTTCAGGTGGCTTGCTTGGGATGCTGGAGGGGTTGTGGGTTTGGTGGATGAAATAAAAAGGCTGGGACCATGTCAGAGTTTCTGGGTAGTTACTTTTCAAAGCTTTTCGTGGTTCTGTGGGAGAGGTTAGGGAGTTCTTTCCCATTCCCAGTGTCACTTGCTTTGGGGCACCCTGATTTCATTCCCCAGCAACCACCTTCTGCTGCTCCTCTCCCTTCTAGGGGAACTCCATCTTCCCCTTCCCAGCTCCACTGTTGGTTATTCATTTTCAGTATTATTTGTTTCTTAACAAAGGAGGGAATTCAATAGCAATGTCTTCCAACCTTGAGTGACAGAGGTTTATGTGAGGAGTAAAAAGACACTTGATGCTTTTTACAGTGACATTGATGACCATCCTATAAATAGTAGCATTTCCCTTTACTGCTCCTGTAAAGCCTGTCAGATCCCAGCCTGGAATTCTTTTCCTTTAAGAACTGGTTATTTAGTTGCTGGTGCACTTTTCCTAGCTGGAGGTGCAGGAGGCTTCAAAAAACGAAGGTGGCAGCCAAGGTGAAGTGACCCTGCTGAGATGTGCACATCCTACGTGAGATGTGCATGTGTTGTTCTGCCCTTGAGGTTGCTCCACCCTTGAGCTTGCTCCCAGGCTTGTGTGTCCCCAGTGCTGTGCCAGCTGCTGCTCCTGGGTCTGACTGCACTGCAGTGCCTGGTGCTGGGCTGATGGCCCCTTTCTCAGCCAGGGCTGGGGTCTGCCATGTGTCCTTTCCCTGCCCCATGGCATGGAGCTCTGCCCTGTTGGTTGGGGAGGAAGAATGAGTCTGGAAACGAGTGAAAGTGGACAGGTCAAGGAGCTGAACATCTCTGGAGCACACTACCTCCAGCCTGGCAAGTGTTGGGTTGTGTGAATTTGAGCACAATCTGCTGGTGGACAGCCTGTTTCCTGAGGGTGGTTTGCTTAGAGACCAGCCTTTCAGGCTGCCATAGCACATCCTGATTGCCTGGTAACTCTGTGAGACACAGAGGAATTGGCACCATGAGGTACCTGACCAATCCTGGAAAGGAAGGATTTAAGAAGTGTGTGTGAGAGGTCCTACATTTGTGGAGTCTGGCTCAACTGCCTTTAAAAGCATCAGGCTCACATTGATCTGAATAGAATCTGGATTGACCCTTAGTAAATGAGATCATTAAACCCAGGTTTTAATCAAACATGAGGCAAAATTGAAACCTTTGTTTACTTGCTGGTTTGGAGCCTGGCTGTTGGTGGGATCCCAGAGACAGAGAGCCAGGCACGTAACATGAAAATTACTTTACTGCAGTAATGTCATTATATTTTATTGACCAAGCATTTCCACAAGTGGTGAAAGGGGATTATTGGGAGATTGGGATGAATGTGCATTATGTCACTTTGGAATCATATCCTGTGTGTGGGGAAGATGTGAGCCCTGACTGAGTGACCCTCCAGGCAGAGGGGTTTGTCTGTGGAGCTGTGCTACTGCCTGCATGGGAGCCAAAGCCTGCTGGGATGAAAGATTTTAGTGGCAGCCTACAGAGCCATATTAGAGGAAACGCTTTCAAATGTATCTGTATCAAGATGTATGGGTTTTTATTTCTGCCTGTGTTACATATCCCTGAGCTCTTTTTGGTCAACAGATAGTCATTAGACAAAACTGCATTGCTTTGCAATTTGCTTATTGCTGTGACTTAACTACTAACAGAATAATATTTTTCCTCATATGTAACTTATAATTTTTTGGATGTGAGTTCTGCTGCTGTCATGGATTAAAGTTCCGGAGAGGTGTGCCACTGTTCTCCAGGCACTTACAGCCTTCCCATGGCTGTTGAACACAGCCAGATGCAAAGCATTAGCACAGTTGCTTGCAAAGGCCTTTTCTCTTGCACCCACACTCAGCTTGGAAATGAAATACAAGATCACCGTGACATCAATAAAACATGCTGTCAGCAAGATGTGTAAGTTACCTGAAAGCTGAATTCCATTTACAGGTGGCAGCAGGGTACACTGTCTCCATTCCCCCCCCCCAAGAATCAGTTTCTGTGATTGATTGCATTTGTGTTTCATTGTGATTCTGTGTTTCTGTGAATCTCATTTCCATTTCTGGCATTTTTATAAGGCTTATGAAAGTGAACGATATTAAACTGGGAGGCTTTGGAGAATGGTTTTCAGGCAGAAATAAGAAGACTGTAAAAGATTTCCTGTGTTTGTTAATATTCAGCTGGGCTTGGGTCTTTAGTCCGAATACTCTGCATTGGAGGCTATTCTGAAACTTGTTGCTCATAGGAGTCTTTTGGTATATATAATCTAAATATACCAAAATATTTCTCATCAAACCCACCCAAATGACTTTTCTCACTTTTTTTTTGGTGACTTTTATTGTGCTGAACACACCCAACACCAGTGATTCTCATACACAGGAATTTCTGGTATGATCATTGTAAGACATGCCCTGTTCCTCCAAGACCAGTGAAATGACCAGTGTGAGGGTCTAAGGATGACCTAAGGGCCAGTGCAGAGAGTTGCAGAGGAATAGCCTTGCAGTAACTAATTCTAGGTTTTTTGTATCAACAAAATTTCTCATTCAGTACCAGAAGTGATTAATTTTGATGTTGTATTCTCTTCTTCATTTATACTTGGTAAAGCAAAGGTACAGACCTCACACTGCCTTCTTTTGGGGAGAAGAGTACAACTGAAAATCAAGTCCCTTTCATCCAGAAACTTAGAATACAGATTAAATGTCATGCTTTAGTGCAAATAGAGCTAAGGGTTAGTAAAATGACTGGCTTTCTCTTCTTAGGTCATGATTAATAAATAGCACTGTGTTCCTGTTGCCTCTGCACTAAATCTTGTTTTCAAGAGCAGCAATGATCCTCTCCCTGTGCCCACACAAACTGGCCCCGGGCAGTGTTGCAGTGGAGGCTCCATGCAAGCTCAGCCCATGTTTCCTGCCCAGGTTCTGCCCATCTTTTGGTCTGTTGTGGCCACTGGGTTTGGGTGAGGGCACTGTTTGTGTTTGGGTCACAAGGGCACCCATTGCCAAACTGTTTGTGCAGCCTAATCCATGTTTGTGGCACAAAGTCACACATCTCCCAAAGTGACATTTCATCTAATCCATTTCTGGGTTTAAGCAGATTATCAATTTCTGTCACCCAGCTTCTGTTTTCAGAGAAATAAAAAAAGAACTGTAGAGGAGTTTGTTGCTAAGATTTGTGTGTGTGTGTGTACTGAGGATTTATTTATTAGATTTCTAACCATAAACTGTTTAATGTTTTTGAATTACTGCTCAGTCTCATTTAGCTTGGTTGTGACCTTGAGCCATACATTTCCAGGGCTCTTGCTAATGGACCTTTTAAATGATGACAATGACATACACCAGACTCTTTGATAGGGGAACCACTGCTACATTTCATATTATTTTAATGTTATTCTTCAAAACAACCATTATAATATTGTTATTATTTTTTAACTCCAGTTTTATTTTGTCACACCAACATTACAACAATCTACATCTAAAATATTTCCTCATTTGTGCAAAGCACATTTCTCTGCCAGGGGTAATGAAATGACCAAGCAGTGACCCTCATTTTTATGTTTCTCCTACTGTGAAGAGGAATTGAAGATGAAATGTAGAAGCTAATAGCTGTGCAGCCCCAGTGAATCTAGCAAATCTAAAGAGCCCAGCCATGGGATACATTTAAATATTAAAGCAGTTTTTATGTGCTCTGAACAATATTTGATGCAGCTCTCAGTATGCCTTAATCTGGCTAAATGGTTATTGTGCTATGTGTCCTAGCTGTAAACCTGCCGAGCTCTTTTGTGGTCAGGATTCTTCTCCCCATTGCAATTTAGATTGGACGTCAATAAACATAAAGGACCATTCTCCAAAATGTGTCCTGAAAAAGTTGATCCTGCATGGAGCATTCACATCTATTTAATACTTTCTTCCTGATGTGCACCACGGATATTGCTTGTCAGGTAGAGAAAGAGCTGGGTTTTTGAGGGGAAAAAGGAAAAAGAACTTGACACAGTTCAGTCTTATAGGAGGAGTAGCACCTGGAAAGGTTCTTGGTGCTGCATGTTTGAAGTATCTTCTTACCAGCTTCAGAAAAAGAAAATACCTTTTTTTGGAGGGCAAGAGTCTTCTGTTTCCCACTGACATTTTTTCTAGGGTGGGGAGGCTCCTGCTGTGCTGATGGTGAGTGCTCAGGGCTGTTGGGATGCAGTGGTGCCCTCAGTGATGATGTTGTTCCCCTGCAGGAAAACCTTGACTAGTGACTTTTCTTGACTGCTGCCTTGTATAGAAACAATGGCAAACATCTTAATTTCCCCTGTCTTAATTGTCTCCATCCATTCTGGCTGGACTGTTTGCTTTGGAAAGGACAATGCTTGCTGGAATTTGGCTGCTCCAGCTGATGGAGCATCTCCAGGTAGGGGTGTCAGACTAGAAGAAGTTGTTTGCATGTGTCAGGACTGTGACTGAATTTCCTGAAGTCTCTGTCTTTTGTGGGGGTTATTCAAGGCTTTAAAAGGTGTGGATGGAATTTTTCTTCATTTTGCAGTCTTCCCAACTGAGCTCAGGTGGTGTTATTTTTCGCCTGCTTTTTACCTCATGTGCACAAATCCTATTACCATTGCTTTATCTCCCAAATGTGGTTGAAATAGGCTAGTGACCTCAAAAGTGAAAGGGATGCATAGAAAGCTTTATTATTTCATATTTCTTTAGAAAAACAGGCTAAATATGGAGAATATACACATTCTGCTTTTTTCCCTTCTAATTATTCTAATAGAAAAACCATCACTATTTCACCTCCTCTCCCTCCTACCCCTGAAGGAAAAAATTCAACCCCCAGTGCTGCGTGGTTGTGGTAGTAATAAGAGGAGCATTTAGTAACCTCTGGGAACAGGGTTTCTGAATTATCCTGAAGTCTTGAAATTACTTTAGCAATCTCCTCGAAATCCCAAGTGGGCAGTGATCCATATTGTAAACCCTTCACACATAATTTGACACAATTAGCAAGTTCTGCTTCTGAGACCATCTTGTGACTTGTGCTGACAGTGTTTCCTACAGAGGAGCTGTGGGCTGTCTGGGTCCTGTAGGAGGTAAATGAATCAGCCCTGGGGGAAAGCTGATACTGTCCAGCTTACCCTGGGCTGGGATGATGATTAAAGAAAGTCTAGTTTATTCACTGTCGGAGGAAAAGTTTCCCTGTTTATCTTCCAGAAATAAAGCAGAGCATTGCACATAACCCCAGTGCAGTTCTTTTCTGGACTCTGAGTTGCTTCTGGTCTAACCTGTTTTCCTTAAACAAAGTGATTTTCCAATTCCTGTAACTGACCTTCTTATCGCCAAGTCGAATGATCTTTGTCAGTCTGACTCTTTTATGATCTTGCTAATGAACTTTCCGTTTTATGCTTCTTGTCTGATTAGCAATGCCAGAGATTTAACCAAGCAGAGATAATTCATTAGTCTGAGCCATAGCTCTGAGGGCACAGTGTCAGACCCTCCCTTCCTGCTCCCTGCACTCCATTAGTTTCTCTCTGCTCCAAGACCTCCTCCATTTGTTTCTGAGGGAAAAGGCAGATGCTTTCTCCTACTGCATATTCTTTATGTATTGGTCATTCTTGACTCATTGACAGTGAAATTCATAGGATCATTTTGGAAACTCTTAAGCAGCTGTTTGTTTTTAAAATCCATATTAAAGTTCATGCAGAGCAGTGGAAAGAGGAAAAAAAAAAACAGGAGTAGCTTCTGACTTGCAGTGCATAAAAATAAGTGATTAATTGCAGTTTGCAGATGCAGATATATTTCTTCATGGTACAATTCCTTTTCTTTTTGATGTTGTTTTAATTTGCTGCCCTTGAAATTCAGAAATTAAATATTTAATCTGTTACTGAGTAAGTGTTGAAGTCAGTGTACTAATGAAGGATAGAAGTTTCTATGAGAATGACTCTGTGTATGACTCAAATATGTTGGTTTGATCTTGAGCTTCTTGTTTGTTGATCCCAGGGGGGGTTGTTTCCTTTCTAGAGGTGTTTTCTGGGATTGGGGACTAGATGCTCCATGCAATAATGTATGTGTTTGCTGCTGCCATGTCTGAACTGGGTTAGCGGCTGTCAAGACTTTGACTGTCGCTTGGCCACACTCTTTAGGAGGTTGTATCAATTCCACATCAGAAACCTGGTTCTGCCAAATCGGGAAGTTGGTGAGTTGGCAGCAGCTGGGATGGTGGGGATTTACCTCACAGCTTTCCCTCCCTTCAGGGGTGGAGTGGGTTCTTAGGGTAGAACTGCCCACAGCAGGGAGAGGAGGAGGGACTCACTGACAGAACAGTCATGTGCAGGAAGAGTGGGAGCACTGTAAGGGACATCCCTTGGAACAGTGTGGGAAAGACCTGGAGACCACTATTATATCAGTGGTGTGGATCATACCACCTGTACATACTCATGAATTGTGGCACTTTTCCAGGCTAAAGTGATGGAAGACCTCTTTCCCTCCACTAATGAGAAATGTGTACCTGCTACTGCAGAGTGGTTGATGTTACAGAGAAGATCAGCTTAAGCTTCTGGGAAAGAGATTGAGGGCTGGACTTTTCAACAGCAGGACCTTTTCCTTCCAGAAACAGGAGCAGGCTTTGTACAAACTCTACCAGAAAGGTTGGAATAAGAGCAAGTGAAGCCTTGCAGGGAGTAAGGATAGATATGGGCATAGGAGTCCTCTGTGTCAGGACCTGCAACAACAGCCAGGTGAGATTTTTTGGCTGAAAAATCTAAGGTAGTTTGGCTGCTCTGGTACCTTTCCTTTGGAACTTCTTATTAGCTTTTGCCCAACTTCATGACCACTGCAAATTGGGTAGGTCCCCTAGATTCTCTCAAGCAGTACCAGATTGTGCCAATGACGTTTTTAAGGTTATTTCCTCATAAGCAGTGTCTGAAAACCTGTATTCCTTGTGTACCCACAACTACCAGAAATAATAGTAATCATTAATCTGTCAGTGACATGGTCCTTGCAGTGGACAGAGACTTGGGGGATTCTGCACAGAGTGCCATGTATTTATTAGCTCTGTGGAAATCAGATGTTTTGTGGCATGGACACTCTAGAAATTGTCTCTTGATGCTTGCTTTAGTCCCTGTGTACAACATGCAGGTGCTAGCAGGACATGCCAGACACTGCATGTGTCTCTGGGATTATTTCCCCACTGCCTAACATGTGCCCTTCTCACTTGTACTGCTGTTGCTACAGAGGGTAGGCAGGATCTAATTAAAGACAAAGAGGGTTGGATCTGCATATGTTGCTTGTGTTTGGGGACTGTCTGGCTCAGAGGAGTAATAATTGGCTACAGGGCCTTTCACCTCTATGGCATGGCTTTGAATGTAGATCAGCTTTGTGACTTTTAATGCCATTACCACGTGACAGCTGTTTTACGTGTGAAATTAGCTGGTAGTTTGAGTGCTCTTTATATAGGAAGCCAATATCAATAATTACCACATCAAATGGTGCTATCAGCAGCCTTTAAAAATATATATAATTTGAAATTTAATGAACATGATCCAAGTATACACATAGGTATTGTAACAACACTGAAATCATTATAAATCCACTTAGCTCCATATTAAAGTCTAGGTACAGAAATACATTCTGTAGGTAAATACCTGGGATACAGTAAGATAAAGCAGTAGCATCTAATTGGAGGACTCTAAGATCTTTCTGCATTTGTGGTCCCATTATGATATTGGGCATGTAAGTTCATAATACATTTAAAGTTAGACTGTGTGCAAAAATCACAGTGAAAAAGCAGCATCAACAGAAAAGGTCAAGATGGCTCAGGGAAAAGTCCTTCTTGATAAATGACTCCCATTTCCATGGTGGGAGCTGTAAGGAGAGATATCTCTTACTAGGCCAGCTGATACAGCTGGATGAAGCAGATAAGCTTTTGGATACATGGCCTCTTGTTTTTAATGTGCCAGCCTCAGACTGAGGCAGCTGCACAGCCCTTATTAAAAACTTTTGTATTTTGCCAGCTGTAACTGGTCTGTCTGAAGAGGGATGGTGCATGTCCTCCTTATTTATACTATCCCTGCTGCTGGCTGTGGTCTGAGCTGTAAACGTTTACAGGATAAAGTTTTGCCACTTGTTCTGTGAAGGGAAAAAACAACCTCATGAGAGACACCAGGGAAATGTGCCGTGGGTGAAGGTTGGCCTCACATTCTTTGTCCGCTGCTGCCTTTTGGAGTTCTCTTTTCCACTGCAACCCCAGCAGCAGCAGTAACACAGCTGTGAACCGTTGCCTCATTCCCCCACCTGAGTGGGAAGCTAATGATGCAGCTGGGAATGTTGGCTGAATGCATTTGTGCTGGAGAGCAATGGCTCATGAAAGTTAAAACCTTCTGTGGAAAAGTGTTTTTTTTTTTTTTTAAAAAAGAGCTTTTTGTTGTGTGTTCCTCCTGGACCACAGAGACAAACAGCTCCACCAGAAGAACCCACAGTTTTGCAGGTCACTGGTGGAGTGGAAAACCTGAGTCTGTGTTACTGCTCCTCAAGGAACAACAAATCCAACAGGAAAGGCTTACTGAGAAAGACACTGTCTCACCCAACTCTGACGGATGAAAAGGAATATCTGACCACTTGACATTTTTCATAATAAGGAATTCTTTTCTCCCAGCAGGTCCTTTTCAAGGTGATGAAGGGAAATGTTCTCAGCATGACTGTTCCTTGCTTATGATCTCTAGATTTTCTACTTGGTTGGTTCTGTAGGTTTGCATGCAATCTCTTCCTCCTGAAAATCACATAATACCTATATACCCATACACTATTGTAGTAACTTGTTTTCCACAGGGTGAAAATTTTTAACTCCCCATAATTCTGCAGTCCCCCATAATACATGCAGCCCCTCCTATTAGGTAATGAAGCCATTATTCACTAACAAATTAAACATGCAAGTCAGTGAAGGTCTTTTATAAACAGATAAGGTGTTATCTGTTAGGGAAGAGAGCCTCCAGGCTATCATAGAGAAACATAATTTACATGATGTGAAGGATGTTCCTGAGATCCTGCAGAGACACAGTAATAGAGAGTATTTTTCTTTACAAAGGCAAAAAGAATGGCTTCTCAGGCTAATTTTCTTGGGGGTCTTTATAGTGGTTTTAGAATAGGTTAGAGACACATCTGTCATGAGTCTCACAATTCGTGTCCCTCCTAAAGCCCTCTCCAGACTGCACTTCTGTGATAGAGTCATGCCTGGGCAAGTGCAGGAATGGGTTTCTATGAAAGGAAGTGGAAGTGTTGCCTAACACAGGATGACACAGCAATACAGAAGATTGGGACTCTGTGGTTAGCCCTCTGTACTTGCTGCTGCTCCCATCCCTGGATTGCTGTGCGCTGGAGCCTTTTATCCTTTAAAAGGCCAGCTGACAGGGCCCCAGGAGAGAGGCAGGCAGGCTGTGTAGTAGGCTGAGAAATGCAGAGCTGTAGTGTTCACCTGGGCTTCAGCAAGGCTGGGTTCACAGGTGAAGTACTTGCTGTGGGGATCATAAATAGAGTGGTCATTTAGCAGCAAGGAGTTGAAGCAGTGTCTTGTGCATGGGAAAATTTAGGAATGGGAAGAAGGGACTTGTGTTCCTTGCACAGATACACCATGTCTCAATGGGATGGAGGTCTTTTTCATTACTGCATCACAAAAGCAGCAGCCTGTCCTACTCCAGATGTGTTTTATACCTTCATCACAGACCTCTTTCTGCGTGAAAAGCAATTCCCCTACAAATGGCCCTTCATTAGCTGTGGGGTCATGTCGGAAACAATCATCAGTGTATTGCTGATGTGGCCAACACATCTTACAACCCTCTGACCCCAGCAGTCAGCAGGATTTCTTTATGTGAGCCTAATATGAAAAGCATTAGCATTAATAAAAGTGCTCCCGACCTGGTTGGTGTAAGGGGTCAGTAGGAGTTTACAGACACCTTTGCCCAACATTCCTATCATGCTTGGCAGTTTGACTTTCATCTTGTTTTTCACAGGCTCTGATTAATAATATAATTCTCAAATGCTTCTACAATCTGACAATACAGTAGGAATCCAGCAAAACTGGAAGCCACCCTAACTGCACAACATCACCCATTTGGGGATTGGTGTGTCTGCTCACATTCGCTCCTCAATATTCTGCTGGAAAAGGAAAAAGGGGCTAGAGCAGATCTGAAGATTTTTTGTTTTTAAAGAAACCTTGCCCTCATGCTTCTCTTGACCCGGTTAAGAACCTCCTCCATAGACAGGACAGTAGTTTCCCAACATATCTTGATCCAATACACTCATCTCCAAGGATACAATGATACAAGTTGGTAGTTCTGAACAGTCCTTAGCCATTACAAAGAACATTTAAGGATACCAACATATGGTGAAAGCAGAAGTTCTTGTGAAGGGTAGAAGCCCTTTTTATGAAAGCCTTTTTCTTTAAAATTATAAGTAGTTTCTAAAATATGACTATAAACATCAACCTGATCCTTATTTAAAAAAGTCTAGTTTGCAGTTGGATCAAAGAACAAACAAAAGTTGCATAGAGTACAGCATCCTGAACTGGATATAGAGCAGTAGTGCACACTAACTGCAAAACTTGAATGGCAGGATGCTTTATTTTGGATCCCCAGAAACATTCAGGTGCCACCTGAGTGCCAAAGCTGTTCCCTGTGCTCATGGGGATTGCAAAGTGGGTCTCAGACCCCCATGGCTGGGAGTTGAAGTGTTGGTGGCCCCTCAGGGTTCTCTCAGCTTACTGTGCAGGGGAGAGGACTGGAAATCTTTCTAAGTGAATGACAAACCAGTCTGAACTACAGAATGAGCTACCTGTGCCTATATAAAAATGGGGGTAGACATAGTTTGAAGTCTGTTTTGAGATTCCTGATTCTGGTCTGTACAGCAACAACTGAGCATATTATGGTTCATTTCTGCCACTTGCCTTGTTCCAACTCCAGCTCTCATTCACAGCCTTGTGAAGCAGTTGGGAGTGGAAGAGCTATCTGTAACTGTTTTGTCAGCCTCATAAAGTGGTGGGAAGAGTATAGGTAGGAACAATGACTGTGGCAGTCCCAAGACAATAGTATCTTTTTGTTTCCAGCCTGGAGTGCTCTCTTAGCTGTCTGGCATCTCACAGAGCTGGTTATGTTTCAGAGGGAAAAAAAATGTGGATGCTTGGCTGAGCTATGAGGCTAAAAGTTCATTGCAAAACAAATGGTATTTCAGCTGTCTAACTTTTTGTAGGAGATGTTTACTTACTGCAGGAAGGTGGTTGTATCAGCCAGAGTGTATTTTCACTGTTCTTAACAATACGCTTTGCTTTGAGGGGAATAATTTATTTAATTAGGTGTGTTGGCTGCTTTTTCTTGCCCAATGGAACCACTTCATTCACTTTTTAGTGTAGCCATATCCCAGCTTTGTTGAAGATACAGGACAATTGAGAGAAGTGGCCACTCTTGATCACATGTCAGTCCTATGATGGGGTCAACAGTGTCCGTGCCTGGCTTGGAGTCCAGACTTTTCTCCATGATGAGTATGGGACTGGCACATGCACCTTAATCATCTCGAATTCTGCACCTGCATTCAGCCTCCAGGAGCCCCAGCCTCTCCAGGGACACCCAGGGCAGGCTGGAAGGGCTGAACCACTGAGGGTCCAAGGTAGGAGTGCAGAAATGGCAGAGACTTTGGCTCTTTGGTCCTTATTGCCCACAGCATGATCAGATGTCACCTTAGAGACAGAGAAAAGGCTGTCTGGAGAGAGGTGTGGAATATTTCATGCTCCTTTTGGGGTAAACATTAGCTTCTGTGGGAGTTGCTTTATTTCTGGATTTGTTATGCTTAGTTTGTCTTGCTGGTTTTAAATATTTGTACAAGTGACTACAGCTATGCAAACTGTGCCTGAAGGAAATGTGAAACAGAGGATAAGAACTAACTGGAGGTACCCAAATTGGTCAGTATCCTAACTAAAAATATTACAAGGGAAATTGAAGAAATGTGGAAGAATAGTAAGGAAGTATTTCCATTCTTTTTACCTGAGGAAGTGAATGTCCAGGGAATGTATTTGTCTGACAGAGAGGTCAGTGGTGAGAGCTGCTGTTTAAATAGCTGTATAATTTACAATGCCTTTAAAAGTAGTAATTTATTGGTGTTTAGACATACCAGTAGGTAAGGAGACCTCCTGTACAGTTGCTGTTCAGACACGTTGGCTTCTGCTGCAAATTTTTTATCAATATTTACCTTTTAAAATTTTTTTTTATTGAAGGTTTATAAAACATGTGGCAACATTTGAATAGCTGTGCAGATATGGTCATTATGGCCTCTGTCCCATAACCCACCACGTGAGCAGCACCACAAATGCTCTTTGCCATCACACAAGGCAGTGAAGTTTAAACCTTAAGTGGATGAGTTTGGGTAATGTTTCAGGATTTAGAAATACCTAAGCTTGGGGCAAACCACCTTACCAAACACTCAGTTTGTTATCTTACATATCAAATGACAGGATTACATTTATAAGTGTAATAACTCTGTGTCGAAATGAGGGGATGCCTCTTCAATGAATTGATTCCTTCCTGTCAGCTGCTGTAGTAGAAGACAATGCTTACTAAGAAAAAAATGTAAAACTGCCAAATGGAAAATCCTGAAAACCAGAGATATCTTCATATGCAGAGAGTAGTGGTGGTGGTGAATAGCTGCATAGAACACAAGTACACTGGGGGCTGCCTGTACCAAAGAAAATACTTTATTATTGCTGCTGCCTTAACTGCTGGTTAAAAACAACTCAGCTGACATTATAATAATGGTATAAACCCATTAGAGTGAGAGAGAAATGAGGGAATAGGTTTCCTCTAAAGGCATGGCTCCGTAGACAAGCACCTGAAAATAATTTTTAGCTTGTTTGCTGAATAGGGAGAATGAAGAGACCACTTCTATGAGATGCTAATAAGATCTAGTTTCTGAATATCATGCTCTGGAAGAAAAGGGTTTGATAGCTGAGTGCCTGTGATTCTTCAGTGCTTGTGACCAGACTTGGGCAATCTAAGATTTTCTATCACACAATGGGTGGCTACTTTTATCATCTTCCTCCATACTTGTCACTCTCTAGAAAAAGAACAAATGCTACTTTTATTTATTTTTTTTTTAACATAGGAAAGAAATGGTATCTTGGAATTATTTTGGGCACTGCAGAAATAGAAATTTTTTTGTCTCATTTCTCATTCCTTAACCCACCAGTTCTACTACCTGTAACTGCATTTTGATATTAACTTGGGTTTTGTTTGCTTGGTTGTCTCCAGACTGCTCATTGATTATGTTGAATAGAGGTGAGGTGAAATCTCCTCCATAATTGGAAATATGTCCTATTGTTTCATGAAAGCCTAAAGGAAATAAAGTTACAAATATTCTGCAGAAGGTAGGGCAGACTCAACAGCCTGCTGTCCCCTTAGAGCAGCATGTGACTCTCTCAGCTCCAGTGGGAACCTCAATTCATGCACCAAACTCCCCCAGGAATTCACATTTTGTAAACTGCCGCAGACATTTCTGTGAGCAGCAACAAACTGTAGCTGGCACAATCAAAGCCTGCCAAACCTTGCTGCATGGGAAGGCAAGATGTTTTCCATTTCTGCTCTTGCAAAGCAGAATGTCTCCTGCAGCTTCTCTCTCTCTGTAGAGGAGCAGGGCTTTATTTTTTAGCAAACATGCAAATTTTCCTCCTAGGAAAACATGCAGGTTTTGGAAGACAGTGCCCGATGGAAAGGACTCTGTCTGTTGGCTCTCACTTCCAAATGAATTTGTAAGCATGAGAAATAAAATGCCTCCAGGAGGTTTAAAAATAGTTCTCATAGCTGGAATTTTTGAGTCATATTTCTACATAAGCTTATCCACTTTTACTCCCCTGTTACAAGCTGCAATGGGAGAGAAATGGCAGAAGAAGCAAGTGTTATCTGATAACTATTTAATGTGATAGCATTACTACCTAACAGGATTTGAAAATGGTTCCTGGGAAAAACCTTAATTTTTAGAGCTTCACGTTCTGGCAAACAGTTTGCTAGAGATTAGCACTGTAGTTATGATTAGAGTAAAATCTGCATTATTCCACAATTTTCCCTTTCATATAGCACATTATGCTAATCACACTGTATTCCATTTTTCAGTAAAAGGTCAACAGTGCACTGTTTGTGCAGAATGTGCAATTTAAACTTCATGTCTGTCATTAGAGATAATCTAGGTTTGCTGTATCAAGTGAGGTTGTCATAGAAACTAGACCTGAGATCTCTGTTTACAGCCTTTGGAGAATAAACACTTTGCATTTATTTCACTGAAAAATAGGCGAACAATTAAATAAGGTTTGAAAACAAAACCATAATGGCCCAGAGAGAGATGTCATTCATCAAAAATCAATATATGTTATGCAGCTGGTAAACTCCAAGCATTCAAGCAGTTGAGTGACAGCAATAGTGAAATATTTCCCGGGGGGTGGGAGTAAGGGAGTAACTGATAGTGTGTCCTAATGCCTGGAGCAGAATTAATTTAAATTTGCTAATAAATTTTGTTCCAGGAATTACAACACTAACGAATATTTGTTTAAATTTTTGCTTTATGTCAGGTAAGGCTCTTTGTGTTGACTCTTGGGACATTTTTAGTAGCATTGGCAGATATTTTAGTTTTTATTTTTTTTGTAACATCCTGTGTCTTCCCATCATAGCTGAACTTTTCTTTGTGGATTATGACAAGGTTTGCAGACATCCTAAAAATATCTCTGGTGTCTGCAGCTTCATTAGTGAGCTAAAGGGCTACAGCTTCAAGCTTAACACTGTGGTTTTAGCTTTCTGTGAGGTGTTATTGTAGAGCTCACCTTTGTCAGGCCAAGGGGGTTTAGTAATGTTTCAGGAAAGGATTAGAGAATTATGTGGACAAAGATACCTCCTGTAAAATCACCAAGACTATCAATCTTTTTTTTCCTCAGGGCATAACTGTTTTACCAGCTGGGTGTTTATGTAGGGTTTTTGTCTCTGGCATAGCAGTGCTCTGCTGATGAGATGAGTTGTGTGGATGGTGTGTCTTCTGAAGCACCTGAATTCTGCCTGATGTCCACATGCCCTGGGTCTCTTGAAAGTTTGAATGGGCTGCTTGTTGCCACATCCTTAGACACAGAGGTGCACCTGAAACAGGTGGTCTGCTGCCAGCTTTTCAGAACTGAAACACAGAATTTAATCACAGCTTGAAACAAAACAGAAACCAACAAAACTCATAGCAAAGGCAGGCTGAGTGAAAAGATTTGGATGTTTTTCTTCTATGTCAAAGTAAAGACTTTTCTCCCAGCAGACAGGACAACTGCATTTTTCCAGGCAGGATTTATCCATGATCTGCTTTCCAGGGTGCAAAACAAGACAGTGAAGCCTGTTGTTTCCTGCTGGTGGAAGCTGTGCACAGCTCTGTTTGCTACAATGCATTTCTCTTCATTTCTTCCAGCAGTGAATGTGATCTGCTACTCCCTAAGGGTTGTCCCTGATATCTCATTTTCCTAGGAAATAAGAGGGCAGCTCTGCTAAGGGCTGCCTGCATTGTGTTATGCCACTGGTGAATTTGGTCTTTGAAGTCTATACAGAGCCCTATGTTCAAACCCTAAAAGACCAACTGTAATACTACAGGCTGATATTCTTGTATTTGTAAGCCTTCAAGTCCTTGTTTTTTTTGGTAGATCCTCAAATCAATACAAAAAATGCTTAGGTAGTTCTGTAAATGCAGTATTTCTACCTTTCCAGAGCAGAAAATCTTCCCATGGCTGATGTGTTTGCTCAGCACCATGCACTTCCCTTCTAATTATCTGCTCTATTTGTAATTCTTGACGTCAGCTGCATCAGTAACATGGCAGGTCTGTGAATCAAGTCCTGGCTTGTTGAACTGCCATTCAAACAATTTTTATGACACAATATAAAATAATACAGTATTAGCAGGAACATAGACCTTGAAAAGTACTTTCTGTTATGCCTGTGTTAATGTTGGGACTCACAGCCCTGCCTTTGGCTGGCTGGCATTGCATTGGTTAAAATACTGAGAAAACCATTAACCGTAATAAGTTGTTTATCCTGGTCTTAATCTTCCCTCAGAACTATTCTTGCCACAGCACAGCGGCCCAAAATCTACAGACACCTTCAAACAGAGAAACTAAAACAACGACTGGGGCTCACAAACAGCATCTACACTTGGCTGCACAGCCTCAAAGGCTTGGGAAAGCCCTGGGGACATCTGCCAATGTGTCTGCAGGCTTGGAGCTGAGGCCATGTCAGTGAGCATAGTGCCTGGGTTTGTGGATGATGGAGCCTGCCTGCCTGGTTATGTGTGACAGGTTCTCACAGACTGCCTGTAACACTTTAATTTCAGCACATCACAAAAGCTTAGGTTGGTGAGCACATCATATATCTGAGCTGGGAAACCTTTGTCTGAAAGGAGCTGCCACGCAGACCCAAAGAAACTCCCCTTTGTTTCAGCCTGACTTCATCCTGCAGCTCCCCTGCTCCCTGCAGGAGGAATGTCTCATCTCTGGGTTTGGTCTTGGTTTTATTGGCTGTGTTTCTCTGTGCCAGTGAGTGTAGCCACACTGCAAGGTGGTGAGGGAGATAGTGCTGGTGATGTACCTGGGCTTGGCTTGCTGATGGCCACGGGCTGGGCACAGCAGGAAGGGGAGCCCCAGAGCTCTGAGCAGCCAGTGCTGTGAGGAGTCTGGCTGCTGTTTGAATTTCTGGGCCCCCTTGGTAAGTACAGCCATGGGCAGATAAACCTGCAGAGAGCTATGGCTGCATCTGAGAGGAGGTAGCTGTGCCTGCTTCAGTGGAAGAAAGGATTTTCCATGGCTGGGATCTGCCCTCAGCACTGATGGCACGTGCTTTGAAGCTTGACAAATGCCTGGCCACTGTTTTCAAATGGAGAGAGCAGTGGCATCCTGTTCAACTCTTTAGTCTACCACAGTGAACTGAAATGCATTTTAAATGCCCTGGAATGAATTCTGGACTTTGTCTGTTACAGAAGTCCCATTGTTTTGTTTGGGTTTTTTTAAAGTACAGTGGGATATACCTCTGTATATGCATTGCATGATATATGAAATTATCCTTCTGGCTGGAGAAACAATTGCCAAGTGAGAAGGAGCATTCTCACTTAGCCCTCTGTTACTGGATGACAAAAATATGTTTAATAAAAAGTGCTTGGTTTGGCAGTTAGTTGAGAGTTATTCTTTCCAAAGGCTTACTAGATAGCACTCACTTTTTGATCTATGCTCTGCTAGGTTTTCTGACCAGGTAGGAATCTTTGCTTTTTATAAGAGAAGGTGTGAATATCTGAGTATACCTTGAACAATCTTCTGGTTAGAGAGGGAATTATGTTACTGTATTTCCCTGCAAGTGTCTTTTCATTTGTTTTTCTTGAGCATCTCTAGTCATGTTCGCCAGGTAAATGATTTTCCTCGTAATTCTCTGCATAGATGAGAGTTCCATCAGGCTCAGCATGGATTTTTCCATTTCCAGTTTCAGGCTACTTCTCACTTTTATCCTTGAATTTCTACCCTCTAGCCCTTGGTATTTATTGGCTACTGACACCTCTTTTATTCCCCAGTTTTCAAAGTTCATGCACCATGTTTTCCACGCTCCTTTCATGGGAAATAGCTGCTGCTGTAGGAGGGAAGAGAGTGGGAAGAGCAGTGGTTGCTCAGGTTGTGCTGGTTTTGTTAAATGATGAAGCCACACTTGGATTCTCCACACTTGGACTGTGCTGGATGGAAGTGTGTCCAGTGCTTTGTAACCAGGGCTATAGATTTTGTTGATGTGGCAGTTGGGAAGTCTGGGCAGCTTTGGCTGTTATCAGTGGTTTTTTAAATCTTGAAGCAAGTGTCTTTTCACAGAATGGATGAAAAGTTGATCTGTTGTAGCTTCTTCCTTGGCACATTTCTCCAGACCTTTCAAGTGGGCTCTGCTCTAGGGGCTTTATGGCCTTCCCCACTTGCTGGGAACATTCTGGAGTGGAGGATGATGAGAACAGGGATTGCTATGTCCCAAACCTTGCACAGGGACCCCAAAGGGCAGCCTGACTCTGGGCCAGTGCCCCTGTGTGAGCAGTGCCAGATGCCACAAATTGCCCTTCAGATCAATAGGGAAATATCAATGGAACATCTGAATCAGCGTTTCTTGAAAACTCTTGTTGAAAACACACTGAAACTTTTGAGATGGACAGGCTCTCCAACTCCCCAGGCTCCTGGCTGGCTGAGCCCTGGTGGCTTTGCTTTGATGGCTCTGCTTTGGTGGCTCTGCCCTGGTACCCTGCCAAGTGCTTTGCACAGAAGGCAGACATGTATTTGTGTGTAGGTGTGTGTGTAAGAGCGTCCCTCCAAAAGGCAGCACTTGGACCCTTCTCATATTGTTTCTGTCTTCACTCTTGGCTGATGAAGAGGAGCAGAGCTGGGCAGCGGCAACCGCGGCTGAAGGTTCAGGGCTGGGGCGCTGGCTCAGGGCAGGGATCCATCCCCTCGGAGAGCATCCCGGAGTGCGGGGGCTCAGGAGCACCCGCAGCGCCGCCCGTGAACGCCAAGGTTGTCGCTGTGATGGCCTGATGACAGAGCTTAATTAACCCTCGGCGCTCAGATCTCTCCAAAAGGCTGCGATGCCTACAAAGATGGGATGATTATAATGACTATTCTGCGAGGACCCAAGGTTAATCTGCAGAGATCAGATGCTTGCACGTGGTGATGCGTTATTTGTCATATTTGTCATGCCCTCCCCTCCCTTTGTCTGGCTTTGACTCCTCCTGCCTGCGCTGGGGAGGGGCACCTTTCTGAAAGCTGATATGGCACCTGCCCCCACTCCTGGGTGCTACAGGAATAATAATAAAACCTACTGGCTACTTTCTCCTCCAGTTCTTTGGCTTTTCATGTAGTTGCTGCTAAATATATATTTAAAAAAAGTTTGGATCCTGTTTTACAATATTTTTGGGAAGGAAGTGACTGCACGTGGCACACGCTGAAGCGGACTTTGAAGGTATATAAAAGAAGAAAGTAAAACAGCAGTTGTAGATTATGACTAGATTTTACTGGGAAAATCTAGTTAGTTTTTTTTTCAATGAGAAAAGGTGGGTCTACAAATTCTATTTTGAAAGGACTGGAGTATAATGTTACAGCTGATTGCTGCCTGCCTCAAACCCAAAGGTTTTAGTTTTGTTATTGTCTCTGGGGTTTTTTTCAGTTTTAGAGAAAAAAAAAATAATCCATGAAGACAGTTTCAGTCTGTCAGAAAGGTTAAGTTCCAAGATGAAATAATTCAGGACAGTCAGTGCTTGGCAAAATTGGCATCTATGAACTGGGCAGGCAACAAAGAGCTCGTATGTGACCCCAGAGCTCAGCATTAAATGGTTTCGTCTCCAGCTTGGGCCAGCAGATTTTGTACATCCACTGCAGGGAGAAAGCAATGGGGGAGGAGAGGGCAGAGGCTGGTGCTAATGTTTTTAATTTCTCATTTACTATCAGGCAGCACCATATGGAGCAGAACGGAGCATATAGAGGAAAGAGGGATGGATGCCATTTTTCCCTCGAGCTTCTTGTCAGAAGACAAGGAAAGTGAATTCTCTGCAGGTAGCTTGAGCCTTGCCAGAAAAGTGGTTTTTGTGATTGCTGATGGTGGTGAGGCCATTTTTTAAATCAAATGTGTGGGCTTTTGTGTTTGTTTTTATTGTTGTTGTTTGGGAGCGTTTTGGTTTTTTTTTTTTTGTTCTTCATAGAATGAGTAGGATTGACTTATTCCTCTCTAATATTTTCATAATGTCAGTGCATTATTTTCTTGCTGCATTCAAAAGCATGCTAGGCCCTTGTCACAATCAAATATTATTTATTTGGAGACTCAGTAGGATTCCCAGGCATCTGAATGCCTCTAAAAGAAACACCGCTGCTTTGACTGATTGTGCAGTGGCACTTCTCCTCCCAGCTGTGTCTCATAATCTCCAACTGCCAGCAGACCTGTGGTGAACAGAGACTTTCCCTGGCTCCACTGCTACTCCTCTGACATCTCATCCTCCCTCAGGTTGCATTGTTTTCTTTCCACTGACTGCTGAAAGCCAAAAGCTTTGCACTTGCTCTAAAGCTTTGCATTGGCTCTAAAGCCAAAGGGTTTAGAATGGGATGGGAGTGGAGGGGAAGAACCTGCCAACAAAGTGATGACCTTGATGATCTTGTGTCATAAATTGTACACAGAGGGTGCCTGAGAGCTTTTGGGATCCTCTGAGCTCCTCTGTAGCACTAAGAAGGCACTAAAGTTGTGGGTATGAGTAAAGGCTTGGGACACACTTTTCAATAAAGCATCACCTGAGGGCAGCTTTGGAGCTGTGACATCCTGAACCTAAAGCTGTGCCTGGTCTGTGTGATCCAGGCTGCTTTGTGTCAGCAGGGAGGCTCCCAGCAGAAAGGCCCTGGGTGATGAGACCAAAAGCTGTGTGTGTTTGTGTGCATGTTCAGACTCACAATGCCCATCCAGCTCTGCAGTGCCTTTGCTGGCAGGGCACCTCTCGAGCTCCAGGGAGCAGATAAATGCATTGGCACAGCTCCTTCAGCTCTCCTCCAGCCTCACCCACCCTCAGCTCAGCACGCTGCAGATTTAAATGATTTAAAAAGCACTATTTGCCATTTTCCCCATTTAATAGGGATTAGAGTATCTTCATCTCTTCCTTGCAGTGAGGTCATTGCTTCATAGCTGCAGGGCTTCAACCTCATGACTTCATCTCTTAATTGTGTTTTAGGACAGCTTTCCTTACCCATAATGGATTTGCAGTGCAGTCAGAAATGAAAAGCGATGTTTATAAAAATATTGGGTTGAGGGCAGCACAAAAAACCCCTCAACCCTCTCTCATAAGTCTGACTTACATCTCCATTGACAAAAGATATCCATGCACATGTCAAAGATGTCCTCAGTATGGTTTTGAAACAGAAAAGTACTTGATGTCCAACTATTGATCTTCCTTTAGAAGTTTTACCTTCTATAATTCATTCTCAAAAGCCTCACTGTGTTCTTTCCAAAGGTAAATAGTCATTTAAAGCAGGTCATTGTGCCCTGGGGGTCTTGGCTATCCTGGATATTCAGGTTCTTTGAGCAGCAGCAGATACTTGAAAAAGCCTTTAACTGGAGAGAGTGAAGTGCTGTGATTGGTCTCAAGCCTCTGCTGGCCCATGCATGCTCTGTAAACCCAAAATAAATGTTGATAATCCCCAGTGAGAGATAGTGGAGGAGGGTCTAGTGTTACTCACAGACACAGGCTGGGTGAAATTAGTACAAAAACATAAGAAAAATCCTGATGTGGGTGTGGCATCCATCCCAGCTGGTCTTGATGACTTCAGGCAAGACACAGTTCTTCTCCATTGTGTGAGTGGGACTCTCTCCTGCAGAGCCTGGCACCTGCCTTGGTCATGGCATTTGAGACTTTTCTGACTCCTTGCTCTGCTTGATTAATTGCTGGTTCAGGATGGGCACAGAGTGCCCATGTTTTGCAGTCTTGGTCATGGCTCACTGGCCTGAAGTGGGCAATAGATTTTAGACCTGGATCTTAAACACACACAAAGCTTCTGTCAGTCTGCATATGTGTGTATTTCTTACATCTCCTTCGTGGTTCTCTCTACATGTTTATGCATTTACATCCTGCAGTGGGTATTAAGGAACTTGTTTTCCTTACTGAAGAGAAGCAGGTACAGGAAAACTCTCCTGATCAAAGCTGGAGACACTGATTTAGGGTTTCTGACTTGCCTTCCCTTTGAGCTGACTATTCAGTACCTTATTTTTTTTAATGCTCACCCTGCAAATGGTCGCAGTACCCGAGTTAAAGCAGTGTGGCAAGTGGAGGTGCTCCACAGGGACACGCTCAGGTAACACACCCCAGGATACCTGATGTGCATAATTTTGAAGGTGAGGAGTCATGAGCTGAATCACTGAATGTTTGCCAATGTAAATTTGTTAAATCTGCCAGGAAGTGTTTAGCATGCATGTTCTAATACTCAAACTTCCAAATTTGTGTAGAAGAAAGGCTTGCTTGGACTCATTGCTAATCTGCAAGAGGTGCTTGGTTTCCTGGTCCAACTGGCAGCCTTCCCAGATGTTGCATCCAAGTCCCCAGGCAGCAGTCTCAGATCCCATCACCCCAGGGAAAGGACCTGTCCTGTGCACAACACCCACGATACCAAGGGAGGAGATTGGAATGAAGCCTTCAAGGAACTGAAGAGAAAAGAGGTAGGTGACCTTGAACTGAAAGGGTCTTTATCCTGTTTCTTATCTGAACCTTGTTGGATCAGAACTAGCAGAAAACAGTTTGATTCTGCTGGTTGCTCAATGGCTTGTGTGAAATGTAATAGGCAGATTTGGCTGCAATGTTGCCAAGTCTTCAGGCTCCCTGTGGGTAACACAATCTTGGCCTCTGCTGTGTAGAGCCTCTCTTACTACAAGGTGAGGCATTGCTTACTTTCCATGATATTTTGGGGGCGGAAGGCAGTTTTCTACCCCACACAATGACTCACTGCTGAGAGAAACACAAAGCCACAAGCTCAAGAACCAAGTTTAGTCTGTTGTTTAGCTTGCTGTGTGTGTCTCATGAGAGGCTTTCACACAGGCTGCATTCACATTTGACCTTCATTAAAACAGCATTGGGGGTTTGCATAATACAAAGTTGTGCCAGATGATGTTGGGAATAGGCTGCAAGAGCTGGAATTATCACATCGAGCTGTAGGTGCTCAGAGGAGGTGGATCTCAGGGCTGGAACTAGATGATCTTTAAGGTGCCTTCCAACCCAAACCATTCTATGATTTGAGAGGGTCTCCTCTTTTGGGCCCTGCAGAGGGACATCTGTGTCTCCACTGTTAAGGGGGAGAGGGAAGGGTGGCAAGGCTCCTAATTAAGGTTCCCAGGTGCTGATGCTGAAGTTGCACTCAGTGAACTTGAGTTGAGATCTCTAATTGAAGGGAGGCCTCTCTCTGTCACTTCAGCCATGGAGTCTCAGAGCGGAAATCACAGAGGTGGCTGTGCCTTATGTGTTAGCAAGGAATCTACTGCAGAAACTTCTGGCTCTATTGGTACTTCCAAGAGGATCTGGACAATGTGTTGGCTCCCATGCTCTTGCTGCCCCAATGTCTTGGCATAAGCTCTTCAAGCTCAGCTGGAATCTCTCAGCCTTTTGCATTCTTGAGGCCCAGTCTTGGTTCCTTGAGGTGATTCTTATGAGCTCGTTGCTGCATCTCACTAGTGGTTAAATCCCAGTCTGCCTCCAGCAGCTGTGAGCAGAGGGATGGCTGTGACTTTGGTAGATCAGTGTTTGCTTGGGGTGACTGGCTCACTTAAGGGAGGTTTCCCCAGAAGTGATTTCAGTATAAAAAGTTGGATAATTCTGTGCTTCAGGCTTACAATTTACTGGTAACTTTTCAATATATTTTACAAAGACAATGTAAAATACTGTGGCATGATTAATGGGATACACGTGCAGCATCCCATCATGGCAACATGGAATGGAAAGCCTCAGTTCAGCCACTAGATCCCATCAGAATCCAGTTGCAGGGAAGGTCTGGTATTGAGATAGGAATCTGGATATTGTGCAGTGCTGTTTTACCACAGTGTTTTCCATATTTAATGTGGTTAAATAAGGCTGTTCTTTAGGAGTGTCTCTGTAGGAAAGATGCTTCCTGTGTGACTAGAAACTACCCTGCTCTGCTTGGGTAAGGTCTGAACAGATAATTCTAATAAAAGGAACTGGTTTTTAGAGGCAACAGGTACTTTCTACAAGGTATGAAGATTTCACTTAAGAATGGGGCACATCTTGGGCATTGCCAGGGAGCTCTGTAATATTCAAAGCTGGCTTTTGACTCTGAGCTTTGACTGGTTCAGTTATGTCTAGAAATTCCCATTCAGTGGATGTTTACTCTAATATAAAGTCAATTTGCATCTCATTTCCAATTCTCTTTTCAGTGTTACTGTCTGTCATATTCCTCTGAGACATACACCTGACCTCTAGACTGACTTAGCAGCTTTTTTCAGTGGTGAGCCCTTGCAGGTTTTCACTAGGGATCAAGTAGGACAGCACTCTTCCAGCATTTATTGCAGCTAAGACATGTAATTTGATCAAAAGTTTTATGCCATGGTGTGAAAATACTGCTTTTCTGCTCCTGCCCCAGGAGCATAGCTTGGGCTCTGCCTGCTCCCTGCACTTGGGCTTTCAAACTGACGGTGCAGATAAAATACATGCAGGTGGCAAAACCCACTAAAGCAGCAGAGAGAGCAACAGGTAATGAGAGGAGAAGAACATTTGCTTTGCAAAGTCTTGAAAAACCTTTGAATGTCAGAAGAGGTGGCTGAGGTCTGGAAAGGTCCTGAAAGGCAGTGAGGTCCAGCCCCATGGAGGTTCTCAATGAAGTCCTTCATTCCCACCTCCTCACTGGCACGTTCCTCCTCCTCCTCTGCCCAAGGCAGCTGACACAAAGCAAGTAGAAGGGACAGCGTTTTTGCACAGATGCTGCTATGCTGACTGCTTAATTCAGCAGCTGCTTTGGCAATTCCTCAGTGCCCAAAGCTGTCCAAAGAAACCTCCGTGCAGGGAGGGGAAAAAATAAACAAGTCAAAGGCTTCATTAGGGAACGGGTCCATCGGTCATGGCTGGGGGTGAAAGATGAAGCCCTTTGCTTTCCTGGGGCTTTGGAGCAAGTTTTCCTGTCTTGTATCCTTTGCAGTTGCCTCACCTTGGAGTTGTTGCTGGTGACCCTGGTGTAGCTGCCACACAAACATAAATTGGATGAGAGCTAATTAACTGTCAAAACCCAGGGCAAAAGACAATAAACCCCTGCTTCACCTCCTAGTGGGTTTTAGTCTTTTCTCTTTGATGTGACAGCTTGTCCTCCATTCCTTCTGCAAACAACTCACCATTGCAGAGGAAATGCAATACAGCAAGGCAATCACTTATCACCAGTGACAGCAAATAAACATGAAAAATGGGCTTTGAAATACTAAAGGACAATGATCAGAAAGGTTTCTTCTTTCATCCTAAATCATGATGTTTAGCACTCAGCCATAGTATTGTAAGTTATTTATAAATGTCCTGGCTTGTTAGGAAATATATGTTTTTATATAAAGATAAATAATGTTTTTAATCAGATGATAAATGTACATGTTGTGTGTGGGGAGGGAGGAATGTGGAGAAACCAAGGCAGATTCAGTGTAATATCCTCATCTTAGTGGGGAGGCACCTAACCAAGGAAAATATTGCAAGTGGTGTTTTCTCCTAGGTATATGTAACACAAATAGGGTTGTATTGCAGAAAAGCTCATCAGCATTTCTGATGGAACAATTTCCTGTAAGAAAATACAAATTCATCAAAATCAGAATGTCTTACTGAGATGTGTCAATCACACAGATATTTGCAACTGAAGAACATTTTTGTTTTGCTTTCATAAAGGTAAAATCCTTATTTCTGTGTTTGTTTGAATTCTTCACATAAAATGTTGATTACTTTAGAGGATTTAATTTGTTACATTGCTTTGACATGCTCAAAACAAAATGTTTAAATTTATCATATGGATGGGTTCAAAACTGAATTTTTTTGGATTGTCACTTCATGAGAGATTTTAGATTTTTTTTTTTCTGATTCAATGTAAAAACATGCCAAAATGTCATTTTCTCATATGACACAAGTTCTGTTTCTCACTCAACTCCAATTATAGCATTTGAATTTTGAAAGTCAAAGAGGTGGAGAGAAACAGGAGGCAGGAACAAGATGTGTTTAAATCACCTTTTATTCCCCTCCCCCAAACACATGAATCAACTCTGGCAAACAGCATTTTCCAGTGGAGTTATTGGAACTGGAATATTGGTGTACTGTTACTTCCATGTATTGTTCCTAGCTGGGACTTGTGGGGATGTCCTTCTCCTAGGAAATCTCAGTCCCTGTATCTGAATGTGGGATGCAACCTCTTCTTCTCACTGAAAGGGAAGTTTTTTAGTTCTTTTCCATGTTTCTTTGTGCATTCTCATTTCTGCTGCTCGGGAGGGTCTTGGGTCATTTTGCCAGTTGTTTACAAGTGATGGAAGCTGCTGTTCTCTGCAAGCTCTGGAGCATTCTGCTGGCTTGGGGAACTGTGCTGTGGAGTTTCAAGGTCCTCTGTACAGTGAAGCAGCTGTCAGAGCTGCTCACAACAACTCCAGAGCTGGGAGAGCTGTGAAGGCAGCAGAAAGCAGCTGTACCCAAAATTAACAACCCCCCTCCCAACAGCACTAATGGTGCATCTGCTGTGCTAGCAGCTTTTATTTAAAAACAATTCCCAAATCTTCCACAGACTGTTTAACAGTGTGATCATGCCTCTGTGTGATTTGTTTTCTTTACAGAGAAGTTGTAACCCACTTTGAAGCAGTCTGTGAACAGTTATAGGTGCATATATTCAAGGTTTGGTTTATCTTGCTCTGAGTTTAACAAGTCTAATACCTTTGGAAGAGTATGTTACCTTATTGCAAGCACACAGGCAAAACAGAAATGCAAAAAAATCCAGGTTGGAAACAAGTTTACAGTATTGCCCCAGCACCCCCTTCCTGCTGCACACACTTTTGGGTTATTCCAGTTGTTTTGAGGTTCAGCCAATCTAGCTCAGAAAGTCTTTCCAAGGGGAATGTAAGTCAAGCTGGAAATGAGACTTCTGAAAAATAAGATGAACACAGATTTACTTCATGTAGGGTGAGTTTAGTATTTGAAAATAGATTCTGTGCAGCAAAGGCACAACTTAATTACAAGACTTTGATAGGTTTTATTCCAAGAAGAAAATATCACCACTTCTTACAAGCCAGCCTGAATAAAACCTTGTTTATATGCTCCTTTTCCACACTACTTTGAATTATACTGTAGAAAGTTTGGGGCAGCTCTACTGAGTTCACTGGAAAGTGACTTTGGATGTAGTACAAGCTCCTAACTTAAGTGTATGGAACTATTTCCACCTCTTCATCAAAAGGTTTGTTACTTACAAGTAGCAATCCAGCTCTAGCCCATAATCAGGTCTGTTCCTAACTATCATATTTGTGTGTGTTTCACTGTAACAAACAAACCCTTAATAGATGTTTGTATATGTGCATAAACCAGGTCACATCCTTCTGTGACCTTTGGGGCTTATTGTAGAAAACCTTTGACCATCCTGACATCGTACAACCCCTTGCACTGTCCTTTCCTACTTCATAAAAGCTTTTGATTTGCTCTTGGTTTCACAGTTTGTTTTGCTTTTGAGGGAGGCAGGAAGATCATGTTTCACCGTGGTGAAAGAAGGAGGGGGAAATTGTGCCTACACAGGTCTTTGCATGTGATTTTGTCTGGCTTCTGTGTGGTTTTCAGACGGATGGGGAAAATGAACAAGGATTGCAAAAGTTTCACAGAGTGATGAACTGGCTTGCTGGGAACCCCTTCTGAAATAAGCCCTACAACTTGGAACAGCTTCTTGTATGGAGCATGTGATTGTTCATAGGGAAACAATCCTGCAGCAGCAAAAACCTCTGTGACTTTTGCTCTGCCTTGTGATGGACTGTCTTGAGGTGCTGCAGGTGCTGCAGTGATGGAGGGAGGTGTGAGGGTCAGTGGGTGTGCAGGCTGCTTGATAAGCCTGGAAGGGTTCTGCACTTATTAGAAACCAGGCTTGTACAGGTTTTATTGACTCTGTTGGCTCCTTCAGGATGACACTTGGTAGCTCACAGCTATTAAATGCAGGGAGTGAGGAGAAGGCACAGTAACAGTCTGTAAGGGCAAAGATGTGTCTTGGGAAAAGATTCCTTTGGCCAAATTGGAGTTGTAAGTTCTTTCCTAAGGGCAAATACTTGATTTTATTTATGGCTCCTGAGTTAGAAGAAAGCTTTCATTTTAGAAAGGTTTCAGAATTATTTCTCTTCTCTCTCCCACTTGCTTTATTTAACTAGCTGTGGCACTGACTAATGTTTCACATGATAAAAACACTCTGTTAGAGAAATCAGAAAAGAAACCAACCTCGTAATAAACTAAACCAATGCTCGTATTTCTTGGTTTCCAAATCAGGTTGCTGTGCAAATGCTTGTGCTTTGGGCCTTTTAAAATTCCCATCACTCCATTATTTCCCTCCACACAGACCCAATGTTAGACTCAAGCCTTTTAAAACACATTTACTTTCTGAATATAACCATAGATATTTTTGTGCCCAAACACCTTATGCTCCAACACTACTTACAACTTCAATAATGTGATAACAAGGACAGTTAAAATTCTGCAGTAGGGATGCTTTTGGGATGGTCTCTAATCTTAAACAAGGAAGGAAAAATTCTGCTTTTTTTCCAGTTAATGCTGACAAATATTGGGTATTGCTCTTTGTTATGTAGGAGCTGGTGCATGGTGCTGGCTGCTGCAGGATGAGATAATTCATGTTTTAACAAGAGGTAGAAGCAGGCATGGTCCTCATCAATCCATGTCCACAAAGTCTGTATTGGCACTAATAGGCTGTGAGAGGACTTGAGATTTTTTTTTTTATGAAAATCCAATGTTGACTAGAAGGTGAAGGATACCAAGCCTTAAATGCTTTCACCATGGGTACCTTGATTCCAAGGTGAAGTTTGGAATCACAGGGGACTGTCCTCAGTGACTCACACCTGCCATCCTGTTGGAAGGAAGGGGGTTATTTGGTTTTTTAGATAATAAGCTGTTTAAAACACCATGAGTTAGGCTGAGCAGGAAGACCAAATGAAATATTGGTGATAAATAACATAAATAGGAAAAATTGAAGTAGCAGTGTTTTGCTGTTAAAATGATCTGAAAAAGGGAGTGGGACACCTTTGGGACATTTAGACGACCTTGTGGTCAGAGACATCTGAGAAAACTGGGAACTGTCGTGTTCCTCAGAGCTCCTGGGGGTTTGTGTTGGATCTGCTCTTGGCTTGAGATCATCTCAGGGCCTGCGTGCCCCTGCCAGGCAGCTTCTGGTGTTGTTACCCCATGGAAAGCACAGGTATTCCTGTGTTACCTCCTGTGCCACCCTGCTGTCCTGGCCCTGCTCCTGCATTCAGCCTGGCTGCACGTGCACAGAGCAGTGTTTGAGCTGTAGGATGATGTTAGTTGGCCAGTTGAAGTTGACATAAGGTCTTGCCTTCCGTGTCCTACTGCCCCCTGCCCATCAGGGTGGGTGACCCATTTAACTGCTTCTAGCCCGGCTGAAACGTAAAAAACTTAAATCTGCCTCTTCCTTCCCCTGCCAGCTCCCATTTCCCCACTGACCCTGATATTTCCCACTCAGAGCAAATAAGCAGGACAACCATGTCTTTGGTTAATGATATCTATTCCCACATTGTGCAGTGAGAGTCATGTCTATACTTAGAAATCTGATCAGAAAGCTTCAAATGGACATAACACGGATTAGGGCAACTTGAGAAATCTTGTTTTGCATTCTTCCCTCCCCCCTCTCTGACATCAGTAACACGAGGAGCCCAAGGGAGTGAGCAGCCAGGCAGCTTTTGCTGTTTCTCCTCTCTCTAAAGCATCTTTTGGAGTCCAGGGGATCATCCTCAAGACACTGATTCGCACTCATTTTTGCCACATCACTGCAAATGGCTGCACAAACCTGAGCCTGCTTTGTTCATCCACCATGGGCACATCCAGAATCCAGGAGCTTCTGTTCAGCCTGCTTGACATCTCCTTTGGAGCATTCCCCTCCCTCAGATGGAGATCACTGCAGTGGGGGTTAGAGGGGCTGATGATCTGGCACGGCAGAGGTCAGGCAATGAGCTGATGGACACAGTCTGGACCAGCGGTTTGGGGTCTGTGCTCTGTACACAAACCTGTAACGGAGCAACGCACCACTCTGATGATCTGTTGGCTTCCCTAATGATCTCTGTTTGAGACTCCTCTCATGCTTTGGGAAATGCTGCTTTTTATCTCTGTTCGAGCTTATCTCTGAACCAGCCTTTGTGGCTGTCTAAAGTTTAGTTTTCTGCACCATTTATTTGTTGTCTGTTCCCACTTACACTGCCAGTCTTGATGCCATATGGCTCACTTAATAGATAAATAAGCCAGTGTATGTGGTGTAAATATTTCCTTGGAAGTTAGATTGCAAATAAGTTATTTCGTGGGAATAAACTGAGTTTTTAAAGTGAGGTTAACAAAAAAGTCTAGTTGAATACTGCTCCAAAGGACTTCACCCTGAGGCTTTTGAGTGCCAGATACATCCTTTCTTTATTTTTTAAATAATCTGATGAGATACTTAATTACTTTTTAAGCTGCCCTTTGGTAAGATTCTCTAAGATCTATTGGGATGTTATAAATGGTAATGAAAGACCCACCTCTGTTTTCCAGGCAATGGATATAGTACAAAAAATGTCAGCTGTAAGATTATATGATATAAATGTTGTAACAGAAAACACTAGACAACCTGCAGTACATTTACTGCTGTACAACCCAATACCCTCAGTTCAAAGCTTTGCAAAACTGCAAAGGCTAAAACAACAACAACCCCTCTCTCCCGTGAATGTGCTCTGGGAACAGCATGCAGCTTATTAAACTATTACAGGTACTATAAAAGGATGTATCTCAAAGTTCATGTCTCAGTTGTGCTCTCCTGTACGTGTACATTGAGTCAGCTTGCTGCACAAGGGAAGGAGAAGAGAGTCCTGACATTTACTTCCCTTAAAACACTCAGGATAATGCAGCCCCATCCAGTTCTTCAATGCTGCCTTTTTTTCACAGACTGCTTTAACCTAACTCTGTAAACAGGGGCGAGACCAGAAGTGTTTACCTGGTGCCAAGGAGTCAATGGTGGGTAAAAAAATCTAAGGAGGGAGTGGATGGGTTACAAACTTGTTTTCTTCGCAGAAAGCTGGACTAAGACCAGTTGTTTAGGATGCAAGTCAGTTACAGGAACACATTTGAACATTGCTTTAAAAACAAGTGTTCACTGCTATGCCATCTTCCAGAGCTCACTGTTTCATGGGTCTTATAGTTTTTTGTTTATTTGTTTTTTTGGTTTTTTTTCATCTTGTTTAGTCTAAGCAAAGTTCCCAGGTGTTTGTGACTAAGCACGACTCCAGTATGGTCTCATAGTACCAGTGGGTGGGTGGTGATGGTGGGTAGTGGGTACTGGGGCACCGTCTCCAGAAAAGTGCAAGAAGTAAAATTCAGACCAGCCAAAGAAATGGTCAAAGTTGAAATATGAGGTAGCCTTAGATGAGTTGTCAATACCTCAGTGCATGTAGGTTGTGCTTGGAAAAGTTCTAGCTCTATTCTAATGGAATAAATTGTTCCTGGCACTGCCTGTTAATGGTCTTGAGAGTGAGAGGATTACTGAAGCACACAGATATGAGGAGCATCTGTTGAGAGTCCGACCCGTGCATTCTGGAGGCCTTGGAATTTAGACTTCTAGTTCAACTATTGGCTTCTGAAGATAAACTACCAGGCTGGAGCAGGCAGAAAATATTTCAAGGGAGAAGTGGCTAAGACAGCAGAGCTATAAGTGATTTCATTTAACCTACCTTTGAGGAACCAAATTATGGCTGCCTGGGCTTCTGCAGAAACCCACTTGGAGTTTGCTCTTGAAAGCAACAGTATGTCTGTTCGAGGGAGATGCAGGGGAGGACTTCTGGGGCATGGGTTTGTCTTGTTTGCATGGGATATGCAGCTGTTTTGGGTTTCTTGGGATTTAGCCATGCCAGATTTTGCCACAGAATGTGAGCAGTAAGTGCTGTGAAATGGGAATCTTGGCAGGTGGCTGGGGCTGTGTTTGCAGCTGAGTTACTGACCTGATCCTGTCTTTGCCCTGTCTGGAGTGGGACAGGTTGCAATTAGTGTCAGTGGTATCACCCTTTGTTCCTTCTCCTGGGCACACACAGCTCCCAAGTGCTGCTGGTGCAGGTTTTGGCAGCAAATGTCTCAGAGGCTGAGCTCGCTGGCAGGGAGCTGCATTCCCTGTCGGGCTGGTGAGCCGGGACTGCCTGGCACAGCTCTGTTGTCCCTGCACCAGCTGGGAACCTGCACCCCTGACACTGAATTCCTGGCCTTGGTTCAGCTGCAGGATTAAAAGCTTGGTGGAGGAGAGGAAGACTCCGCTTCTCATCATGCCATCAGTCACCAGAGAGAACCACGTTCCCAAGAGGGTCCCTGTCACCTGGCAGATAAGACAGCCAGGATGTACCTTGAAAGAATTCCCAACACTGTGTTTCTTCCAGACTGGCAGCCTTTCCTCTTCCCAAAGCCTGAATATGATCGAGTAACAAACACCCTGCTTTGCCGTGTCACCTGCAGCGTTTCCCTGCTGCTGTTGGTGTGGCATGCAAGGGTGCTCGAATACCTTCTCTCTAAACTTCTGCCTCTGTGAAATTTTCTCTGTCTCTACCATTCTGGTTGACTTTGTCACCAAGCATTTCCTCGTATCATTATGTAATACTTTTTGACACTAAAAGCAATGTTTTCAAAATGTTTTTCCAACGCCCATAGAGCTCGTTGCCTACTCCACTGTGTCTCCTGTAACCTGGAGTGTTGCTGGAGCTCCCACTGCAGTGTTTGCAACTCGGAGGGTCTCCAGGTTGGAAAAAGAGTGTAAAGAAATGAACACTTTTGTGCTCTGTGTTATATGTGCTTGGAATGATCTGCTGGCAGAAATTTAATTTTGTTTCCAGTAATTTGAGGTTACAGATAGGATTACATCTCCCAGTCAGAGAGAGACATTAATCAAGAAACAGGCCTCTTAATCCTCCTTTCAATTTTAATGAAACACTGTAAAAATGCCTTTCACCGGGGGATGTCAAGTATCGGTTGTGCTTTGATTAACATGCTTTTGTGACAGGTTTACTGTTGTACCATGTACCAAGTTATTCAGCAACCTAATTTAAGCTGTCTATCAAGAGAAAACAAGTACAAAGAGAGCATTATTTTCTCACTGGAGTTGCAATAACAGGCTTCTGTATCTACAAACAATTTTTTTAAAAATGCTGGTTACCCCACACCCGTTGTGACATTTTTAACCTTCAGAATTAAATGGGTAAAGGCTGGACGTGACACACATCACACTGTCCCCTGAATGGCAATTAGGAAAGAGATAAGAAATCGGAAATGCTTTTGCAGCTGATGTAAGTTAAGCACTTGCCTTTCTCACAGCAAAGTGGAATTTGGATCGACCCTGCTGGAGTGTAATGGGTATAACTCTGGGACAAATTGAGAGGAACATTGGACCCTGAATCTCTAATCCTCTCTTCTTTTTTCCTCTTCCCCTTTCGAAGTCAAAACACATTTTAAATGGAGGCTTTGTGGTTTGAGTTGCATTTGGCTCCTTATCTGCTCAGTTCTTTCTAATGTGGCTTGATTATATTAGATATGAACTTCCTTGTGGCTGGAAGCCAACACTAGACAGACTATTCACTCTCCCAGTTGCTGAAACCTGACAGGGGAATGCCAAGCCTTTTCACAGGAGTTAGTTTATTTTTAGGGAGGTTTTTTTTCATGTCTCTTTAAAAATTGACCTCTTGGAAAAGAGTGACTCCAGATCCTCTCAAAGTAGAATATAACTGGAGACTGGAGCCTTCCATGCAAATGCAGCCCCTTCCAGCTAATGCTGCATTCACCAACCTGACACCCACCAAGTTTTAACAGCTCAGTTAACAGAGAGAAATTTTCTATGTGAGTGGGTGCACTTGCACTCTCAAGCCTTGGAATGTGCATTAAAGGCTTCACAGTCCCCTCTTGTAGGTCAGCTGCTTTGTGGACAGAAGAAATTAATTACAAGATGGTCTCTGAGTTTGAAAAGATTATGAGCAAACTCTCGGTCTGATTCTGATGGCTTATTGTTGCCACGAGCCTGTGGCACCACCTGCCTTGCTTGGCCTGCTGGAGGGAAGGGCTGGTGGAGTCGAAGCCTCTGGAAGTGGGGGAGTTGGGTGGGCTGGCAGGTGTGACAGGCAGGCAGGCTCTGCAGGGGTGAACAGGTCTGGGTTTTGCTGCTGACCAGCCAGCGAGGGGTTTGCAGGAAGGAAGGCTGTGGCATGTTCTTGTCTGTCATGTTTCCCGTGGCACTGTGACCTGCTGAGGTCCCCAACCTCTAACTCCTTCTGCTAATCTGCTAGACTGCTCTGTACATCCTGGTGACCTGAGAGGATGCTCAGGAACCATTTGTAACATCTTAATGACCATATTAACACCTCTAATTGTAAATGATGGTGCAATTAGTCTCAGCATAGGAGTTTGAACAATTAGGTTTGCCCTACTAAAGTGACAGAATATTTATTAATGTAATAAGAAAAAAAAAAAATTGTCTCCTCAGGATTTGTCCCTCTGAGGAGAGTGGCCAGGCTGTTTGTCTGCTTTAAGCCTCTTTAAAAAAATGAAAGTTTTTTTGCAACTCTTGCCAGAAATACTCAGCTGTCAAACCTGTTTATTCCATGAAACACACTTAGGACAAGTCTGTGTCTACTCTGCCTCTGACTTGATTCACAGGGAAGAATAAGAGCGAGAAAGTGACTCAATCTCTATTTTCTACCAGGCCAAAGAGTCTTGAGGCCTCTTAACTGAGTCCCAAAATAAGGTGATGAAACCCACTGACAGAACAAGGGTGCATATATTTAGGGTCAGGAACTGTGACGGAGGTCTGAAAGCTTCTTACTATTTATACCACTTCTGCACTTGAGGTCTCACCTAAAAACAGAATTGTTTTTCTGGAGGAGACTCTGTTTCAGCAGAGCAAATTCCAGTCTTGAAGACCTTGCTGCCTTCAACAAGAGAGCCAAAACCTGAGGCAGCAGAGGGTATGAGAGGACCTAGACTGATGGCGTGATACTTTTCTAACTCTCTCTAATAGATTTCACTGCTATTAGGCAAGTAAAAGCACATCTGGTTTGATTTTGGCCATGTGAATTTTATTCCCAGCAATGGAAGCTGCAAAATACTGGATCAGCCTTCAGTCACTTGCACAAATTCTATCTGAGACCCTGAGAATAGCTTTCTTTAACATGTATTTTTGGTTACCTGCCCGCTTGCTGTCTCTTTCCCAGTTGACATGGAATGAGTAATAATTTTCCAGGGATGTCTCAGCTAATATTTCATCACAGATCTGGGGGATCCCATGAGATCTTCTTGGGCTGGGAGTTTGTTCAAGATGTTACAGTGGGACTTTGGGAGCAGGGCAGCCCTAAAGGCAGACTCATTTTCCCAACTACCTTTGTGTGGTATTGCTCTCAAACCAGGTGTGTCATGAAGGGAAGTTCTGGCCAGGTGGGGGTTGGTCTCTTCTCCCAGGCACTCAGCAATAGGACAAGGGGGAACGATGGGCT
>JAWWEV010000169.1:30382615-30452637 GCA_035583235.1 Hafferia zeledoni | reverse complement strand
ACTGGAGTTGGACCAAGGGTTGGACTTGATGATCTCGGAGGTCTTTTCCAACCCAATCAATTCTATGATTCTATGAAGCTGTGATCTCTTTAAACAAGCCTTGCTTTTGATGTCTTAATCAATGAACATGCTGGTACCTGGGATGAGGTGGCACTGGTTTTGGTTTTCTGAAATCTGGCCTGTGAGATTGTAATTGTTTCAAAAATAGCTTCACTTCTAAGTGAAAGCTGCCATTGCAGATGTGCCTGAGATCAGTGGAAACATCAGGGCTGTGGGACTGCAGGATTGTGGCATCTTTTTAAGCACAGTGGGAGACAGATGGGTGAGCTGCCAGCTTGATGCAAAAACAATAAGAACAAATGAGCTTTTTAAAAATAGAACAATTGCATTTGGAAAGAGGATTGAAGGGGGGTAAAGTTGAGAGGGAAATAATTCTCCCATGATTCTATCCTGGGTTTTATATTAAACAAAACATGTTGCAACATTGTCTTCATTAGCAATGAAGTGACAAACTGGAGCACTTCCAAAAAGGCTGGCTCCAAACTGCTTTCATATGACCTGAAATGTCAGCTGCTATTATGTTCCACTGACCACTGATTGCTTCCAGAGTAGCATTTTCTTCTGTGAAATGAAAGAAGTTTCATCTCAGTGATCTCAGTGTCTCCCGGTGTTTGTGAGGAACGATAGTCATGGGAATTGATAATGCCTTTATTTCAAACCACTTCTCAGTTCAAGTGAAATGAATTGTTAATATTGAAGGTATTTATACTGTGAGAGTGTGTTTTGTGCATGAATGTTGTTTTTACTCCTCTAGAAGATCCTGCTCATTTTTATAGTCAGCAAACCAAGGTGCTAAATGCCTCTGTTTTTTTCCCCTACCTTCTCAGGCAGGTGCACAGAGTTGGGTTTGGACACAGCAATGCTGATATCCTGCACTGCAAGTAAATTTTAAATTCTCCTATGGAACTATGCAAAAAACATAAATATGGAGAAATGGTACTTCTAGTAGCAGTAACCCACATTCTGTCATCAGGTCTCTAATGACACAACAGAAAGTGTGTTTTGTTTTATTTTTTAATCCTCTTTAAAAGACAGGAGAGTGTTCAGATAATTTTTATTTCTCATAATGACGGCTTAACATTGTTAAAACATTATAAACCCCTCTTGGTCTTTAATTCTCAGGGAAATGAACTATGTGATCTGCAAGGTCTTTTCAATCTTTCTCTTCTGAAAACCTGTGTAATTTTATTCACATTTCTATACTCTATTTTACTGTAGTTATTACTTGAAAAGGTGATATCTTCCAAGCAAAAGTGAAGGAAATAAGTCTATCTTTTTGGAAAAGATAAACAGCTTTGTAAAGTCCAGAATGAAATGTACTGGCCAAATAACCCTACTGGATTTATTCTTTTGAAGTAACAGCTACTAAATTATGTGTAAAAGGCAGGAAAACTATGCAACCATGTCAGCCTGTGAGCTTTCCCAATATTTGGTGGTAGTGTAGATCCAGTCTAAGGAAATGGCATTTCACCACTTTCAGTATCTATTCATGTATCTTTTCCCTTCTTCTTGTTAAGGTTCTACTCAACACTTGTATTTACTTCATTTGTGAAAAACTAGAAACAATGAGTTTCCTAAAAGGAAGAAGAGAAGCATAAAGAAGCACAGTCGTGGTTTTGTAAGAGGCATTGACTGCCCTCTATTTTGTGTGTCTTTAGAATGAATGATTTTGGCTGTTGTTTTCTGCAGTGAAGTCTCTGACACTTTTGTCCATTCAGATCTAGTCTCTCTCTCTATTACCTCCCAATTAAAACAAAACTTACCTCATAGAAGAACCTACAACTTTTATGAGAGTATTGTTTTTTGGTTATTTTGAGGATTTTTAAAGAGAGTCAGCTCCATTCTATCCGATCAATTACTAAGAAGGAAATAAAATCTGAAGCATTTCTATCTGTTCCCAGTGGAATGCTGAAGAAGCCCAAAGCAAGATAAAAACAATTCCTTTCTGAAGCAGTAGATGAAGAGTTGAGTATTGGTAGGACAGGGAAAAATGTTTCAGACTGATGGGTTTGATATTTCTGAATGCTGAGTGAGGGTTAGGTAATTAAAAGAGGAAATCCCTAACATGAAACACAAAAGCAAGTTGTTATCTGTACGGAGAACATAAACAATTACTCCACCACCAGGAGGTTTCATCAGAAGGACAGACATTCAAAGGGTCTCGTGCCTGAGATCCCCAAACAACAACTCGGGATGTTTGACTTGCATACAGACAATGAGTTATGTGACTTGATTAATGGCAGTTTCAGTGCCTGAACTGTCACCTCTCCCGAGCCCTCAGCTGACTGTCATCGCATGTGTTGAGTGAGGCAGCCGGGACCCGGGACCTGCGCAGGCTTCCAGGCAGGGAGGGAGCGGTGCCATCTGCACAGCCAGGCTGGTCCCTGCCCGCCTTCCCGTCTGACTGCTGTCCACAGCCGAGCCTCAATTCCCTGCTCTGATTAGTGCCGGGAATGATGCTCCTGCAGCTGCCTTCCCAGTCCTGAGCAGGGAGGGATCTTGGCCACATTTCCTACCTGGAGGATTGTATGTCCTTATAAACCATAAGGCTTTTTTTTTCCTTTTTCTCCCCTACATGGTACATATATTATTCTGCTATGCATATTCTTTCTCCTTAGGGTTCCTATCCATAACATTTGTCTTTTCAATTTTAGATAAATTCTGACGATTGTACTCTTCAAGTCTAAGATCCCATCTATATAACATTACACAAGGATGCTCTTCCTAATGAAAACAAACTGTCCCCAGTACGTGCCAGGCAACCTCCCAAGTCTTGGGAAGAGTCTGGGATCTTGCTCTGTCCTTGCAAAGTGAATGGTTTGGACTGGGAATTCTTGGCAATATTACCTTGAGGGCTTGCTGTAATACCAGATACAGCTTGCAGCTTCAAGCTATTTGGGATAGTCAGGCAAAAGAGAATTTTTAGAAGTCTTCTTCAATTTTTCACTTAGTTTTTCCCTACCAGGGGGTTGAAGGTGCACCTGTGTTTTTGCCAATACAGTTCTGGGTCAGGAGCAGTGTTTAAGAGGTTTTTTTGTATTTCAAATTGCTTCACTGGAACAAAATGGGTGCAGATTTTCTTGTCACTTGCCAAGCTAGGATGGCAGAGGAGGCTCGGCTATTTTTCACCCCTCTGCTGCAAAGAAATCTGTTTCAGGCAGCTGCTGCTTTTATTACTGTAGTAATCCATGGAGAGAGCAAACAGAATGGCACTGGGGACTGTGTGCTGGGTTTCAGGAGATGTGCTCCTGAATGTGAAAGGAATGTGGAGGAGCAGCTGAGAGAAATAGGGAGATGAGACGCATCCCAAGGTAAAGGGGCTCCTGATGAACAAAGCCGTGACTAACTGGTGGCCTTTGGAGAAGGAGATTGGTGCTTCCAAAGGATCTCAGAATAGCTCTGTTTACAAGAATTGCAAATAATTGAAATATTAGCAGGGCGATTGAGTCATAGAGAGATGAAACGGTTTTACAGCTGCTGTGGTGATTCTTGTGAATCCGCAGGGGTTTGTCCATTGGGAATTGCATCCCTAACAGTAGAAAAAGCAACTCTTACTATGAGTCAGGGCTCACACTTAGCAGAAGGCAATTAGGGCATTGGTAGATTTAGTAAGTGTGCGTCAGTGCAGCAGCAGGAATAGACCACAGGGCTCTTTGGTTGGAGCCCACGCCCTGTTTTCCTCCAGTCTGGTCCCTTACAAATGTGCTTTCCCTTTCAAACAGACTGAAGTCCTCTAGAGAACTCCCAAACAAACAAACAAACAGCCCTCCTGAACCTGTTTCCAGGAGAAGGCAGTTTTCAGCTGCCTTTACTGATGCTCTCCAGAAATGTGTGCCTTGCAAACCAGGCGTGAAGGGCACCAGAGGAGCGATCCTTATCTTCTGGGAACAGTGGAGGTCTGTACAGCAAAGCAGGAATTTTGGGATGTGTTTCCACTCCCTTTCTGGTTCAAGACATTGGCCCTCCTGTTTGAATGGAACACAGGTGAATAGATTGAGTCTGGCCCTTCCTGGGTTTTAGCACAGTCTACAGAGCCAGTGAGAATTTTGATGGATTTCCATGCTAAAATTTTAGCTGCACTTCACTGAAAAATCTAATGCTTTAAATTCTGCCGTAATGGCCTCCCAACCCCTGCAACTGTAGGGGGGAAATTTCTGGCCAAATAAAGGATCTGTGAAAAGAAATGTCTCTTTTTATATGACACCCTGTTAGCCTTAATAACAGTTTTCTCTCTGTGAGTGCAGCAAAGTATGGAAATATTGCTGTGCTCCATGGTGCAATTTTCTGACTGTGATTTTCTCTGATAAAAGCCTTCAGAGAGCGCATTTTCCTTCCCACTTATCTGCCATCAAAAGACAGCAAATACATGAAAAATTCAGCTGTCACTCTAAACAAAATATACAATTACTCTGGGTTGATGTTTTAAGCAGAAATAATTTCCATAGCAAAAAACCCTGCAGCTATTTTCTAAATGCTGTGATGTTTGCTTCCAGCTTTTGGCATTACGCATGTATCACCTGTTTTGGACATTTGAATGCAAAGATGAGATATCACGAGGTAGAACTTAGCACTTGCCAAATTAAATATTTGCTGGGCTGAGCCCTCACTTCATTACCTGACTGCTGTTTTGCACCAGAGAATGAAAAATCTTTTCTAACCTGCCAAAGGTAGTTATTTTAGGAAGCTGACGAAGAGAGCAGATGTTATACAAGTAGTTGGATAAGGAAAGGAAATAGTGCATGTTAACTCTTCTGGAATAACCAGGTAGATGAAAGTGGAAATGTTCATGAAATATGCTGATTTGTTTGGGCAAACTTAAGCAGAGAATAGAAGATGGTAATTTGGTACTTCATCTTTCACAATTTGAAATATTAAATTGGGGGTGCTTGGGTTTCATGTTGCTTGGAATTAATTACTTTTGGGGCATCTCTGAGCGTTGGGAGACATTTCCCAGAAAATACTGCCATTTGCACAAGTTTGGGTATTGTTATTGTTGGTTACATGTGTAACAGTCTCTGGACAGCACTGCAGCATCTTCTGGTTTCATACAAGGAAGTCTGATTCACTCTCCTTGTGGTAATTTTCATACTGTAATTAAACTTGGCTTTTGTTCAGAGGGTCTTTGCAGTGAGGATTCAAATGTGCTGGTGAGGTCATGTCACCATTCAAAGCTCCTGCGGTGAAACAAAGTCCAGACTGCAGATACATGGCCTTCAGTTAAATTATGTTAATTCAGTTTGAGAAAATGAGTATTTAGCATTTCATGCTGTGTAAAGATATCATTCCATATAGGCAGAAAAAGTCATTGACCTTCATTTGCAAGCGACATAGCTGGTTATTCCGACCTGAGCTAGTCCTGCTCTCAAAGTGGCAATGGCTCCACTGTGCTGGACTCTCACTGCTGAAAGGGTCATGGATTTGGGGCCATCTCACACTCAAGTCTAAGCTGTAGAACCTCTTCACTGTTTCCAGGTCAAGTCACATATCCATGTTCCTAGGGATAGACCATTTTCCTGCTCCTTCTTTTCAGGATGCTGGATCTGCTTCCAGGCTTAGAGAAGTCCAGTGCACAGCAGGACTCAGCCTACAGAAGCAGGATTTTAAGCAGAAGAGGAAAACAACACTCTTAGCAAGACTTAGTCAGGTCAGCTGCTCTGCTGTTCACATTTATCCAGCAGTGGTGCTCAGCTCTACAACTGAAATAATCTAAGACATTGCCATAAAGGTCAGGCAGCAGATGCTGCCACTAGATCTGACAGATTCATTGATAAGCTTCGCTTTCAAGCAAAGCTTATAAGAAGAAAATGAAGTGTGAACATTTAATATTTCCAACAACACGTGCAAGTACAAAAGCATATGTCTTAGCAGTGAATTTATTCATTTTCTAGTAGAAAAATGCACTTCTAAGGCTCAAGCTTTTGAAAACCACGCCACACACACTAAATAAAATGGATATTTTAAATGAGATGTGTGACACATCTGACTAGCAATTCTTTAACTACAGTCAAGTGTTTGTGTAGTTAACAGCAAATGAGATGTGTTCTGAAGAATGAATGAATATTGCACTAATATACAGAATATCTTTGCGTAGTAATAATGGAAGAAAAATCAAATTATTCCAGAGTCTGACTAGGAATTGAGTGGAGTTATATGAGAATGCAAATTGGTAAGAGAAGGGGCCATATATCTTTATTCTCACCAATCTTTTGTAGGTAATGAATTGTTTAGAAAATTTAGCTAGGGAAAAGCTTTTGAGCTGGAGTCTGACAGTCCTTCAGGGTATTTTTAGAGGTTATCTCTGCAAGGCAGGTGAAGGAGGAAAGAGACAAGCTTAACCCTATAAAAATAATTATGATGTATTATTAGTAACTAATGGCAATCTAATGGAGTCTTTTCAGCAAAGACACCACTGGCTGCAATTTCTCTTTGTCGTATGCATAAAAAAGCAACTCTTAATGAAACCTATATTCTGGTGATTTCTCAGGCTCAGGGAAATTGCAAGAAACTTTCAGCACTGAAAATTCCATGATGTTCAGCATACTGGGCAGCAACATCAAGGCTCAATGCTGAAATCAGCATTAGGAATCTGCTGAGACCACAAGATCTACCAGAATCGAGAGTATACCTGGGCCTTTTCCTTTCTTACCTAAATTTTTCCTTCTGAGATTTTTTTTTTTTTTGAAAAGGAAACAAACTGGCATGGATTTATGATGGTTTACATATGAGAACATGTTGGATTGTTGTACTTCAACAGGCATAAAAATTGCTCATAATAATAGTGTAACTATGGGCTTTGTGAAAAGAGACATCTGGACAGAGACCCCGCACAAAACCCCATAAAATCAACAATGGGGGCAAAGAAAGCAATGTAAGAATGTAATTTGAAAAACTGCAATCATCAAGCAAAACACCTGATACCTGAAGTCTCACTCCATAGCCCATTTCCTAAAAAGACTTAGCTAATAGTTGGAGAAGGAACAAAGGAGGGGGAGAAGAGGACAAGGACGGCATTAGCAAAGAAACAGGACACGTTACACAGTCAATAAGTAATTGCTGCAATTGGAGCTCATCATCTGCTTAGCACTTAATGTCTTGGCCTTTTCAGAATGCATTTTATTAATACTAATGTCTGAAGGAAACTGTACAGTCATTATCTCTGTTGATTCTTGTGATATTCAAAAGCGAAGCTCTTCTCTTGCTTTGGATTACTTGTCTCTACCAAATTCCTCATGTGTCCAAGGGTTCTCAGATGCTTAAAACATGACCCTGAGGTCTCTGAAGAGAAGCAGTCTCAGGACTACTCCCCTATAAACCCACACTGACCCCTCACAATCACATTCTTGTTCTTCAGGTGTTTGGAAATGGAGCAAAAAAGGCTGGGAATCACAGCATTCCCAGGGATCGGGGTAGGACCAACCAGCCTGTAGTTTTCTGGACCTTCCTCCTTGTCCTTCTTGAAGGTGGAGTAACCTCTCCTTGACCATGGCCTTACAAAGACAATCAAGACTGGCCTTACAATGACTCAGTGATTTCCCTCAGCACCCCCGGTCAGCTGTCATGGATCTGTGTATGTGCACTTTGTTTAAATATTTCCTAACCTGAATCCAGGTACCTCTTGCACCAAAGTAGGTGTGCCTTTCTCCACACTTCCACTGCTCTCAGGGACCTGGCACTGCTGAAGGCTGAAATTACCAGTAATGACCAAGATTAAGAAGGCATTGAGTATCTTGGCCATTTCTGTGTCCTTGGAGAGGAAATTTCAGCTACAATTGAGTGATGATGGCTGCTTTCTGATGAACTGCACTGCTAAAAGTGACACCCTGTTGACACCAAAATTGCCCTGGAAGACTTACCAGAGGAAATGTCCCAAACCCAGAGGCTTGGGGATTTCAGCATCCTCAATTCCGCACGCTGCATTTGTTCCAGGTATCAGGAACTGCCCTTGTCTCTGGTCTCAGGGAAGATTTGCTATAACTCATCATCCCTCCAGCAGAGCCCTTGCAGGTGATGCTGAAATGCCTCACTGGTGAAGGATGGCTTTTATTCATATCCTTTTCTTTAGAAATCAGTGTGAATTGCTTGTATGAACTCTGCTGATCTTTTGCTTTTAGTTCTCTTCTATTTTCTTCCATCGGTTTCCCCAATTAAGTGTAACTATTTGAGCTGTTCTGAACCATTGCAGGAGGAGGATAAACATTTGCAATCCTGCAGAAAGATGTTTTCTGAGAATTTTCTCAGAAACTGCTAGTCAAAAATAATTTGTGTGCTCTAAAAGTGAGGATAGAGCAGAGACCTTGGAATGATAGTGCTGCAAAGGCCTTATTCTGTGTCTTTTTCAACTATTGATTTCTTGAGGAAGGGAGATCATCAGCAAAAGAAAAAACAAACCCTCCCATGCTGGGGTGGGCCCATTAGAGGAATGCAGGCTCGTTAGTCCTGCTAAATATGATACTGCGTGTAAAGTCAAAAAAGCAAAGTGAGGTCTGGAAATCTTGGCAGGAAGTCAGCCAGGATCCATTATATTCTCTTTCACATGGGTGGTTAGTGGTGACACTAATTGAAGGCTGGGCCCTCATTTCTACAGAGTAACACAGGGCCATTTCAATTCCACCTGATTGTGTTGCCCTATTATAAGAAGACTGAAAAACAAGATTTGTGGAAACTCCTACCCATGAGTCCTTGGCTGCCTGAAAGACCTCTTGGCAGATGGAAGGTTTCTGTTAGTAAGTGAACTGACCCATTTTTTACTTTTAAATATCCCAGATAAATTTGCTACTGTACTTCTGCATTTCAGTTAAAGCTGATCAGGTTTCTGTAGCACATCAGTCTCTCTTTACTACATGTGTGTAACTTGTGGAAATATAAAAATGCTACATTTCCTACCTACCCTCAAAAAAAATGCCTTGAGCAAGATTAACCACCCAAAGGTTGCCAAAGAGTAGGAGTAGATGATATAAATGCTGTTGTAGGAAAAGACCATACAAGATCGGAATCATTTTGGGAGAACTTTTTGTCACTTGGATAAGAACTATGATTCTTTGCTGCTTTTATTGACATTATTTGTAATTTCCTCTTATAGTTTCCCTGCCCTTTCTTTTCAGTTCCCTGAGTTGACCAGTTCAGCTATATAGTAAGGAGATGAGTTTTACCTCTCTTTTTTGATATAAATCTAAAGTAACTCTGCAGAAGCTAATCTGATGTTGGCTAGGTGAGAAATGGTCCCACTAAAAAGCTTTTTAAAGAGAAAAACTCCCTCTCCATTTGTGGAACAAATTAAGTACTAGAAGCAGCCCATCGGATGAATCTCTCTGGGGCCAATGACCAGAGAGACTTAGAAGTCCATTAATTTAATGCCTAAACTCATTCTTTGCACAGTGTGCACAGAGGAGATGTCCTCACAAGCTGGGCTGGGGCAAGGTCCTGAGTTTCCATCAGGGAAGGGGTTTACATCAGCAGGGAAACATTTGGTGATTACGACTCCAACTGCGTTAATCATCAGCTTGAACTAAAAGTCCCTGACAAGTTGCTTTGGGATTTGTGTGGCCATGCAAGGGAAATAAGGTAGAATGAGCATTTCTGAGCAAACCAGATGTGCCAGGGAGGGCTCATCCCTTTCCTCTGTTGAGTGCTGACGCATCACAAAGACATGGGGCTCTGTCAGAACAGGACAGGCCTTTTTACGAGGCCAAATCGGCCCTTTTTGCTTCCTGAAGCACAGGGTATGATGGTGGGGAAGCTGCTGTGCCTGGGGAAGGGTGTCAGTGTGTGGTGCCACAGGGACCTTGCTGCTGGATGGCTGCTCCCACAGGGCACAGCTGGGTCCTGCCTTCTCCTGCCTCTGTGGCCATGGCAGGCTGGGCTGGGAGGACCCTGTTTCTGGGGGCAGCACCTTGCCAAGGGACCCCAGGGGTGCAGAAGCAGCCCACTTGAGCAGCAGTCCCTTGGGCCATCCAGTGCTGCCTTCCTTGACTATTGAGTAGAACATCTCACTGAAATATAGAAACAGCATCTCATTAATGTGAAAAGAGTGATAAGTGCCAGGAACAGACCAGCTACAATGAAAGCATCTGTGCTTATCAAAGCAACAAAGATTGTGGCCTGGAAATGGCAGACAAGATAAAGAGGTGGATGCCAACTTAGGATGCTCAAGGCTGAGAAGGTTGGTCTGGTGTAAATTGTCTTCTACTTTGTCTTGGTGTTTGCAGCACTTTATGGATGTTCACTGAACGAGGCTGGAATTTTAAAAGGAGCTGAACTTTCTGACCTGAAACCTCAAATCCTTTTCTGATGGTTTTTGTAACTGAAAAGCAGAAATAGAGTCTTCAGTAATTCAAAAAAGATTTAATGATCAAAGCTGCAATTAAAAGAGTGGTGAGTCATCTTACAGTTGTTGGTGTGCTAAAAAGTACATGCTGTGCAAGAGATCATGTTGTCATGGCTGGTTTTACTCAGAACAAGGATGTAGGAGCTGCTATTACTTCCAGCTTCAGAAGCAATCTAAGTCCTGCAGACTTATGTTTATAGAGCAGAAGAAAAGGCAACAGTCCTGACTCCTCCATTTGTGTATTTTATTTAGTAGTTCTGTCTGCAGTATCTGAATTCATTAGGGTGCTTTATTACTTTTTCCCTTCTTTCAGAGTATCTGCTCTCAGTAGGAATCTTGATTTTTTTTTTCATTTACACTAACAAATTACCCACCAAAAACAACCCCAGAAAAACTGATCTTTAGGGTATTATTTTTTTTTATTTTTGCTTTTTGCAGCAAGCACTAACAATGAAATATTTAACTGAACTTTTCACAGTATGTGCATTTTCTCAAATTAAAATTGCAAAAGAGAAGGAAATGAAGATAAAAATATCCAACCATGCTGTTACTCAGAAACCCTCACAAGTAATCTAATATTTCCCTTTAAATCCTGTTGTTTTATTCTTCTCAATACAAAAAGTAGTTCTAAATATAATTTGGTTTAAGTAAAGGAGAAACTCTTTCCTAAAATTGCTTTACTTGTCACACAGAAAAGCAGCTAAAAGGAAGCAGGAGAATTTGTGAATCTCAATTGGAAAAATGTAATAAAAATGTGGATATTCTGCTCCAACTCTTGCTTTCCCCGTTCCTCAATTCCCTTCCTAGTGGCAGTGAGGTATTTCATGTTTTATTTTCTAATTCTCATAACAACTGCAATATTCAAACTCTAACCCACTAGAATGTGATTGCCTACCTTAGAAAAATCATTGCTATAGCTCTGCTCTTAAAGATTTATTTGCAAAACAAGCTTTTTTATCTTGCCATTTTTGACATCAAGTGCCTCCAGTCAATGACAGGTAGCTATAAATAAATGCCAGGTTTTACAAGAATCCCAAAAGAAACATCTAATGTAAAATATAATACAGCCAAATCAATTGGTACTTTCTTTTCCAGCTTTATCTGGAAAGAGGGACAAATCAGGTTATCTGCACCAGCAACTCCTGCAAACAAGCAAATTCAAGTATCTTATCACAGATCAAATCCATTGTGATCACTTCAGTTGACATAATGCATCTACAGAAAAAGCTCTTAAATTCTTACATTACTTTACAAATGCCGTTGTTTAGCAAATGAGAACTAGAATTGCTTTGTCTACATTTTCAGTGTATTAAAATGGCCTTTATCTAGTGCAGTCAAAGAGTTGCCATGGTTTATTGGGGAGACAGAAAAAAGTCCTGTTAGGAAAAGATGGATCTTGAACTGAAGGATTTTATGGACTTTTTCTGAAGGTGGTCCAGGATAGGACAAACAGTTGATGTCCTTTAAACTGGGAGGGAGAAGCAGTCCATGTAAGAATCAGGCAATGGTTTTAGCAGAGTTCAGCCTTGCCTTGTAATGGGGAGAATTAGCAGAAGTGGTGAGAACTTCTCCAGAACCTGGGTATGGGTTTCCAATGGGTTTTGAAGACATCTGGGAAAGTCTTGGTGCAGTCTGAAATGGTTTGTACCTGCCCACAGGGTGAAAGGGCTGCTATTGCCCTGCTGGGTTAAAGCAATATTTTGGTCTTGATGGTAAGAGCCAGAGCAAAACCCTCGTGAGGGAAAGATAAGCTGTGCAATTATGAAATTCCTACAGGAGAGTTTTCTCCCCACCTGTCAGTCACAGTTTGGCTGATGGTCTGGGCCAGAAATGCTTTTGTATCTTATAATCATTTGTCCTTGCAAAGGAAATGGTGACATTATTATTATCCATGCCCATAGGGAATCTTTTGAACTGGGATGACAGGGAACCTCTGTATCTCATAGCAGTGAGTCTTCCAAGTTCATGGTATGCTTAATAAAATAAAACTGTTGCATTAATTTGAAACTTTTTTTCCTTTTGCTCTTAGCAATTTCTCTCTGTACCCCCAACTTTTCTACAATAGAAGAGAAAGCTGCAGCAGTTGACTGACATTGAATGAGCTGATGAGAGTATCTGAGAATCCTCTCTGTGTGCCTTTATTTTTTCATGAATCTCTGCCCTGTTCCATGCTGTTGTTCTCTTGTCTAAATTTAGCCACCTCAGACACTCTGAAATCTTGTCATATATTTCCTGTGATAACTGTGTCTCAACTACTCATCCATGCAAGTGGAGATGGCCTTGCTACCAGATATAATCATGAGTGGATAACTTTAATCCCAATGAGAACTAAAAGCTTGACAATGAGGAGGAGGATTTTTCGAGGCTCAGGCACTGAAAGCAGTGGCAAAATTTCCCTCCATTGTACTTACTTTTTATGTGTGTTCAAAGGAGGAAAAATACTTGCATTTTAATATCAAGCCAGAAATCTGAACTGAGAAGGAAGTAATTATACATGAAAGAAACAGAGTCTTTTGTAATAACACTTTTAAAGTATCAGTTTCATTCTATCATAATATTTTTATGATTAGATTTACATTCTAATATTTTAATAACTTTGGTATGAAGTAGAGAAGTCCTTTGTACCTTATCTCAGAAGCCTGTCTAGGACATCGTACTTAATGAAGTTTATAATTCAATATAACCACATCTGCATCTTTAATAATGCCTAACATTTAATCTTCATTGCACCACTTGAATCAAAAGATCTAAAATTAAACCTACTGCAGCTTAATCTAATAATAAACATGCGTGACATTTTGTGCAAAATGTGTGCCTGATCAGCACGGTGCACCCTCACAATTGTGTCAGAGGGAGAAAAGCAGAGTTTAATCAGCCAAAGGTGGATGGTGACATTGACTCCTGCCGATGCATCCACTTTGGGGAAGCTCTAAGATCCTGCCCCGGGAAGGAAGGGCTGGTTGTCAGATCAGTAACAAATTTAGGTCCAAATCCCACTAATTAGAACAGCATTTACATACACCCTTACTACTGACACGTGGTCTTCAGTCCCTCTAACCTCAGACAAGTAATTTTTGTACCTTCAACAGGAGCCTTGACTTTGTATGGAGTCAATGGCAAGGTGCTCCTGTTTTCCCTTGCAATTAACTGGAGCAGATGAAATCCTGAGGCACCTGAAGGTTGTTTGGGTTGTCACTCCTACAATGCAAGTGTCACTCACACCTCAGTCCCCTCACCCTTGTGATGAGCCTGCTGGGACCGTGCTCCCAGGTTCTCAATGGGAAGGTAAGTTGGTCTGAACCATAAGGATGGTCTTTCAGCCACAGTTGGCCACAGCCCTGACACTGGTGGGGGTTGTAGCCCCAGCAGTGGGGTGGTGCTACTCCACTAAAGAATGAGGGGACTGCATATGAGATGTAGATTTTATGTGCCCCTGAATTAACGGGGTTTTTCACAAGCAGCCAGAGCAAAGAGGCCAATTTCTGCAGATCTTTTTGTGGTTCCAGGGTTTTGCATGGGGCCTATGGGTTCCTCATGTTCTGTAATCAGGTGTTATGCTTTGGGGGCTACAACAGTTCTGCCTTGTGACACAGACATTCATCTCTGATCAAAGTGAGGCAAACTTGCAGGACAGACAACTTAACATGTAGAGGCAACATTTTGGAGAATAGAAAGTGGTAGAATTGTCTAGAACATGTTCAAGTGAAATGATGAATTTATGAAAGCTGAGCACAAGTATTTAATGAGAAACTAAAACTTCTCATTTATTCCCTCATTTATCCTCAGTCAGCTACATTCATAATCACCATTTTAATTCCTTACAGGTGCAAAAGTTAACAGCATTGGTAAAAGATTAGAACCTATACTAGACCTTGATCCAAGATATGTCCCTGTATTTAAAAGGCTCTGGCCTTACTGGATTATAGAGCAGTCAGAGTCTTTTTTAAAAAAAAATGTATTTTGAGGCTAGAATGGTAAACAGCAGTGCAGCTCTTCACGTGAGATGCCTGCATGATATTCCCAGGAAGTCCCCATCACAAATAAAGAGGCAGTTCTTCACCGGGATCTGATCAGAAGAGTTTGACATCAGCTGGGGCAGGACAGGAGGCTTTGATCGGAAGAGATGAAAGACTGGTGAAAACTCTGCTGGGCCACAGAGTCCCCTGCTGAAGCTGAAGCCTCACCATTCAGCTGGGCTTCATCTGACTTTAATTACATAAGGGACGATCAAAGTCTACAAATCTCCCTGATCTCTATCAGCATGGCAAGCTAAAGGTAAAAATTCTCAGTATTTTTCTGTTCCTTTGAAGTGAATGGTGAACTTTCTGCGGTGCATGAGGACACAAGTGTCGTTTGGGGAGCTGCAGGTTTACAATGGTTTTGATGTAGTGTTTATGCAAGGAGAGGGAGAAAAGCTGCATCTTGGAATGATGACTTCACAGCTGTGGGTCCTCTCTCCTCCCCCAGATAGACTTTATCTTTAGGATATGCTTTGTTTTATGGTGATGCTCAAGGCACAATTATATCTAGTAAATCAGGGAAAACCATTGTCTTAGTTTTCCTTCAGCTATAAATCACAAACACTTCCATTTTTGTACAGCCATTTCCCCTCCTGCCTTCCTTGCATGCTAGTGAGGTGAGCTGGAGGCTCCACTTGATAAAAACATCCTGAACTAAACCAGCTGGAAATAGACAGTATAATAACGCCAGCCTGCTGTCAGCCCTCATCTATTTTTGTTTGATTGGTATCTGATGGTGATTGAAAGGCTGACTCCCAGAGTTAACCACCTTGAGGCCAACCTTGAAATCATGTCGCATTTGGCTACTTGATAGCATCTTAAGCATAACGTTAGATCTGGAGCACACACGGTGCAAAAAATAGAAAGCTGACATCTTGCTACAGTGCACAGGAAAGGAAAAGCAACGGGGAAAGAATCTGACAGACAAGCAAGGGAATGGAAGTGCCACAAGGCAGAGAGAGGAGACTGTACACAGGCATTAGCAGCTCTGGACAGGACGAAGCAGTGACTTCCCCAGGGTCCAGGTTGGCTTCATGTTTTAGCTGTTGTTGCAAAACAGTGTCCCCTCCTCAGCAGTGAGGATCTGTGTGAGGGCAGCTTTGCCTGTGTATGGCTCAGCAGGGCTGAAATCAGAGCAGTTTCTGGAGTTGACAGGCTCTCATGTGCTGGGGATAGGATTAGGGTTATGGGGGGGATGGAGAATGTGTTGATTTGAGATGCAGCTGTGCCAGGGCTGTCTAGGATGCTTATATAGGACACATGAGCAGGGAAAACAGAATAGATTTTGATTACGTTGAATTAAAGTCAGGAAAAAGCGACCGTGACAGGCCTGCTAGAGGAGAGCACTGGTTATTTTGATTTTGGTTTCTGTTGTCTGACTGACAGCCATAAATAACAGCTGTGAGGCCAAAAGATACAGATCTCCACATCATACCTCCCTGAAAAGAAAGGAGGGGTGCTTTCAGAGGTTGTGTAACAAATACCAGCAAACCATGACAATGAGCTCCAGAAGAGTTAGTGAAGCCAATGCACCTGCTGAATAGAGTGATGTTCCAGCAAAGAGAGCAGGAATGGCAAGGGAAGAGCTGTCAGTAAATAGCTCTTGCTTTTATCTGCACTGGAAATGCAAATAGGAACTAGAAATTTATTGCCACAGCAGTAAGAAATGTCATGAGTATGACATAAAATTTGGCTTGACTATGTACTTTATTTAATGCAGGTTTGCATTTGAGATGCTCAAAAGAGCATGATATGAATGATATGATATGAACCAAATAGTATGCTGCTATCACAACAAGACATGTCAAAGAGGCCTCAGCACGGTCCTTGCTAGTGATAAAGGACTTTGTAAAACAGAAGTTGCAATTGATATTAAAATTTCTTGCTTTTAAAAACCATTTTAACGTCATTCTTCTATCAGCTTATTTAGTGGGTTTCTCAGGGAATGCTGAGGCAGGTCTCCTCTGGTATGCAACCCATAACATACCAGTGGTGTTTTCCAATGCCCTTCTGAAAGGGAAGAATTTTTCCCCTTAGATGGAAAATCTATAGAAAACCATTGTGATCGTTGATGAATACTTTCTATATGGGCAGCCTTTCCCTCCTGGTGTCTGCCTGAGATTTGCTTTTTTTTTTTTTCTTAGGAAGCAAAGCTCCTGTCAGATTCTGGACTGAAAGAGTTCTTGTGTTTCACCTGCTCAGTTTGTCCTACAAAGCTGCCCTTTGGATGGCGGGTGAGAGGCTGCAAACAGCTGGGCAGGGCTTTCTGCCTGACTGTGCACAAGGGGTGAGCTCTGCCCCAGGAGATCAATATTTGCCATTGGACACGCTGGTGTAGCCACAGTGCTGCTGGGGAGCAGGTGGGGCTGGAGGAAAGGCATCCTTATTAACCAGCTGAGTGAAGGTTTAGATGGCAAGGGGGACTTGTCCTTCATCCTGCTTGTCCCTGGAGTTCAATGCTATGCTGAAACAGCCCAAGCCTCAAACATGACCTTCACTCCTTGACACTGTAGTCAGACAGGGGAGTGATGGGAAAGGTGAGTCCAGGAAGAAGCTCTGATGTATTTTTATGAAGGTTAATGTCAATACAAGGCCTTGACAGCAAAGCAGGGCTGTCAGAAGCACTTGGTGCCTGTGTTAGAGTGGCAGAACAAAGCTGTTTCCAATGGCTCCCCAAGCCCCACCTCTATTCCAGGTGAGTGTGACAACACAGGGCACTACTTTCCTCAACTATTTATTTTTGTTCTGGGCCAAGTGGTATCTCTAGCAAATGGCTGTCAGCCAGTGCATGCCCATAACAAACATCCCACCCCACAACTCGCTGGCTCTTTATTCCCACCAACACTGCTCGTCATTTTTGGCTATTAGGTGCAGAAAAAGGAACAAGGAACTAAAGGTTCCCAATGGCTGTCAGTGAATTTATTTTGCAGTTAACTGCCTTTGTAATGCACAGACTAAGTTTATCTCATTTCACTGTGGGTGTGCTGGGATAATTGCTCAAGTACTTTGTTAAAAAGAAAAGCTCTCCACATTTCCATTAACTCCCGGCATGGTATCTGTTTCACTTGACTGCACTAGGTACCATTTACAGTTCAATTTCACAGCCATGATGGACTGAAACGCATAAACCTGCTTTCTCCCCACTCCACTAATCACATGCGTTAATAAACAGTGAGATTCATAAGGTCTGTTACTTTTATTTTTCCTTTGTAAGTCTATTTTTATGAATTAAATTATGAGCTTTTTTCCCTGTGAAATCCAAACTGCCAGAGGAATAAATACTGTGTTATCTTATTCAGTAGGGTGTAATAAGCTACTATTTTAGGGAAGCAAGCCAGGCATACCGAAGTTGTTGCAAACTAAAAAGAAAAAAAAAAGAATCCAGCAACAAAGAATAGCATTGTATGATGTCAATCTACAGTATGCATGTGTTTATATAATCACATTGGAATTCACTTTGAACTTTAGCCTGGAAAATTTACTTAGTGGGGGGAAGGGGAAAGGATTTGAGTATCTAAGCACCAAAATAGCTAAGACAAAGTAGTAAAAACTGTGTGGTTGGTTGTACAGCAGAACCACGTGAAAATGCAAAGAATCCCTTTTGTAACGGGTAGAGACAAGTAAGCCACTTGATCGTTATGGTATGAGATAAGTATACAAGCCACAGGAAATGCTGTGTTATTCACATTCCTCTCTTATTGTTTTTCCAAGGGTGGTTAATTCTTGCCTTTTTAAGGACTTTTTTTGTACATGACTTGTTCTTTCTCTGGTTTGATAATAACAGTTCTCTACAGGAAAAAGAACAGTCATAAATACCATTGCATGAGAGAAAACATGGGTTCAGAGATCAGAACACCCAGGGTTGTCTTTTCTCCTGTGGCTTCTGTGGTGAAGCAAGAAGGAAAAAAATCTCCACATTTGACCTCCCAAAGGCTCAGTTGACTAGTCTGAATTTCAGTGCTGCTACCCACAAACCTCCTTCTCTCTGCAGGGATTGTCCCAACTGGCCCTTTGTAAAACTGGATGTAGTAGCCTTTTTCTGTTAAAGACGTGTGAGAAAAACATTCTGATCTCTTAACCACATATTTAAAAGTGCTTAATACTCAGCAACTTCTTTGGGGTTATTTTGGCCAGAAGAACAGAAGATCCCACCATACTGGTTGCTGAGTAATTTTGAGAGCCTGTTTCAGAACCTCCTCCAGAAGTGTTGGTAAAATAGAATGCAAAGTTTTGCGTGTTGTCTTTATTGTTTTGGGGTTTTTTTCTGTATTATGCCATATTCTGTGGCAGTAGTATGACCACATCTTTGATGACACATGGCCCATTCTTCAGTTGTGCACAAGGAAAATCTTATTGTGAACAACACTAATACAATCTACATAGTGGGCTGCTGGGTTTTTCATCTCCTTCTGTAAAGCAACACGGTCTTAAATGCTTAGGATTTAATCACTAGTGTCAGAACAGCCTTGCAGTCTGTCTCTCCCCTTTAAAAGTTGCATTCTCAGTGTATTTTTATGAGAATGGACAACATTTGGGATTTCATTTTCTGCTTAGACAAACATTAAAAAGTGTGGATTTTTTTTCTCTAAGTAATTGCCACCTGTCCTAAAAGGCAATTGGGTGACTTCTGTGATAAACCACCTGTGCTGTATAATGGCAACATGATTCATCTGCAGACCTAGCTATTGCAATAACAAAGCTTTTCCCAGTCAGTACTTGAGATAATTTAATTACAGTATTTGAGCTGGAAGACATAAGCACGTAGAAACTTCCTCTAAGTGACTCACACAGTGTTTGGAAATTCACCATAGCAGCAAGCCTTTGCTTTAAAGTGTGTTCTCCCCCATTTTATTTGGTTTCAGAAAGAGCTGTTTGGATGTGTGGGTCCAGGGCAGCCCTTTGCATCTCTTTGTGATGGTGATCCCTGAGAGGGACACAGGAGGGTGACATTGGGTCCCTTGTACCCCACACACTGTGCAGCCTGAGAACACATGAGGGGGTGCAGAGGGTGAGGAAACCATGCAGCCCTAGGAAGCAGAACCTCCTGAGCCTTTGGAGTGCTCTCCATGAAGATTCCAAAGATACATGGAGAAGAGGAAGCTGATCTTAGAAAAACTAGATCCATATTTCCAGCAGTCACAGAGATCTGTGCTGAACACCTTGGTCTTCCTCTGCTGGAGGAATTGACCAAAATTCTCCAGCCCTGTTACATAAGGTGATCAAGTATAAGACGGGAAATGATGAAAGACTGTGCAAATGCACAGCTGCTGCTTTTCTGAGCAACACTCTGAATCCATGAATGACTAATGTGGTCAGTTCTCTTGGAACAGCAGGTCCTCTGTGCTCCTCCTGGGTCTGGCGTTTGCAGAGACCTGTAGGAGTGTGCTGAGTATTGCTGGCCTTTGGCTTAAGTCCATGTTTTTGTGACACTACATTTGATTTTATTCACTGGAAAGCTTAAGTTGGATGGTGTTTGGCTGGTTTGCTTACCTCTGAGCTCCACAAACTTGGAATTGAAGTGTGTCTGTTAACTCAGTGCAGCTACAGAAATGAAATAAGACATCCTACCACTTGGTATCATTAGACCTTATTGTTTCATGTATTTCATTACCATATACCTGAAGTGATTTCTGCAGCCAATGTCTTTTGCTCTTTTGCTTCCTTTGAGGCTGCTGAATTGCTTTGGTTACAAATTTTGTAAAAAACCAGCTTTAACCTCGTGGATCTTGTGATATTCTTGATCCATTTTCAGTCAGGAGCAACCTGATCCATCTCTTTCCAGCATCTTTGTGACTCCTATTCTCCACTTGGAACCCTCAGAGCCTGCAGGGTTTCAGGATACCTGAACATACAGCTATATTTTTTGTTGTCCTCTAATAATTTCTAGGCTGACTTTTATGGTCTTTCATTCACTTTTTCAGTTATTCTCTATGAGGTCCCTGTGATCCATGGCATGAGCTCAGTTTTACTCATGGATCAACAGCCTTTTCATATAGCTCAATTTTCCCTGTTTCTTCTTTCTAGACTAAAGCTGTTGTTAGGCTAAAGTCGCTTCAGCCACCAGTAGAAATAGATGTGGGCATAGCAAGCATCCTTCTCTGACTTCTGTAGTCATCCTTAACCATTCCTTCATCATCTTGTCCACTGTTGCCACAAGTGATGACTTACTGTTAATATTTTCTGTTAGCTTGATCAATCTCTTGGGCTGTCACAACCTTGCAGAATTCACCATCTTTCTGTGTGATCCTGTCAGAGCCTGCTCAGATTTTATGAAATTATTATACCAGGCACAGTTGGGCCATGCAGACTTTTCCAAGACCTGTTTTAGAATAAGATGTTGATATATTGTTGTCTGAGTCCTGTCCTAAACCCCATCTGTTTATCTGCAGGTATTTTTCTTCACCTTCCCCTCCAAGCCTTTCTTCCTTTCCATTGTTTACTCTGTTTTTATTTACATTCCTGAGGAATTGGTTTGTGCAGAACTTTAGCTGTAGATTCCTTACCTGCCTGTAGCATGTGTTTCTAATGACATTTTATTTTACATTTTTTTACCCTTTGAACTTTTTTTCCAAGACCTTGAGACTTCTAGTCCTTTGTCTGAAATGAGACCCCAAACCCCAAAAAAACATAAAAAAGCCCAAAGTCAACAAAAAGACCTTTGCACCTGCTCTCTTTTATTTGTGCCAGGAAGCCTCTCTAGGACTTTCATCTGCTGCACTCTGGGTTTTTCAAAACACTCTTTCTATTCATATTTTTCTCACTCACTTTGAGCTGTTCTTTGCAACCAGACTCTTCATCTCAACCTCTGTACCCCTCTCCTGTTCATCTGCAGAAACTGATGTTGCTGGGGAGTCCCCCAAATACTAATCTAGTGACTGATCAGGAACCATGTCAGAACAATTAAAAATAAACATTTTTAAAAGGTAAGAGTCGATACAAGAAAGGATTAGTAATGGGCCAAAGTAAAATTTTACTGCCCCTCCTCTGCTAAGAGAGGCTCTGACAGTATGCAAGGAAAATGACTTTTCCCCTTCTGTTATCAGACTGCCTGAGTTTTGCTGGTTCTGCCTTTATGCTGGTAGAGATGACTTTCAAGATGACAGGAAACAATGGGACCTGTGTGTAAGAGCCCGTGTTTCTGGTCTGGATTCCTTGCCAAAATAGCTACACTTAGCACTTGCACAGCTCTTTTCATCTTCAAAGCCTTTCACAGATCCGATGTAAACAGCCGGAGTTCCACTGATTTTGGTGGCAAAGAGCTTAGTAGCCTTCAGAAAAGGATTATGCATTTGCATGGAAAGTAGGAATATCATCTGCTGCTCTGCTAGCTAAGATTTTATAAAGGTATCAAGCTTCAAGCTAGAAAGCATTATTAGCTGAATGGGATTTAGTAACTTTCCTTGTGGTCAACATGCATATTCCTGGCTACAGTTTCACTGGATGAATCCAGGATTGATTACTGAATCAGTCATTAAATGTGTTTACAAGAAATTCAATTGCTGAGACCAACAGCATTTTTGAGCGCAATTGATTTTGATGTTTTATCACGCTATGTGCCTGTATGTCCTAATACCTAAGCCCAACATGTATGCAGGCATTGTCTTGGCAGGGTTTTTCAGTGTATTAATAGCTTTGAGATTTACTTTATGATATTTCACAGTGTTTAACAAATAAGACACTTCACTATTACATCCTACGACATGTTGCTATATTTAAGCTTGGAGAGCACTTAACAGTTCAAGATCCAGTCCCTCCCCCTGCTCCATGGCAGAAACAGTCTATCTAGCCTGGGATGATGTTTATCTAGTATTTTTATCAATTATGTTCTGGTTTTACCTATTTAGAGGCTGATACACAATTTGCATTACAGCCAGGCAATGCCTGACTCTGCTTCTGCAGTGATAACAGCCCAGTTGTTTCACTTTGCCTGTAAATTATGTTTGTCTGTACTTCTTGTGGTTCTTGCTGTCCTCTGAACTATCTCTAAATTCTCTACATTTTTCTTAGTGTGATGCACAAATCTGTTTGCAGCATTCCAGCTGGGATCTCTCAGCTGTGTGTAGAGCAGAATGTTCATCTCCCATGTTTTGTGTATAACACATCTGTCAGTGCATCCCAGGGCAGGATCAACCTTGTGTGCACCATGTGACGGTGGCCACTTGGATTCAGTTGGTCTGGAATATCCTCCATTTCTGCAGTGATTTTGCTGAACCAGTGATCCCTGACTCACGTTTTTGTGTTGGATTTCTGTCCGTGTCTTTACTGAATTTTGTTGTGTAGATGTCAGACCATTACTTATGAACTGATGGCCATTTGTATTACGGGATCTGAATTTATCAACTGGCGGCACAAGCTTTCCTTACTGTAGAAATAAGTGTTTCTCTTCAAAACATGTTTGGGAAGGGATGGATGAGGAGGGTTAAAACTGTTTCAATAGTGGAATTGCTTTTCCAGCTGCTCTGTTGGAACTACTCATCCAACTTTGTTAGGGTACTCTGAAATCAAAATCTTTAGTTTGGTCAGAAAGGTTTTTATGGCATTGACATTGAGATGAAAAATATTAGCACTGACTCTGACCCACCCAAACAGGGCTACTGCTTTTTAAACCCATCCTTCACTTGGCTTTCTGTCAGCCTGGACATCAGACTCTTGAGTCCAGCTCTCCTGTGGTGTCCAGTCTCCTCCCAGAGCCATGAAATATAAATGTGTGAGGGTTTTATTGTTGGATGTGGAAGATAAAGCACAGAGTGAGCTGAGTTATGTTTGCTGCTCTAGGAACACCATGCTGGAAGGCCAGGATTTGAAACCACTTTTTCAGAGTTATGAGCTGGTGCTTCAGCACAAGCCTGTTCCTATTACCTGAAGAGAAATAACCTCTATAACCTCTGAAATATGAAAAATGGTGAATTAAGTCACTCATCTCCTCCAGTGACTCATCTGTTTTTTGTTTCAGTTGATGGACAATTTTGTCCTTTCTCTTTGAAGAAGCAGTTTAGAGTAATTCCCTTTTAATTTGTCACCAGTGCATTCTGCAGGTCTCTAACAAAAGTCTTTCCTTCAGGGCCAGTTCAGCAACCCTGGCTCCAGTATCCCCAGTGCAAGTCAAGCTTCTGGGAGAGCACTGTCATTGCTATTGCTGTACCTTATCTGAAGCAGACCAGGGAGAAAGAGCAGTAAAAATGTCTTCAGCTATCCCTATAGGCATCATTCCTGCATTCCAAGAGGAGGTAACAAGCCTGTATCAAAGGGAGATGTCCTGAAAAACATCACTGTAAGCACAAGCCTGTTTGTGTCTTGCCTGTGAGCCATACTGTTTACAGTCAAGGATTTCACTGCTACCTCAAAAATGCAGATTGTAGAAGGAATCAGAACGAAGCCTTTCCTCTGTAGTGCACGTTCACCTGCTCTCAGCTGTATGTCTCCTTTCTGAAGTAACATCTGAGGAATTTTTCCTTTTGCATCCATCTGGATTCTTCTTCAGTCCATCATTTTCTGCTCTTAAATATTCAACAGTGGCTTTCTCTGAGCTTGTTCTTGTATCCCTCAGTGATTCCTTCATAAAATCAGACTCCTGTCTCCCAATCCTTTTTGATTATTTCCTGCCACCCATCCAGTGCTTTCTTTCCCCCTCATTTCTTTACTGCTTTTTGATGCCTGTTCCCTGTAAAATCCAGTAGCTCTTACCTGAATCTTTAGCTTTGTGAATATAATTTCTTCTCCTTTTTGCTTTCATTTAAATGCATTTTGTTCCCAAATAGCTCTGAACTGCCACAACAATTATTTTCTAGTGAGACTGAAGGAGATGCTTGAAAATGCTTTCAAACCACTGCATTCAACATTCCTAAAATCCCATATTCCTTCCCTTCTCTGATTATCATGGGCAGTGAATATCCCTGCTTGCTGCCCTGGACGTCTCTCTGAAGTAAAATTCTCCCTCTCTGCTCAGTTTTGATTTTCCCATGGTGCATTTGCTGCTGTAGTTGCCTCCAGGACGTTGCCAGAAGTTCTGCCTCTGTTTGGTGGCAGCTGTTCTGGTGGGTGTGTTGTTTTCCCGTCTCTGCCCACACGGGCATCGCTGCTGTCCTTGGTTGTCTCCCTCAGCATCCCACAGGCTGGACCCTCCTGCTCTCCCTGCCCAGGGCTCTGCCTGTGCTGGCTCTCACAGGCTGTGCCACCAAGCCTGGCATGTCCCTGCCCATCCTCTGGGATTGCTTTTCCACACCTTTCCCTGGATTGCCAGTAAATCTGTCCCAGCAACAGGCAAGGGAAAAGCCTAATCAGAGAGACAAAGATGAAAATGTGTTTATGATATTTAAACCTGCAGTACTTTCAGCTCAGAACTGTCTGGCTTTGCAGAGCCAGCAAAGCTCTACCTTTGTACACAGAGGAAACCTGGTGTGAACCAATCCTCTAATTTGCATTTAATGCTTATCTGTAAAATACAACCTTGATAAAAATAGCAGCCCTTCAGACTCTGCTTGATGTATAAAGAAATGTGCTGTGGTGTGTTTAGGATTAAATCCTTTAATAGCAGTAATTTTTTCATTACAGCACAAAGCATTTTATTTTATTTTGGAATGTGTCCAGAAAGACTGTTTAGTAGACTAGATTAATAACTAGTTTAAATATTTAGATTATCATCTGGTATCCCAGTTCCAAGCTCATAAGAACCTCTTTCCAGATCCAGAGGACTAGGATACTGAATGCAGAATTCCAGCTGCATGAAAGTAATCCAATACACCAGAGATATATCAGCTACTGTATCAGCTGGGTATTTTTTTATTGCTATTTTGAAAATGCATCTGTTTAGATGCACTTGTTGCTGTCCAATACAACACTAAAATGAGTAATATCTTTGTGCCTCCCAGCTGTAATACCTAAACACTGTAGATTAATCTTTTTTCCTCTTTTGAACATATGATCTTTCATTCTGTCTGGAATAGTGTTATTTTGTGCATCTGTCACCGACTGTGATGTGCTAGGAGGAAGGGTGAGCATAACCATTTAGTTATGAGACACTGAATGAAACAAATGATCTTTTCATAAATTCATAGTATTTACATCCAGAAGGGATTGTTGCGTTTAGCCCGACCTACTCTATAACATATCTTTATAAAGCAGGAGTGGTCTCTACTGCACTAATAATTTTTTGAGGCCCATGTTGCGTACAATTATCAGTCTCCTGGATAAATACCAGCTGCTGGGATCCTTCCAGCTATGCCTTTTCCTGAAAAGGCTTCTGTATAATAAAAGGGGACTGATGATGCTCTTTTTGAAAGAAAATTGTGCTACAGGAGCCAGGAATGTAAGAAAGAGCTTCAGGTCCAGGGAGAATGAGGGTTTCTGGCACAATTCTAAAACTACTGGGTGTTGAAATAAAAGGATTCTCCAATCTGGCAGCAAGTTTCTTTGATTTCATAGGAGAAGAACCATGGGAAGAGCAGGCAGCAGTGCCCCAGAATAGGAGATTTCTCCCTCAGTTTGCAGCAGCTGTTGACAGAGTCCGAGAGGAAGGATGGTGTATGTAAAGAAGCAGCAACATTTGCTCCTATGACTGTAAAAGCACCTTGTTTTGTTTTGTTCTTGTGGACATTGTTTCAATAATGAGGAGATTGCCCATAACCACAGCAATCAGCAACAATGTGATTGGTTTCTAATGGACTAATCACAATGGGTTATAAATGTCCTGCAGTGAAACTGCTTTTATGGGGCTCCTACCTATTTGTGCCAATACTGTTAGTCACATCAATGCATATGGGGGAGTGACTGCTGCTTGCAGTGAGGAGTTATGTTTTGGTTGTATTGTGTTTTACTGGGAGCCTTGTGTACTTGACAGACAGATATTAGAGCTCTCCAAACGTTCATATCAGTGCACTTTTGACACCTGTCTGTGTAGATACGTTTGTGCTTGCACATCCATATCAGCCCATTAGACACTATCAATCAATACTGGTTATGGCTGCAGCTCCAAAAGTCGAGTGGCAATAGGATGCCTGCAAAATGAACCTCGCTTTTTACTCTGTGTAGAGCATGAACTATGTTGGAGATTAGGCTGTGGCCATCTCTCATTCCTGAATGCTGTTTCCCTAGAAAAATGAGGATGAAGTGACCTTTATCCCACAGTATTTGTATGTGCCTTGTGCTTGTAAGGCTGGAACAAGCTTTCTTAAGATGATTGTCTCTCTCTCCCTTCCTTTTATGGGTGACTCAAAATGTACCAGACAGGAATCCCAGATGTGGAGCCTGAGCACAGCCTCCCCCCCTACTTGCAGGACAGCAACTGGGGATTCTGCTGTTTCTCTTCTCCAGTCTGGTTTTCGTTTTAATTTGTTTTCTTTTATTTTGTTTGCTTTTTCTTATAACTAATGGATCATTTGGTTGGGGCTCTTGTCTCTTCTGAGTGAAATGCTTTCAACCTGATCTTGAATCCCTCTCTGTGAAAAAGATACTCATTGGAAAAATACCTTCCTTCTCATTTTGACAGAGCCTTCTATATAGTCTGAATGTCAGGAAAGCCATTTATAGACCATGTACAGTAATTGCATGCTTAATATTTCATCAGCTGCATTAACAGTAATGTCACTAAAACCAGGTATAGATTTAAAAGGATCTCTTTTGATTAAAAGTGACTTTAGAGCTTCTTGTGTATAATAATAGCAGCAGTATGTATTATCATAGATGTTGCCATGGGTTTCTGAAGTTAATAATTCAACACACATAGACACACGCATTGAGATTTTGGACAAAGCATATGGTTCCTATTTGGCAGCAATCCTCTAATTACACCAAGATTAGATTGGTGTGAAGTCAATTGCTTCAGCTTGAGCCACACTCATCTTTCATAGCCAAGAGATTGCAATATTTTTGGGTAGTGTAAAACCCTATGCTTTCATTACCATGCTATAGTGAACAGCTGTAGGAAATAGTGGTTAGGATTGCTTTTCTACCAGACTTGCTTCAGCCTCTTGTGGTATGATGTCATGTACTGTTTGGGCATGAGGCAGAAATGTTTCCTTTGAACCAGTACTTCAATTCACTTGAATTCTACTGAACAAAGACCTGCTGCCAACTGCCAGTGGGGCTGAAACCCTGCAAGCATGCTTGAATGGAAAATAAATGAAAGAATTTATTGGCTATGTCTTAATAATAAATCTCTTCAACTTCATTCTTGTTCTATATTCTTGAGAAATAAACTCTGCAATAAGATCTTGTATTAAATAGTAACGAGGAATTCCTCAGCAACAAGTGTCAATTGGCTTCTTCAGAAACGCCCTTCTTGGTTATAATTTCCTTTTATTATTGAGCTAATAATTTTGCTAAATGTTAGTAATGGATCCATTGGAGGTTTTTTGCCAGCAATGAGTAAGCAATAATTTTTTCTAATGTCTGTGCTTCATTGATGATAAATTTCACTCTTTTTTCAAGTTATCATCAGAGCAGATTTCACAGAAGTCCTCATCCAGTTTGAGCATGGATGCATTTGGAGTTGTGCAGCCTGAATTTCCATCAGCAACCAGCACTCATTTCTGTAGACAAAACTTGGGGCATACCTAAATTCTGGAATTTATACATTCCAAGGACTGCCATACCAAAAGGTACCTTAAGAAATTTAGGAGATGATACCAAACTGTGAGGAATGCCTATCACAGGAGCACAAATGCTTGGGTTTACATCTTTGGAATTTAGATCTGTATGTGCATTAAACCAAAACCAAATATGTGTATGCATATATATATATATATATACACACACACACACGCATATATATATTTCATGGCTAGGAAAGGAAGAATTGTTGCTCAGCATTGCATGGAGAATATACTGCTTCAAAATGTGCACACAAAGTGTGGCAAGCCATTGTTCATTTTCTATCTGCATCAGCCACATGGAATGGTAACATCAGCCATGTACAGCCACTGTACATCTGCTCTGAGTTTTATAGGTGAGGGAAATTTATGCATCTGAGTAAAATGAAACTCAGCTTCAGTGCTTACTTATGCTTCAAACTGTAATTAGCTGTTTTATAAATGTTGTCCTCCACAAAAGGGTGGTGGAGTGAGAAATACATCACTCTGATACTAATTCTGTTGGGTGAGAGCAAATATATTGCAGATTTCTTTCAAGCGTATGTTTTGGGGGGTTTTTTTTCACACTGCTTGTGGGACAGTAATTTCATGGGCAGCACTCACACAGCAACACCAGCGGGATATGGCAGGAGTTAATTCTCAGGTTCCACTAAGGTGACAGTTACGTTTCTGGATGTAGTGTTAACTTAACCCAGGCTCCTCCTTTCCTGCAGGAATGAACTCTCCTCCCCACCCCTTCATACCATGTCAGTAATCTGTTCCTTTTCAGCTGGGGAGAACCACCCTTTTCTTTTCCTGTTCTTTGCTTGTACCAGACTGCACGTCTTCAGTTGACTGTGCCAGCCCTTTCCACTGGATATAACACACACAGGAAAACACTGGAGATGTTTGGGGTTTGTGTCAGATAGTTGATAACTCCAGATTTGTTTTAAATTGATACCTGCTTCATGGTATTTCAATGTAACAGATATAAATGGAGATATACAGATATAATGAAGCAGGCTTCAGTCTTACAGTGTTTGTTTTGTTAGATTTGTGGTTTCTCATTTGAAGTTTGCAGAAAACTTTGATTGAAAGACCAGTTAAAAAGAGACAAGCAAGTCATGCTAAATTCCATCCTTGAGGAATATTTACTTGATGAAGCTCTTACAGGAATTCTAGGTTTTGGTTCAATACAAGACATACTTTGAAGACAAATCATCATCATCATCATAATATTAACTGATGTAGTTACTTAAGTCAGCCTAATGTTGTCTTTATATTGTAAAACATCAGCTTTAGTTCTTGGTTCTATGATAGAGTATTAATGAACACAAATCAGTTGCTATCACTTCTCATCTGGATGTTGCAATTAAACAACTGGTAACTAAAAGGTCAGAAATGTTTACTGTTGAAAGAAGCCACCTCCATCTTGTCATCTGCCTTTTAGCCATGATTTTAATACCCATATTTAAAAGAGAAACCAATCATAAGAACCCTCAATAACTAATGGCTTTGCCATTTTTCTATGTGGAATTATTGTGGTAACTTCACCCTAGCCTTTCCAGGATTTTCTGCAAATGCTTCATTTAATCAGGGGCTGAGTTTCTGTTTAAATGCTCTGAAGGATTTGGCTTCCAGCTCTGGGAGTGTTCCAAGCTGTGAACTGTTGATCACTCTTTCAGGCTCTGCTTGAGGCATTGGCTCCTCAAATCTAATTACATCTCTTTGTGACAGAACTGCCTGGTGTACTAATTTGAATAGTTTGCATCTCCTCTGTAGGACTAACATATTTCTCTATGCCTAATTTGGTGAAAAAAATCCTGAAAAGTGGATTTAGTGGATCTGGGATTGCTTTTGATTCTTCTTTCCTTTGAATAAGCCACTTGCTGATAATCTTTGTAAACAGTGTGTCAGTACTTCCTTTTTCATAAAGGATTGTTTCAGCTAATTTCCTTGGTGCTGCTTTGTTTCTCCTTCAGCGGTATATTAATTTTCCTCTAACATTCCCTCTGCTTTCCTGAATTCATGAGAGAATCCTTCCATCCTTGTCTTATTAAGCAGAGATCTCTCTTGCTCTCTCTCTTTTTTTTTTTTTTCTTTTCCTAATTTTCCTTTTTTTGGCCCTTTTTCTCCATGAAACTTTGCAACTTTCCCTACCTGGCTATATCTGCCCTTCCCTATGGGTTGATGTTTCTTGCACCTTCTGCCTTTTTATATTTCTACCTTCAATTATCCCTTTGATTTTATTTTTTTTTCTCTAAGAGTATCTTGAAGCCCTGTAAATTAGCTCAGTAAAACTCAGCAAACCTGACTTTGGATGCTGTCTGGACGCTCCCACTGTGCTGTAGGCCACGTGCTTTCCGATGCAGGATTAGGCTCTCCCACATCCACAGTGTTGACATGAACGTGGTGAAGGGGATGTTTCAGGGATTCTCAGCAGAGTACTTGATGCATAAGGAAAAGGAATAGTTTAAATCCTGCCCAAACAATGTCAGAACTGGCACTTGTAGATTAGAAAACTCTGATGTCTCTTTGAAATAATGAGATCCATGTGTAGCGGCAGCCACAGAATCCAACACAGTGCTGGGTGTCCTCAGGTAGGATACTGAGACCGATGCTCTGGGAATTGTTTCACTACTGAGGAAGATATGATTCAATTTAGGTGAACTCATAACTGTTTCTCACTGAATTCTGTGCTACTTCTGGGTTGAGGAACTCTTGGAAATTGTAGGAGAGGAGTGTCAGAGAGCTGAAAGAAATTGCTGTTTCTCACAGCAGGCACAGAACTGCTGGGGTGTTGTCCCAGGAGGTTGCAGAGTCTCATTGTGCCAGCAGGTTCAAAATGGAACTAAACACATTTAATTCCAGCCAGCAGGTCCAAAGTAGAGATGAAGAGTGCAGGTAGAGCAGTGTTTTTTGTGTCCCTATGAAATTGTTTCAGGTGCTGCAGGAGCAGAGAGGCAACAGGCTCACAACAGAGTCCTGGTCCAGGGCAGTGGGATTTATGGGACAGACCAGAACTCCAGTCCCTGGGAGAATTTCTTGTTCATCCAGGCTACATTGCTCCCACTATTCCAGCTCACTGTGCTCAAGCACTAGCCTGGCTTGCTGTGCCACATACACTTCCATCCCTCAACTGCTGTTGCTTGTTGAAATGAGACCTCTCAGAGATCCGTTCTTTCCCCTTGCTTTCCCCCCTGTCTTATACAACACAGCCCGTGTTTCAGCTTGGGTCCTTATGTGCCACTGTGATTTATACTCCTAAAAAGGTTTATGTGCCACACAAATAAATTTATGTGCATAATGCATGTTAGTGCATTGCTGTTACACTCATTGAAATATCTGGACACAGGTGACTAATCTGAGGCAAGCAATGAAATTCATGTGTTTCAATTATTAAAAGGGGGGAAAGAACCAAGCTAGCACTGTAAATGCCTTTCTGCTTACTTATGTCAGCCCACTTCCCTTTTGGCATTTCCCTGTCATAGTGTCATTAATATTTCCATCCCCCCTGCATCCTTAATGATGTACTTGGTTGACCTGCATCATTTAAAATATTTTTTCATTATAGCGATTTTCTCATTTATGTCCCCTGGAGATCTCGATATGTAATCAGTTTTCTCTAACAAATGACCTCCTTTAACTTCATTAGTTCAGAATTAATTTACTAGCATCCAAGATATTGAATGACTCTGATTAGTAAAATACAGTAAAAAAATGAAAGTTCCCTTTCATTTATGGTGAAGGCAAACATTAATTAAACCCTGTATTTCTTTGCTAATTTTGCTCATACTTGAATTTAATAAAGAGGGGATGTTTGATGGGCTGTCACTGGGCATCACAAGAGGGTGGGGATGGCATTACAGGCTTTCTGTGTGAGTAGCATCTTCAAGAAGCTGTATTTTGCCAAATGCTTCCCTTCTCTTGCAGCTTCCTTTACATTTTAGGGGGCTTTTTAAATGAGCAAACCAGGAGAGCCCCTGTCTTATGTGAGCAGTGAGGAAAGTGCTGGGTGAGGGCTTGGGGAGGACGTGTTTTTAGCTGGCAAAACACTGCTCAGCCAAGCACCCCCCCGCTGCTCGCTCGTGCCTCAGCTCTCAGACTGTGTCTTATCTCGGCATCTCTGCTTCCAAGGCGTGCAAGTCATTTACAGGGTTAGCCACGGTGCCAGCCACTCACCCTTTAAGGCTTTACAGGTTTGCAGTTTGCAAATCTGCTGCAGCAGGCACTGGCCTGGGGATGGCATTTTTCTTCCTGTCATTAGGCTGCAAGCTCCTTTGCACTGTGCACTGCACGTGGGATGGCACGTCTGTAACAAATGACAGCAAGGCTTTACTGAGGGAATTATTGTTATTCCTGGAAAAATTCACCCATGGAGGGGAGGGTACCCACCTTGACTTGATTTGCATCACTCCTTGTGCTGTTATATTTTTATTTTCTGAATGGCAATCAAATCAAATGGTACAGATAGTTTTAAACAAGCTGGTGGGTTTTTTGTTTGTTTGTTTGTTTTAATCATGCTATTGCCCTACTAAAGACTTTATTGCTGTTTTGAAACTGCATTGAAAGAAGCTTTGTATTTCTCTGATCTTTATAGGAGTAGGTACCTTTGGTAAGGGTCCAGCCATGGCTTGGGTCCCCACTGTGCTGCGGGCAGAAGAGAGTCTGACCCCCTCCTCCCCCCAAAAACTCCTTGAAACAAACTTCTGCTCTCAGTAATCTAGCAATGGAGGCAACCTTCAGACTGTGCATGACTTCAAGCCAAAAGTTGGACTTGATGTCTTGGAGGTCTTTTACAACTTCAGTGGTCCTAGGAATCTGTAGCAGTTTCAACCTTGGGATGAGCTGCCCTTGGGGGAAGCAGAGGCACAGGACAGATCTGGTAAAGGAGCACTGCAGATCTCCTGTGGCAGCACTCAAAGCACTGCAGCAAGGTTTGCTAGAGACTGCTGCTTCTGAGGCTGGAGCCTGAAATGGTCATGCTCTTGTCCTGAGCCCAACCTTCACTTGGCTGAACTGTGCCAGTTTGCCATATCTGGCTTTTGAATTGGTCAGGTTACTGTTCTGTAGTTGATTTCCCCCTCAGCCAGCCAAGAACTTTGAACACCAATCTGGTTTATACACAAGTGATTCACTAGCCCAAGAAGAAGAATGGGATGTGCTTTTCAGGTATATCCCAAGAGTGTTTCTGAGAAGCATCCTTATCCCTTTGCTCCTCTGGGTCCAGTTATGTTCTCCACACCACTGAGCCGAGAGGTACAACAGACCCTGTGCCTGTCCCTGTCACCCAGGCTGGGGGGCAGCACTAATGTGAAGCCATGGGGGCTCCTGCTCTCTCCTGCAATGCTGGATGTGAAATGTTGTACTGGTGACTTCTGAGAAAGGAGACCTGGAGCTAAAACAGGACTGGATGGGGCCAATGGCCTCGTAAATTATTCTCCCCTCTTCACAAGAATGAAGTTTGTAGAGGGATTCAGGCAGTCAATTTACATCTCTTGAAGGAAAGGAAATTGAAAACACTAAAGCAATTTATTGCCTTTTAAATTTGGGGATGAGGGGGAATGTAAGTAGTGCTAAAATTTAACTACCTGCAAAAGCAAATAAAGAAAACCGTAATATTTCACAAAGTCATAATCCACTATACTATAAATGCATTTTCAATTTCATTGTGGAAAATATCGGTTACTACTGCTTTCTGCCTAAGAACTGGGCCATAAAGTAACACCCAATTGGTGGATTCAGTAGTGTTTCTGGTATTGTTTTTTATTTCTTACAATTTGCATAAAACATTTAGATGAGATTTTTTTCCCACCCCTATCTCATTGCAGCATTCCAAGTTTTCAGCACAATAAGTGTTTTGCCTGCAAGGCCTATATCTGATATTGGTTCACTTTGAATGTTTTTTTCTGTTTAAATGTTAGTCCAGGAAACCATAGTAATTGTAATCAAAAGGGTATGCTCAGGATACAGCTTTTATGACTACAGGGTGACTTTCTTGGTCTAGTTCAACTGATCTTAGAAAACAGGAGAGGTGATTCAGGAGCTCTTCTAGGAAGAGTTCTTGCTCCTGGCAATATTTACTCCTAGGTAGATTAGAAAAAATAAGAGCTGGCAACTGAGAAAAAGATGAAAAACAAAATGGGCAAATATCTGCTCATTACATGAGGGCAAAGCCATTGATGTTGATGTAGCAGAAACCTAAATTTCCCTCCTCTGCTTGGGAGAACATTTCAGAATAGCCCTGGAGAAAAGACTATAGGAGATACAACCTGAGCTTCATGTGAGCCACAAATCCTTGCTGTTCATTTTTTCCCTCCAGGACAAATCATTCTCAGACCTAAAGCTTCAGTTGTCAAGCCCTGGAAGAGGCTGCCCAGGGAAGTGGTGGAGTCACCATCCCAGGAGTGATTAAAAAACGTGCAGATGTGGCACTTGGGGACATGGTTTAGGGGTGGACTGGGCAGTGCTGGGTTAACAGCTGGACTCAAAGATCTTAGAAGTTCTTTTCAATCTAAAGAATTCTGTGATTCTGTAACTCCAGATGAATTGCTGATGCCTTGTTTGTGTAGGCAGACTGATTGCCTGAGCTATTCTGAGACAGCTGCTGCTCTCCACAGGTATTCTGGAGTACTTTTGATGTTCAGATAAATCCAACTTCTTCTGAGATAAAGTGAACTTTTCCCTGGCATCATTACTTAGAGAATGGCTTTGTTTATATCTCAGAACAGGTTCCCTGAGGCAGCTCTGGGGATAGTAGGCTCTTTCCTCTACCTGGAGAGCTGAGAGTTTGTCCACGTGAGAAATTGCTACCAGCTACATCTGGGCTGGCCAACAACCCCTGTGTGGCTCCATGATTCCCATACCAACACCAATACCATAATACATGTACCCTTTCCTGAGAACCTTTATTAGCTTTCCACTCTCCCAGGCTGCTCCAGATGGGATCTCAATGCCTCTACTTATCCTGATCCTTGCATTGGAACACAAAGGGCCAAACTTGGTCATTGTTTAATCTCAGCCGAGAGAGAAAGCTTTGTAACAGCTTACATTTGCTTAACCATCTTCACATCTTTTTGTTCCAGCTCCACATGCCTCCAAGTTTCTCAATTTTACTAGATATTTATAAATACCTGTTTAAGTTATGCAGATGAGATTGATTATTATGGCTCTGGATGTGCTGCTGGCTTTCTACACGCTTTATGCTGAACCTACTGAGTCTTAGTACAGAGGGGAATCAAATATATTTTCCCTTTTAGAAATGCTCCAGTTGCTCTCTGAGGCTGTCAATCTAAATTTGAGCAGAGGTATTGCACTGACCCAAGCATATCTGCAGAGATTTTGGATGCATGTTCATGACACAGTTCTGTGCATAGGAGATTTTAGCTCCAGGGCCATACAAAGGATAATTTAGGGAGGATGGAGTTTTTCCCTTGTGCAAATTCATTCATATTCACTTCAAAGGCTGAAGGGAGCTTCAAACTAAGGTGTGCTCCATGCAGACTGTGCTCACAGGGGTGAGTTTTACCCACTGTGACAGTGTGTACGTAGCCTTGCTCAGACGATAACAGAAAATGACTGTGCAGAGGGCTGGGTTTCTCCAGAGATGTACTAAATGCTGCTGCTCCAAGGACATGTGAATCCTTTTAGCCCATTGCAGGATAAAACCTTCAATATTTAAGACTCACTGTGGTGCTTCAAACTCCTAAATGTAACAGGCTCTGCTGCAGTAAAGTGATGCAGCTCCACTGACATCAACCCTTTCCCTGGGGCTGGAGCTCAGGGGATTGGAGCAGGACTGTGCTGATTTTCATGAGAATCTGGCTGTACATACTTACAAACCGCCTTCTTCCATCCCTTATAGATGTGCCTAGTTAGGATAAAGCTCACCCTGAAATCAAACCTATGTTTGGAAATACTGAGGCTAGAGCTCTCACTCATCATCACTGTAATTAGGGTTTCAGATGCTCTCCTTTGCTGCAAGGCCTTTGGAGCGTTATGGCTGACTAGTGATATGAAAAGCAGATTGACTGTTATTAGCTATAAACATTTTAGCACAGCTGAAAAAAAACCCCAGAATATTAACCTGTGGCGTAGCATTAAACATGCACACAACTCACAGCAATTAGCAATAATTCATCATTCTGTACTATATTTAATTTTAAAGTGGCCAAACTATTGGACAAAGCACTACCAGCACATGTGCTGTGGATTTTTTGCTGCAATAGCTGTCTTGTGCTCTAAGCAGCAGCACCTCTTCCTCTCCCCAGAGCAGCCTAGGGTGCTTGGCAAGAGTAAACCTCACGTCTGTACATGAATTTGGGAAAGGAGATGCCTACCTGAAATAAAATCCAGGGTGGGCCTTCTGAAGATGACAACAGCTTCTCTCTTGCTTACAGAAGCTGTTCCTGGGATTGAAGTGAGCATTGTCCTCTTTCTTGGCTGGCAGGGATTCCCTAGAATTGAGGTAGGGAGAAATCAGGGCTGGTGGTATTGTCTTGAGATACATCACTTTAGATGAGTCTTGCTGTCATCAAACCATGATGCTGTCTTGAGATAAATCACTTTAAGTGATACTGGTTTGCAATTTCGTGTTTCTAGTCATAAAATGTCTTTTTTTTTTCCAATACTTAACCTTAATCTTATTGAAATATTTTTCTGTTCAAAAACCTTTCCTAAGCATTCCTTTTTCTTTCTTAACCTGAAATATCAGTGGTTTTTAAAGTGTTATTTTAAAACATGAACATTTTGAAAATAACCCTTTATTTTTGAGCCTATTTTTTTACTTCAATTTTATTTAGAATGAACTTAAATTGTTTCCTAGCTACAATAATCTGGAGGAGTGTAGTGATACTTTACATGGTGTGGTTATGCAGTCTCTGGAGCTTGATTGAAGATGTGATTCCTGGATTACAGATCTTGTTGCAGCTTTGAAGGAGAGTTCAGTCTGAGCAGTGGTTTCCTCTGGCTTTTGAGAACTTCATTATCTGGGACTGGAGTCAATACAGATTTCTGGCACTGAGGAAGGTCTGTACAGTTTGAAAGATTTCCTGTAAACTAGAAGACTGTCTCGCCTGTGGGCTTGGCTTGGATGCAGCCTTACCCCAATAAGTATTTATTGGATCTAATATTTAGACCGGCTGAAGAAGGTCTGTTCCAGTTCAGAAATACTGTTTTAGCCTAGGCAAAAGATAGAATAATTCAGGAAAGATGGGATTTTCTTTCCCCCTACTCCCCTCCTCAATCTGAGAATTGTATTAGCATCAAGTTATCTATGAATTTTTATTTAAACTAGCCTGGTTTCTCTGGATCTGAGAATCCCATGAGCTTATTTTCCCTGTGTTTTTTCAATACCCAATGCACCTTCCCTCTCTACCCAACAATATTTTGGTCTTCAGCAGTGCTGTGCACTTTTGTAACAGGCTCTCACACAAGGACTGAAGTGGGGTGTGATGTCTAGCCAGCTGCTTTCCCTTGTTGTAGGAGCCTGGCACCTGGAGCCTCCCAGTCATCTTCTGGGCCTGTATTACAGCCCCCAAACTGGCAGATATAAGAGCACTGCATGGGTAGCTTTGAGGGCCACTTTAAAAATATAGGGGCTTCTCTCTTGGAGAGGTGACTGGCACAGGGACAACCCAGGACTTCTGATGACATCAGGTCAGGACAGACAGCATTTTCTGGGCTGGAAAGATTAACAGGAGATTGCTGCTTCTACTCCTTTGCCTTTACTTCTATCATGATTTATATATTTGAAAGTAGGGGTGATTAATAATCCACAAACCCTCAGCCTGCAAGGAGAGCTCAGCACTTAACATACCAGGGTGAGCTACGATGCAAACAGTAAGAAATGATTAACAAGACTAACATTTACCCTCCTCCCCAAATAACTCAAGAGCAGCATTGATGGTTCCTTGCACTTCCTGGCTCTCAGCAGCAGAGCAAGGGCTACCAAATGGCTCCTGCAGCAAAAGGTTGGAGCTGAAAGTCAGCTCACTGCAGGAGCCATGGTGATGAGTCCAGCACAATCACTTGGAAAGATAAATATAGTTATCATGCCATTCCTGGAGCTGGATATAAATGTCTCCACTCTGTATGCATTATTACTCTCAAGATTAGGAAAAACTGACCTATGAAGTCCTCACTGACTTAAGGAGTCAAAGTACAGGAAGAGCTGCTGGAATTCACCTGCTGTTTATCCGCCTGGACCCCAACACTTTCCCTGCTCAGCACTGGGATAAACATAGATGGGCGACAGTGTGGCCAAAGAAGAAGGAAACAAAACCAGGAAAGTTGGAGGGAATTTGTCTCTGGGGTAATGGCCCACTGAATGCTGAATTGCTGAATTGCATTGGTTCCCCATATCGCTTGACTTCATACAGACTGATCACTACCAGCTTTGTTCTGTGGTTTCTAGTGGAAAAGAAAGGATCTCCTTAATTCAGAACACACTTTGGAGGTCAAAAAAAGTGTTTTTCTTTCTCCTGGATTTTTCAATGCCAGCAGAGGGGGCAGATTTGGTTTCTTAAATACAAAGAGAAGGGGTCCTGTCTCTGTGCTGATTCAAAAGAGGTGAAGGGAAGTCCTAGTAACCAAGCAAAAAAGGTACAGAAGTAAAATCAAATGGAGCTGTGGGCAGCTCAGCTATCCCTTTTTCATGTGATGGAATTAAACATGAGAAAGTAATTTGCATCCTTACATGAGAAAAGAATAATGTTACGGTAGCAAAGTGGGTAGACTGGAACACTGGTAAGGGTTATCTGTGACCTACTTACTTCATAATGGTACAAACAACCCTTTTAAACAAGATACAATGGCAAAGCAGGGCCTCAGAGGAGGGTCTGAAACCCCTCCCTTTTCACCAGAACTGGAAATGTTCAGCACCTTGCCAGCTGTCACTGCAGTGCTCACAGTGACAGTGTGTTCAGTCCAGCTGTGTGTGCCTTGCACAGGAGGGCAAAGGACAGCGATGTGCAGGGATGCAGCTCCTGCAGCAACAGCCTTGTGCACAGATGAGTTTACTACACAGTAAACGCAAGGGTTGCCCAAAGCAATATGTACCATACCCAAGTAGTGGCAGGTTTTGTTCTGGTGCATTCTTTTTTTGATCCTTAACATGAAGAAGGATTTAATTTTCAAAGTGGGACTTTCCTTAGCTGAAAAAGAAAAATTCCCATTAAGATTATTCCAGGAAACACCCCATTTTGCAGAGATGCTTCACTCCTTGGCAGCAGCTTCTCCCCAAACCCCACCCCTGCTACACTCACCCTTCAGCACACTCTGCTTAAGAATCCTCTTACATTTGGCTCAAAACATCCTCTGACACTGCTTTTTATAACAAACTGGACTTCAACTGGAGTTAAACTCTTTGAGAAAAGCCCCTGCTTTGTTCTTTACTCCCTCCCTTAAGACAGATAACTGGAAATAACACTTTATTTAGAAATATTGAAAGGATGTCATGGGAATTTTATTTCCCAGATGGACTGCCTGTTCCCTTGTGCACCACCAACAGCTGTCTCCTCGCCCTGGAGAATATTTTGTAGTGTGTGATGGGGATATAAGATGACAGGAGATGTGGCATCTGGAGAAACTTGGAGTACAGGAACTTTACTCCAAGGGAGTTCCATGGTACTACTTCAGCAGCAATATTTAACTTTTCACTTTTTCTCTTCCAAAATAAGCTTCACGTTTTGGTTTTCTTGGGTTTCAGGGTTTTTTTCACTGTAAAACGGCCTAGTCTAGTATCAAATGTGCTGTATAGATATTTGCTATGGGATACTTGCAAAGCTGAGCAGAGAAGGCAATTACCTATCTGTGAACCATAGAGCTACACCACAGTTTTGGGAGAGGAGAGTCTAGAGTGTAGATGAGACAGGCAGGGGTTATAAATGAGGGAAAGGTGCATCACTCCCATTTTGTTCCTTAGAATGGTTCCACTGAGCCTCCTACCTCTGAACAGGTTTCTTCCTACCATTATTTTAGCTGCGTTTTTGCTTTATTTTTGGTTCATCAGAGAAACAACACCCTTTCTGCAAGGTTATACGGGTCACACTGCAAACACTCTTATTAAGACTCATGATAGAGTTCATCAGGAAGCCTTTCTTTGGCTCCACAATTCCATATCACTTAGTACCATATGATGGTCTAGTCCTTCCATAAAACTCTTAATGAAAAGGCCAGACCAAGCTGTGGCCAACACTGGAATAAATGCCCCTTAAGATGATGATGGGAAGAGGACAGAAAGTCCTGCTATCCCTCATCACCCTCCTCCTGAGTCACCCAGAAAGCACAGGGAGTTGAAAGTCTTGTCAAGACAATCAGCACAATGTAAAGAGCCAAAAATGCTGCTGGAGTACAATATACTATGTCTTAGATTTGTACCAAGACATTGAGAAACTTTAGGTGGCACATCACATCCAAGATCTGGAGACCCTGATGCTTCTAGCACAGCATTGCTTACAGCAGCAGGAAACCTCCCAGTGTGCTAGGTGCTTTTAATCTAGTGTCCTGTCCTAAAACCAAACAGCAAAGGGTCAGCACTGCTCTTCCAGGATCAGAAAAGCTTCCTGTGGAGGAGCTGGTTACAAGTTCTGATGCACCATCAGAGGGTAGGTCTGGGGTATGTTAGTGGCTGAGGTCACCAGGGTAAATCTTATCTGGCCCCAGTGTTATGTGGCCCAAAAGAGACCAGCATCTGGCCAGCAAATCCATAGAAAGTAAATATTTCAATCAGTCAGCTCTGTTTGCTTATTCTTCTTTCCTGTTTCACTTTTACTTTCCCTGTTCCTCTTGATTCTCTGCCACCTCCTCTCTGATCTGACTGCTTACATTACAAGGTTGAAGGGCAGTGCCAAGCAAGTACATTAATCTCATACATTTTCATGAATACCAATTACAATTTGGATGCCAGACTTTTCTTATTTTCAGCAGAGCTGAGACCCAATTCTTTATACAGACCCTGTCTTGAGTAAAACCCGGGGGTGTTTTCCCAAAGTTGAGCCTTCCATCTCTTCTTCCCACTCCCTCCCACCATGCTGATAGTCCTTTGCTTTTTCTCTTGTAGTATCTATACATACAGTGGTTATCAGAAAAAGCCATTCCCCTTTCTGCCCTTGAAAGGCAATATCCACACAGGCTCTCAGGCAGAATTTGGAGTGCAGAATCTCTGCTGTTCAATTACCATGGAGCTTATCTCTTTCATGTGTGACTAGATATTGCTTTTTTTTTTTTCTTTTCTCCAGCAAGACTGAAATTTAAAAGGACAGAAAAATTTCTAGTGTTTGAGATGGAGGGAAACATCTGGTGTTGAAATGAGTGGTGTTTATGGAATACTGGGAAATAGGACCATTTCTGAAGGACTAAATGTGTCTTATTTTGTGGTCTCTGTTGCACTGTTGGTTAGCTGATTCAGATCATCATGACAACAATAAGGTCAAAAACATACAGCAAACTTTGCAGCTATCTTTTTCTACACATGAAACCATCTTTTGCTTTCATAGAGTCCATTTTACCCATGATACAATAAGCTGTGACTGCATGGCAGCAAAGTAAGGCCAGAGAAAGCTGGCTGCAACTCCAAGGTATTCTTCATTTGAATTACAGAAATGCCAGTGAACTTTACTTACGGGTTAGCATTCCACTTTGCTGGCTGCTCTGCAGAAATCAAGCAAAAAAGCAAATCCGTCCAAAAGGGAATTTTGTTTAAGCCAGTGGTTCCCACAGATTTTTGCTCAGGTCCCACTGCCAGAGGAGGACCCTGATTACTGAAGGCATAAACTCTCCCTGCCGCATCCAGCACTGCATCTGGTCCCTTTGGATGAGACCAAGGGCTCAAGGCTTCTCTGGTGACCAGACAGCAAACCAGCAGGGCTGGCATGTTCCCTGCTGTGGGTACTCCTTGCTGGTGAACCACAGGATAAGGGATTGATACCAGTGATGGTCACACTGTGCATCCAGAGACTCTGATCACATCCTTTCACAGTATCTTCCAGATAAACTCCTAAAATCATGAGAGCTGGAGAGTGTCTGTGGTATGCTCATGGGCCAGGCAACTGGGGAAGGGGGAAATGTATGATCTAAGATACATCTATTAATTTTGGGCCGAGATATGGCAGCCTACCATGAAGTTTTATAGCTATAGATAGAACAGGAGCAGTGACCTTTAATTATAGTGAGATAATGGGTACTGCTCTAACACAGAAACAGCTAAAAATAAAGGCCAGTATAAAAATACGAAGTATCTCAGAATGTGATCACATTTTCCACTAATGGAAAACATAGCTCAGCTCGCACCACTGAAAAATGTTTTCTTTTACAGATACTAAGGTTACATTTAGATTCTGAATTGGTATGGTTTCATTCAAAATATCATATTAGACTGGCAAATTTAGAGTGCTCAGAAAACTGAGTGGATATTCCCACTTTGATTTAAGCTAGAGTTATTAAATTTTGGTTGAATTTGATTTGATTTAGTTCAAGTTTAAAGTAAATTAAAACCCCCAATGTAAAATTAAATTTACCACCTGTAAATTAATACAAGAGACGTTTTTCAATGCATTTACTGTAGCAATTTATCTGGTGCTGGAGATGTGGAGGGTGAAATGGTGCTGAGGCCCTGATCTCCATGCCGTGTGTGTTTCTGGGGGGATGTTTCAGATTAATTTGGTCCTGAGGACTGAGTGCCTGTTAAGGGCAGGGGCATTATTGCAGCTAATCTGATGGTTTTGTTTCACCCAAGAGGAATCCATAGCATGTGCTCCTAGACCATTCTATGGGCATCACCCAAAGCAAAATGGGACTGGTCAGGATGGTTTTTTTGAAAGGACATGTCTGACTTGGACTAAGATGTGGGTGCTGTTGCCTCCTGGCTGCTTAAGTGGCCTTTGATGGGTCTGTGTGTTGGAAGGGGCTCTGGGAACTCCTGGTACCTCACTGGGAAATTTCACAGTCTGTGAAATGTGCTGGGACTCCCACAAGAACGGGCTTTGAAATACCTGGGAGCTCCCCAGGTATTTCAGAGCAGCCAGTTCCATTTCTTTCCTTGAGGAGGAACTTTTCAAAGTTTCTGATATTTCTTCTGTGTATTGAAATTTGCTTTCCAAGTTTGGCAATCTGTAGCTAAAACTGCTACTAATGCACAGAACTTAGCTTCATTTTTCTCTCAAAGTTAAACTGGAATTAACTTCACAGAATCATGGACTGTCCTGAGTTGGAAGGGACCCACAAGGATCATTGAGTCCAACTCTTAAGTCAATGGCCCACACGGGGGAGTCAACCCACGATCTTGGCATTATTACGACCAGGTTTTAACCAACTGAGCTAATCTCAGGTTTCAAGGTAGGAAGGGGCTGCTTACAACCCAAACTGTCTCAAAATAATACAACTTCTAAAAGACATGGTTCTCAACTTAGAAATGCACTTTTCCCTGTAACACAAATGTGGGTATCTAGTTTTTTGTTATGTGTCAGAGACAAGGAAAAATTCCCACTCCCCAGGTTTTGCTGACAAACTTTCTGCACCTATTTAGATAAAGTGATTTGTGAACTGTCTTGAAGTGCTCCAGCAATTGCAAGCTGTGAATAGCAGCTCTATTAATATGCAAGTCAGGACTGCCATTGTGGTACAAATTATAGAGGGAGCTGAAAAAAGTTTAACGAGCTGACTTGTGAGCATTGAGAAACAATCAGAGCCCACCTCTGCCCCAACACATATCCTTCCACAATAGGATCTTCCCTATATCTGTTGACAAACTTTGGCTAATGTTTCTGCTCACTTAAAGGTTTTCTGCCAATACAGCAACATATTGCAGATAAAACCTAATGAGCTGAGTTTAACAAAAAAATGCCATGTGGCTTCCTTACAGTGATGCCCATCTGTCGGCTCAGTGAAGCAGCAGTGTGCTGCAGCTGTACTCCCTTGCTTTTTATCAAATCAAAATAAAGCTGTGCACCCCAGAGTCAGGTATGATAAACAGGCCAGCAAATTGCCTTACATGGGTATCATACAGCTCCTTATCTGTCTCACTTTTCAGAGCAGCATAACCAGATGGCTCCTAACGGTGGGTGAAATTTTCTCTGTTATGTTTTTGGCATTGAGCTGGAGGGATGTAGTCCAGAAGTCCACCATCTAAACAACAGATATTTAAATTGGACTGGGACTGAGATTACAGCCTGCAAACAGAACTTTTGAAATTGAAGCAGATTTCATTAATAGCAAACAAAATGCCTATTTAGAGTGGGTCTGGTGGAACAAAAAGGACACAAAACAATAATAAAAAAAAGAGTCTTTGTGAGCAGTCTCACAGAACAATGAGAGGGTTGGCCTTCCTCCAACCTCCCTCCCAGCTGGTGCAAAGTCTGGTGCAAGGCAACTGCCCTTTCCACATCTCCCTTATTTATCATGGGGCAATAGGAATAGGGAAGAGTTCTCTGGCTGTTGGGGGGTGGCTGCAGGCACCATGTCCCACCAGTCTTCTCTGCCAAGGGTGCAGGGAGCATCATTGCTGCTGTGACTGGAAGAAGGGTCATTAAGAGGGCTTGAGGATAAGGAGCATCTATCTGTGATAGAAATCCCTGCTGAGAGCAGGATGTCACAGGCCAAAGGCTTCAGTTTCTTCTGTTCATCTTTTTCCTAGTACATTTGTCAGACCAATCCCAAGTTTAAGAGGAGTTTGCTCTTCCTTTAACTGGCGGCTAAACAAGTATTGGTGCTTTTGTCTCAGCTGTGGTTTTGGCATCAGTTCCAGATTTGGGGAACAGTCTAGGTTCAGGGTAGAGGCAGATCCTGCTTCGAAATTTGGGAATGGAGACTTTGTCCTGCTTTTGTATGTGAGTTTTAAGTTCACTTTGTTTACATCTCAAAGCCAAGCATGAAATCCTTTACTTGCTGCCAATATGTATGTGAGTCCCTTCTATTGCTGGGAACATGCAGCACATTTGCATATGGTTTTGCTGTCACCAAGAAAAATCTATGAAGCAGAGCAGATTATATTGTTTGCAAATATGCCTACTGATGAATTTCCTCAGCACATTCCACTTTTGTGGATTCAGACTTATCTGAACACTTGCGTGTGCTGGTGTCTGCTTTGTGAGCTGTCACCCCCACAGCTGTACTAACAGTTCAAAGGCTAAACCTGGAGCTTCTCAGTTGTCTGCACTCTGATTAAACAGAAAATAAAAATGTCCCATATAGAAAACCAACTGAATAGGGACAGAATTGGCACCTCTTGTCCCTGGGTCATTGAAAATTACGTAAATCCAACACACTTCAGAACAGCAGATTATTTGCATTTGCACGTAGGTAGATGGTTCATTTTAGGCACAGATATCTGGAAAAGCTGTCCTCTTTTGCCCCAATGAACTCTCTATATGCCTTGGGAAAAGATATCTCTGCTAACGATGAACAAAACAGTGTTAAAGAAACTGTAGAGATGTTGAATATTGGTACTGAGAGAAAACCCAGAGATACCTAATTCTTGTGCATGAGACATCTAATGACTGTGATTGCTGTAAATTGTGGTTGTTCCTGGTTTTGTGGATCAGGGGATGAAGGGTCTAGCCACATCACACAGTTGAGGCAGGACAATCATATGTCCGATGTCAGAGCCAGGTGGCCCCAATTCACCTTCTTCCTCTTCATTGTGTTGTGGCTGTATCCTGTGGATAGAACAAAATGAGAGGTTGCTTGTCTTGGAAATGGTGTCAGAACTAACATGGAATATGCTGAGTTATGTACAGTGCTGTGGCATCTAAATGTAGATAAATAGAGTTTTCTTATTTTGGAAGTGGTGACAAATGACATGTTGAACTAATTTTGCTTGGGCAGGACTGTTGAGTGATGAGCAAAGTTTGCTGGAAAGTATTCTGATAAATTAATACCCTGGGAGCTCCATGGGCTCATTGCATCTGCTGTCACCTGATTTGCAGAAGGAAGGCCCCAACTTAGGGCAAGAGGCTGAGGCAACTCCCTGTGACCAGAGCAATTTTATTGTTATCTCCTCACCATTTGAAATTCTGTCCCATTTGTTATGTCCCTAAGGTTACACCTTTCTAGCTCTCACATTTCACCACTGAGCAGTAAGCTGTGTGCAAATCCTCCCTAAACACAATGAGGAACATTGTAGAAATCCAGCCCTGAAAGTGTCTTGTACAGTTTGAATTTCTTTCTGGTATTTTTTTCATGGCTGAAATTTCTTCCTTTGAGCCAAGCTGTGGATGAGAAGAGTGAACAAGATGGTTGAGTTAAATATAGCACTGGGGCTGAAGCATAACAGACTGTCCAGGGCTCCAGTCATAAAGGAAGAAAGAAATTACTTCAGAGAGGATTAGGCACTTTCTTGCTATAGAAGTTGTACATGATGTCAAAGAGTGGATAGTACTGAACAGCATGGTAGGAAAAGGAAAATCCTGGGATGCTGACCCAGAAAATTATCACACCGCTCAATGGTGAGCTCAAAATGGAAGAGGAGTTTCACAACTCTTTTTCCTGAATGGGTGACAGCTGTGACAAAGTCATACGATGGAGTTACAACTCCAGCTTCATCCTGAGTGAGTGTGTGTGTGTGTGCATGCCTGTGGGGAAGGGAAAGTCATGTCTTTGTACAGCTACAGTGATGTCCTAGAGCGAGCCAGCTACAAGGTGAGCACACCTGTGCACTGCACTAAGGCAAGAAACTTGGCTGGGTCTCCTCCCACCATGTAAATCTCTGCTCAGACTTCCAGGTTTAATTTTCTCATGCCAGCTCTATGCCTTCTAATATCAAGAGGCATGAGGAAATTACACCTAGAAATATATATGTAACCCCCAAATGGAGGGAATGTGTTTAGATGCTGTTCCTGAGAGCTTGTGGAGGCAGAGCTCTGTAGAGTGGCTGTGGCAGCCTCAGCTTCTGCAGCTCTTGATCTGTGTGAACTGCTCCAGGACCTGATCAGCAGCTCCTTAGCGATGCTGGTGATATTAAACCTTTCAAATACAAAAATCAAAGCTGGCCTGCACCCAGTCAAGGAGCTTCTTGCTTCTTCCAGGGTAAAGGGAGAGACAGGCAGAGGAGGCAGAGCTGGTTTTGAGAGCTGGCAGTAGAAGGCACAGGAGCTGTGTCTGTTGGTGCTACATCTTCCTCCCCTGAGCATCCCCTCCCCTGCTGCAGTGGCAGGCACCATTGGCACAGGGTGTGGGACCATTGCAGTTCTGCAAACACCTGTTCTTGTGCAGGTGATTTATCTCCTGAAATTATGAGTTGCATGGTTTGTGTGAGTAGAAAAATATCCAAAGCAGTGGCTGCGTTGCCTGTGCTGGGAGCTGTGTGACCAGGAGGGGCAGGATGTGATGGCGGCAGGAGGTGCTTGGGGTTGCTGTGTTAGCTGTGCTGGAGATGATCTACCACAGCAGCCAGCTGTGAGAAAATGGTGGAAATCATTGCAAACCCTTGCAAATGAAGCCAGTCCTGGGTTTTGGAGAGGGGAAGGGAACTCTCTCCTCTTGTTTGGTGAAAGGAAGGATGTGGGCTGAAGCAGGAGGGGAGTGACTTCTCTCTTTTTTCCTATGTGAAAAGCTTTACTTTGTTTTTGGTATCACTATTAAATTGTACTGTGATGAATGCAAGAGGGGCCCTGTGGTGAAAATCAAACTGTCCCCTCTCCACTGTGCTGATTGGTGCTGTGTAAAGACCTGTGGAATTTTCTATTGCAGAGACACACTGGGAATTGAGTAGCTACAGAGCAGAAAATGTCAGACCAGCAAGGAACCTGCTCACTCTGCTGCCTTCCCCTTTCTCTGCATGAATGTAAGTGCCCCTCTGTGAAAAGAGAATTTATGGAAAACTGGACATTGAGAGCAAAACTGTTCACCTGCTATCACCTGCTTATTAAACTAACCTCATCATAGTGATGATTAGCAAAATGTTTAATTGAAATACACCCAATACCTTTCTCTGTAAAGAAATTGCTATAGTAAAATGCTACTTATTCTGAACAGATAGCAAAATCATCATAAAACCTAATGAACAATTTAACCCACACTACCACTAGCTCCCAGAAAACATTTCCCCTTCAATATCCATCTTGTATAGGGAGAAAGAAATGCTGGACACCAGTTTAGTTTCGATTTGTATGTCTCCAGATCTACACAAAAGCCATTTGTGCACTGAGTTTTGTGCCTTTTATTAAGAATGACGTCCGAAAAAAGAATGTGTTTCACATTTAGTGACCTTGAGCATTAGAAATGGGTGAAGAATTGATTTTTTTGGTTTGCTGACTGAACTGGGAACGTATGAGGAAAATGCTTGTGGGTTGTTACCCCAACTTTTGTCATCTTCCCACAGAAGTGTAAAATAAAAAAGATTGCATTGGCTTAAGCATTTCTTTGACATATAACGTAATATGTTGTTCTGAAAATGGGAAAATGAACAGCCTAACATGCTTTTACCAGAAAAAAACACCGTGTCATCTCCTGCTTCTGGGAATGAGTAAGGTCTGACCCTCTGCTCACTTCACTCCTGAACCTCTTGTATTGGTGCAAACCAGCAGAGCCTTGAAATAAAACAAGAGACTAATGTATAGTGCAATAAGAGACCATTAGTTGCTTGTACTTGTGTGACTCACCTGAATTTTACCAAGGAACAGAAGTGCCAGCAACAACAAAACATCTTTGCCTGAATTTTCAGTAGCAAAAGCTTTGACAAAAATGGAAATTGCATCTATAATACCATTTTTGCAGATTGTTCCAGTTTTTATTTTAGAAAAAAAGTACAGAAAAAGGTGGCTTTCAGCTACTAAAACCTAAGCTTTTCTGATTTAAAATAATAATAACAAGATCAATTTTTGAGTTTTTCAGTGCAACTTCAAAAATGCTCAAACTTTTTTAAACATAGACAAGAAATTGGCTTGATTTGCTCCCAGGAATTTCTGTAAACCAAGTCAAATCTTAAATGCAGTGTGATCAGAGAGCACAGCTTCTCCTGGGTTTCTCCTCATGGAGTTCAGCACATGGCTTTTAATCGCTTTCAGCTTAGAAAGGGCGATACAACTGTACATGAAGCTTTTGTGCTTCTCTCACATGAGCTGGAACATTTCATAACATTTTCTGGTCTATTTTCCAGTCCTGTAAAAAGTAAATAAACTCTTTGATGTTACCAGCTGAAAGCTTAATCGTTCGTATAATGATTCTTTGTTAAGCTACCTCTTTACTCACTGCCTGTGAAGATGTTTGCCTTTGTCTGAGCTCAAGCTGTTCTCTGAAAGGCCATTATGTGATACAATTATGTGATACATTTTAAGAGATTTTTCATAAAAGACTTTGGAAGCTTTGAATCTTGCTTTTTGAAAGAGGAGGTGTTGCAAACAAATGTCTTGAAAGCCAAGAGAGATGACCTTGAGAGCTTCACAGGAGTGAAGCTGCTCTATTTTAAGAGCTCTCTATCTCTTTTAACTGTTTTTGTGTACTGACCATTCTGGTAGTTTTGGGAAGGTGGGTGCTATTGCTTGGAGATGCATAAATAGAGATTTTTTTTCTTTTCTTTTCTTTTTCTCTCTCTTTTTATTATTTGTTTTTTTTTTTTTTTTTTTTTTTAAGAGCAAACCACTGAAAAGGGGAAGCCCCGTTTGCTGCTCTCTTACACAGTCCAATGTATTCCTGGCTGTCTCTAACCTGGGCCCTGCCCAGTTTCTGAACCTTGATTCTTCTGCCCCAGACCCTAAAAGCAGCTCTTCCTTTCTCTTAGAGGCCAGACACAAACTCTTCATGTTTATTTTCCCTCTGCAGAGCAGAGAAAGCATAACTTCCCAGATCTAATTTACAAGGACTACCTGTTCTACCATGTTATTCCAGTAACAGTAACTTTGCCTATTTGACTCTTTCCGACAACTGAGTTTCTTTTTGTTCAGTTTTCCTTATTCCCCAAAGCTGCTTCTCCAGCTGTGTTTGTTTAGCCACATTAATACAGCTTTAGCACAGAAGTGGCCATTGTATGAGATTACTAATGGTGCTCCATTTGCATGGAGAATCTCCTTTCATTTCAAACTCTTAGGTTCAATTTTCTAGTGCCTCTTTGTTTATTTATTATGTGGAAAGTTACAATGTTCAGCTGTGGGCAATTCCCTACCTTTTGCCCCAGCCCTTCCTAATTGTTTAAAGCTGTGTGATTCTTCCCACTGCTCTTGAATGTGTTCTCCTGTGTTTGCACTTTCTTTTGTTAGTGTTGAGCATGAAGGAACTCAATGAAACGCTAAATAATAAGAGGTCAAGGAGTCAGTCAATGAAATTGATAGGAAGTAAACAAAGAAAATCAGAAGAAACCAGCGCAGAAGGATCAGAGGTTGGGAATCGACAGAGAACTTTGAGGCATTAGGGGAGTGTGGCCTTGCAACACTTCCATCAGGCTTAATGAGTTTAAGGGAAGAGTTTGATCAATTTATGTGCAGTTTTATATGTGATGAATTTTATTTGTGATAGCAGGAGTGAGTCTTAGCAACCTAGATGATCTCTTCCAGCCCTAACAGTCAGGGACAGTTTTTCCTTAGGAAGGAAACAACCGGTTTCCTGTCTGACCCACTCACACTTGCTTTCATTTGCCTCACTTATTAAAAACATCTATTTTCATGCTGTGGGAGAAGGGATTCAGTAGGGTGGGTGAATGTGTCCCTTTTGTGGAAGCAGCCTGGGACAGTGGGAGGTGACCGCTTGGTGAAATGGTCTGTGGAGCTGCTTGAGGTACCAAGAGATTCCTGTTCTGGTGGTGCCTGCCAGAAAAGATTGGCTAGTCTGGAAAAAAAGTCTTTGAAATAGAAGCCTGAGTGGGCAGGTTGAGTTACACCTTTCAGGTTCAGGATCTGTGTTGAACAATACACAGGCTGATAATGAAAATAAGCCATTCCCTCCAGGTTAGTCTTTGCAAGCAAACACGCAGCTTGATTTGTTAACAGCAAGTAGTGCCTAAGGGAGTGCACAGCAGTTTAGTTCTCTAAAGGGAATGAAGAGCAGGATTGAGGGCAGGATATTTATAATCTAGGTTAGATGTAGAGCATCATGAGTGAAAAGGGAATAAATGCCAAGGGGTTAGGAAATTCTATATTTCAGCTGCCTGAGGTGCATCAAATGAAGGCCTGATAGCACTTGAACCTTCTGAATCATAGAATTGATTGGGTTGGAAAAGATCTCCAAGATCATCAGTTCCAACCCTTGCTCCAACTCCAGTCCCTTTACCAGATCATGGCACTCAGTGCCATGGCCAATCTCAGTTTAAAACCCTCCAGGGATGGGGAATCCACCCCCTCTCTGGGCAGGCCATTCCAATGCCTGAGCACTCTCTTTGGAAAGAATTTTTTTCTGATATCCAACTTAAATTTCCTCTGGCAGAGGTTGAGCCTGTGCCCCCTTGTCCTGTTGCTGACTGTTTGGGAGAATGCAACCACGTCTCTGGCTGTTGGGAGAGCTGAGCCAATTCCTTGGTGTTGCCACAGAGGTTGTGCCTCTTTCCCCCTTTCTGGCATTCTTGCCTGTGTTTCTGTCCTTTAGCCTCATGCTGTGGCATAGGAAACTTCACTGCTTTTGTCCCCCAGACTTGATATCTGCCTGCTTAGTGCATGGAATCTGCTTGAAAGAGATTGGGGATCAATATAAGGGCCAACACCAAGAAAGGGACAAGGGGTGTACAGACCTAAATGAGACGAGGTGCAGAGCAGGGCTGTCTGGTTTTGCATTCAGCCAGTTGCTGGATCAGCTCAGCCTGTGTGGTTGTGCTGACTGTGCCCTTAGCCCATTTGCAGTAACTGCACCTCTGGTTCGTAGGGAGCATGCTGGGGAGAGAGCTGAGCTGGCACAGGGTGCCAGATGTCCCTGGCACTGACCAGCCTTACCTTTCGTTCTGAGTGCTAAAAGCATTTCAGCTGAAGAGGAAAAGAAACTGGTGAAGCAAGACAAAGATGTAATCCTTTGTGAAAGATAAACCCTGCCATCTCATAGAAAATCCATGGCATCACATGCTCTAGCAGAGACTTCAAGTTGGCCTAATTTAATCAAATATTCATGTTGTGGTTTTCCCAACTCCTACTGTGATGGCAGCTGACATCGATCACCAAAAGCCTTTGACAGAGATAATTGTCCTTGTTGAGTTTTGCTTCTATTTCAACATCCCCTTTAGCAGCATCTTTTCACACCTTCAGAGATCTGCACATTTACTCCCATTACTTGATTTCAGGAGCCTTCAGCTGCTGGAGTTCTGGTGTGTCACATGTTGATTTGGAAACAGAGCACATCCCCACAGAGCCAGCGTGAGCAACCTTTGACAATTTTGATATGACATGCATTAACATGTCATGGCATCTTTTGTACAGCTGACAAGTGTGGCACTTTTTGAGAGCTAAAAAAAAAAGGCATCCATGAAATCCTGCATCATATTACTGGCTCTCTGCTATCTTGTCAGTATTGTCCTCTCTCGTTATTCAGAATCAGATTGTGTGCCTGCAGAATTTGATAAACTGTAGCACTTCACACATCTGCAATAGACTAACTTGATTACAATAGTTTAATTCTGTTTGATATCAATCAGCTCTGTACACAGTAAGATTAATTATTGCTGTCACTTTGTCAGCTCTGTAATAAGAAAACATAGATTCTGAATGACAGATGCAAATTTGTTGGAAAGAGTGAGTTTGCCTCCCCTGGTCTTCAGGGAGGGAGAAACCTGCAGAAGGTGAGTTGGTCTGGGAGGGATGTGCAGGCTGGAGCTGGGATTATCTCCTGCTCTGTGCCACAGATGGGTGCCTGTTAGTATCTAAACCAATTCTTCTCTCCTGTCAGCCCAGCAGAGCATCTCACGGTTGCATTTGCCCAGGCAGACTAATTCTATTTGCAGGTATGTGATGGTGAGGATGGAAAGTAGATGCTGCCAAATGTTTATCTTAAGGGGACTCTGCTATATATTTGCCTCTCCGTACACCTTTATGGTGATTTTCTCTGATCTAGAGTGGGTGTAAAATGCCACTGGATCAGAACAGTAATGATTTCCACCTGCTCTGTGCTGCTATAAATGACTACCCAGGAAACCTGGACTGAAAAGCTGCCTGCTGCTGCAGAGGTGACAGACGTAGATGTTATTTTTGCTTTGTTATTGTGCACTGGCATTTCACTGCAAAAGCCATGTTGAGTTATAGACTAGTATTTAATACTCTCCACTCTGTAGTGGTATGAAGTACTTCAGTTATCTTACTGCCAGGGAGTGAGCTGGAGCATCCACAAACTGCTCCAACCAGCACAGAGTGTGGAAGGCTCTGAATCAGGGAGTAGGAGCCACCATTTTACTCTTCCAGCTTCACCCTTGGAATAGGGAATGAAGCAGAGCTCGGAGCAGGGAAGAAAGGTGCTTGTATTGGTGGGTGACTTTGATAAAGTTAGCCTTCAGGGAGTACTACTGGGAAAGGAACAGGCTGTTATTTCATGACATGAAGTGTGGTTTTCTAAATGGGTCATGTCTTCCTGGGTTTGTGTCTTCTCATTTGCTTTGTCTGTTGCACCTGCACAAAGTTGAACCAGTTGATCATTGTAGGTCCCTTTCAGCTGAAATATTCTGTTCCATTCCATATCCATTAAGCACTGAGAATCCTGTTTTATCTTGAAGCAACAGGGTGCTGCAGTCTTCTCTGCCCAATGACACTAGCAAGAGGAATGATGCATTGTGCATAATTCCTGTTTCATTTCCTTAATATACAGTGCATATATCACTGTGGTGGCAGGTGGGCCATTAAGGACTACCCGAGAGCTGCCTCCAATATATCACATACATGAAAGGATGATATTATGAGGACTTTAATGTCATTTGATGATCCCCTGGAATTGTTTGTCAGACTCTTGTTTTGAATTGGTTTGATGTAAAAGCTGCTGCTGATGGTTATATCTGCCACTCCGTGTAATTCACACTGTCCTTCTCCTCAGCGTTTACTACCTGAAGTCATGCATTTAGGGAAAGTGAATGATGATAAACTACAGGAATATATTTAACCTTAACCGTTATTAAATGATTGCTCTTCTCACTGTTTCAGCCGCCAATGATCAAATAGATGCTTGCTAATGACTTCTGCTTTTAAATTATGTGTTGAAACTCCTGAAATTCATCAGGGGCAGTCATGCTAACATTTTTATAGCAATAAAAAAGGACAGCTAGGGTTGGAGGAGGGGAATAAGCACTTGCAAATCACTTAGCAGAACAGCACCAACTCGCTAGAACCCCCACATTCCTGCCAGAGAACTGTGCTATGGGCCATGAACCCCAGAGCTCAAACAGGAGTTTAGGTCTGTGCCTTTAGCTGGAGCAGGAAGGATTGTCCTGTTATATGATCAGTGCCATCCAGGGTGACCAGTCCAACAGACTGAGATCAGAACGAACAGTTCCTTAGGTTTATGGTTTGGGGGTTTTTTTGTTTGTTTGTTTGTTTTTTGTTTTGTTTTGTTTTTTTTGTTTTTTTCTCTTCCTGTACCTATGAAGTTACTGAGCAGTTCACTCAGGGCACAGAGATCAAGTCAGCAATGTCTCTTTGCTGCCTCCACTTTGAGCATGAATTGTCTTGTCTTGGGGACGGGCAAGACCTGAGCTGTCAGCACTGCTCTGCTTTGAGATGTCAGAGTATTAGGTGTGCTGAAGGGCAGGAGGTAAAGTTTTCTTGGTATTCCTCAAATGTTTAACTTAATTTGGGCATGAGATAGACTGAGAACAGATGGCATTGAATACTATTTGTCTTCAAGCCCTCAAGAAAATTCTGCTACCCCAAAGGTAGGTGGCATAGAAAGCAGGAAATGGCACTTTTGCAGGTAGCTAATAATCCTGCACAGTTGAGACCCTCACCATGGGGTTTTGAGGGCTCACAGCCCTCAGATACTGCCTGGGCTTTGTGCCTCACTCATATCCATTCACAAACCAGCAGCTAACAAACACAATTTGCAGATGTTTTTTCTGTATCTTTACAGTTAGGTGGTAAAAATATTCTTCTGGTAGTGGTGTTTATTAAAAAAAAAAGGCATAATATTGTTTTCATTGGAAATAATTTGAATTAGCCAAACTTACAATCTTGCATTGTCCCTTGCTAAAATTGACAGCAGCTGCTCTTGTGATGGGGCTGCCTATCAAACGTAAAGCTGGTAGAGACCTCTCATCTTATTATTCCAAAGCTACAGAAGACTCATTTTCACTTTTGTTCGGGTTGGACTTGAATAGGTGACCTGCCTGAATGGGAAGGACTTTTCCAATTGATTCAGTTGCTCCAGTTGCTCACTTTATAGTAATTTTGATCTTGTTCCCTTTGATGTATTTCTACTGCTAACCTTTTGTTAATGACACTTAATTCAGTGTTTTTCTCAAATGCCTTGCTTTTACTGAGGAGCACCTTGATACAAATCAGCCATTGTTGTAATAGGAAGGTGTTCAAAGCAGTGCTTGATACTGCAGGGCAAGATAATGGCTCAAACCCAGAATCACTACAAAGTGTAGGTGTCTTTTTTTAAATTTTTTTTTTCCTCCCTGCTCAGAAAATCACACAAAGTGTATTCTCAGTAGTCAAGCATGCAGGAGGGGGAGGAGGTATTTATCACAGCAGCTTGAGTGCTGGAAAGGGACCATTTCAAAAGGACAGAGGATAAAAAGCCATGAATCAATATTTCTATGCGCCTTCTGCTGCTGTTTATTTGAATCCATTTGTTTTGCTGACATATTTCCCATGTGGCTGGAAATGCTATTTCCTTTGATAGCATCAGCAACTGATGTGTTGTGTTTGCTGTACAGCGAGGTGCATCGCAGGCAGAGAGGTGTCTGACTCTGATGCTGCTTTTAAAATAAAGGGCATGTTTCACCTTTATCTCCCAGCCCTGCACCCTTGTGTGATCCTTGTGTGATGGGCACTCAGTTCTGCTGCTGGGCCATTCTGGCCTCGCAGGGAATGAACTGACAGACACTGAACAAATTGCTGTTGACCAAGGGCATACCATTATTTTTGTTGCATGACAGCTCTGGGATTCCACGGGATACGAGGTCTCTTGGAATGAGTGCCATCAAGGTCTGGCAGGTCTGTTGCTGATACTTTTTGCCAGACAGTGATGGGGGAGATGACACGATCACTACAGAGAGCTTCTATAAGTTTTTAAAGCTAGAAAGGACCAGTGCGTCATAAGCCAGAATGCATCACCAATTTACTGGGTGGTGATGCTTGTAAGAGAGTCCACTGCTTCCTTCACTGGCCACGTCTCCTGATTCGATGTTCACTGTTGAAAACATATCCCTTAAGCTTAATACAGCTCTCCATTTGTTGATTGCAGTTGTGTATCAAATGATGTGTATTTATTCCAATGTTATTGGAATCTATACACTTAGAATGCAAAGAACTAAAGAAGATTAAATATTTCACTAGGCACTGATTTGGTCACACTTTGAAAATGGAGGATTAATTCTTTTAATATTATATGGACATGGATATGTGTACATAGATATATGTATGTACCAGCTTTGGGCTGGTATTTTAACAAACCCAAGACTCCTATGAGAATATGCATACAGGTTTTGTTAAGCTGCAAACTGGAGTCTGATGTGTAAAACTAAGAGGAGAAAACTTCTGTTTATCTGACTTCTTTTCAGTGCATGTTCTGAGAAGATGACACTTCTGCTAGAAACTTCCCACTCAGGAATGACATACCACTTTAAGGAATGACACACCATTTTATGTCAAAAATGCGTCTTGGTCTCTCTCATCATTACTGGTGTATGGAAAAAGCAATTATATTCTCTTTGAAGATTCAACAAGGAAAGAGCAGCTTTGCAATGAATCACAGAACTATTTATGTTTGAGGGGAGCACAGAGGAGAGTGGAGTGGCAATAGAAAATATTTTCTCTGTTTTGTCTGCTTTCAATGACCTAGAAAAATATTTTTTAGCTTCTCTATAGTTACCAGAATATCCATTTTTCTTTTTCTTTTCTTTTTTTTCCCATTTTGTTCTCAAAGCCTGGCACCTGCAGGAGGTGATTTCTGAGCTCTTTGAGCATTGGATCAGTAAATGGAGAAGAGCACTTCCTCTCTTTGTAAAAATGTGCAGTTTCCTATAGCTTTTCCTATTCAGAAGCTGCTCAAAGGAACATATCTTTCAAACATAATTCTTGCTATTCAGGAGGTGGTGCTGAACAAAGCTGAGGTTGGATATTGACCTCTTAAAGGGAATTCTTCTCTTTTCATCACAAAGCTGGATGCATTCCAGTTCAGACTGGCTGCTGCTTCTACTTCTTGAAAGATGAAGAAGCAGATACCAACATAAAAGGATTCAAACTGCCACATGTCATTTGCCATTTACTTGAAACTTACTGTGCACGTTCGTACAGGAATTATGGATCTATGGCTTCAGAGCAGTGAAGGTGTAGAAATAAATAACCTGGTATGGTGAGGTTCAACTTCAGGAGACTTCTCCCATCATCTGGGTTGTTCTTTTTATCCTGTCCAACATCTGCTCAGTAAATTGAGCAGAGCAGAGGTTTGTTGCTAAATTACTCTCTTCTCTTGTGCTTGGTACAGCAGAGCCCTGGGACTGAGCATGTGTTTCCAGGTAGACTCCTACAACAGATAATAAATCATTGAGTGTTGTCTCTTCCATCAGTGTTCCACTTAGGTCAGGCTAAATTTTATTAGGGCAATGTCAAAAGTCAGAGAGACTTTCTGGCAAAGTTGCAGAGAAGGAAGAGCTTGTGCCCAGCAGCCTAGGTACACTGGGGTGTTGTAATCAGCTTTTCTAAAGGGAACAATGGTACATCTGTGCTGAATGGCAAACACAAGCTCTGGTGCATCCTCCTGACTGCCCAGAACAGGCTCCTGTCCAAAGTGCCTTTGCTTTTGACCATGCACCCAAGTTTTACTTCTGGTTAAAGGAGAGCATCAAGGGAATGATGGAGAGGGACAAGGGCTTGTCAGGCCTGAGATTAACCTTCACAGAGCCAGCACATGGAGGGGATTCACACCCTGACCTGGAAACTAAGAAAAGCTCTGGGAATTCCTGACTTATTTGAGGTAAGTGTCCCAGACTGGTTGTGACGCAGGGCATGTGGGAAAAGAACATGGAAGATTTCAGCATTTATTTAGATGGAAATTTTGAATGTTTGGGTCCATGGCAATTTCTGATTTTATAAAATTAAAAATTATCAGCCAACTTTCCCCTGGCATTCCAGCCCACAAATTAGCAGCATTAGTTCATTGCAATGAATTGAATTTCCGTAAGGTCTTCAAGACAGTTCACAAACACACTGAATTCTAAGCACAGGAGGAGTCTCATGTATGTAGCATTTCTTAGCATTATCTGAAGCGTGTTCTCTTAAACCATATTTGACAGGTGAATGCGATAGAGAAAATGTCGTTCCAGTGTATATATTGAAAGCAGATGCAGCAAAATGAGTTCAGTGGCTCAGAAGGGGGCAGCTGTTGCAAAGCTTGACATAGAAGATAAATTATGAGGTGCTATTTCTGGCCTGTGGCAAAAAGAAAGGTGGGTGATGGAAGATTGACTTGAAAACAATCACTTTAAATGATTTTGGAGTTGTATGAGCTGGAGATGTGCTGCATTTACACTGATGGATGAGTTCAGAAGCTGACCTAATTCCCTTTATTATTGTCAAATGGGTTTTTCTTTACCTATTTCACTTACAGAAGGAACATTGAAACAAATTCCTGTCAGTGAAAGTACCACATATAACAGGATACTCGATACCTTTTTTATGTAACTTAGTTATTTAAGATTACTATGGGTTTTGCTTGTTTTGCCTAATTCAACCAGATCTTCCACAGTGATATTTTTTGCATAGAAATTAACTTCTTTTATAAAGCAGCACATAAAAGTTCACTTGCAATATGGCAATTCTCATTCCACTTCAACAGAGAATGTTTGAAGGAGACCATATGATAGGTGATTAGATTGAGCTGAGATTTTTTGCTATAACAGTAAGTAGTCCCTGTGCTTTTCTTAATTATGCACTGCAGCAGTGAGGTTTGTAGTAAAATTTCCACATAACTTAAGCCGAGCTAATGAATACACATAAAGAGAAGTGATTTGTTTATTATTGTCTCAGTGTTCTTTTATTTACTGTAAATAAAGCTTATTCTGTTTATATTTCCTCCTGCATTGTTTTCCATCCACTATTTTGTTTTGTAGCATCTCCATGATGATTTTGATCCTGGGTGACATTTTCAGCTGATATATATCAAAGAAATTGCAGCAATGAATTAAGCTATTTAAAAGCTTAGTCCCTCTGTTCTAGACTTAGACATATGTCAAACTGGTAGTGTTTGGAATTAGGAATGCTATGCTAGCTCTGCTACCACTATAAGTCTGCCAGCAAAATGTATCCTCATAAAGATTTATGGCTTAGAAATTGTTGTCTAACAGGAAAACTAAATGGGTTTGACCATATGAATATAAAAGAGTATTTTCTTTGAATTCTGCTTTCTCTTCAAGAGAAACATCTCTGAAGCCAAGTGGATAGGTGCCTGATTTAGGGATAAAATCAGTCCTGGTGAATCAGTCTTGAAGCAGAGAAGGAGCAACTTGCAAGATGGAGAGGCAAGAGCAAAGAAACTATTTGACCTGAAGCATAATCTGTTAATGTTACTTATTACCATAGAACAACCGCAAAATGGAATGAGATTTCATAATTTTTGTAATGTCAGAAGATGACATTTAAAAGGGGCTTGAGTTCTAGAATCCTTTAAAAGCCCCCTTCTTGTATTCTCATTTCCTATTAAGTTCTACCAGAGGTTAGGTACAAATAGTTGATAGAAGCAAAGGTGTTAATTTAAAATAAGGTACATATCAAAACCTCCTAGGAATGCTTTTGCCTGTTCTTATCACTTTTCTGTTGATATGCTGGCAGGAATGTCTATGTTTATTTTTTCTTTCATTTTGGTACAAAGTCAGAATTAGTCTTCAATAATGCTCATCAATGTTCTTGCTAGTTCACTGCTTCCTTTTATTATGCAATGTTATATGTGCCATTTGCATCTAAATTCCTGCAACCTGTAGTGAGCTTGGGACAAGTATGCTATTAGGGAAAAAGTTTGAAGCCCAATTTTGATGGGAAAAGGCTATGGATCGATTTACTCGCCTGCTGTTGTAATGCAGCAGCTGGTCACGGATCAGGAGCCCACTGTGGTGGAGTCTGTGAAGGGGAAAGGTGATGTCTGTCCTTCAAAGGCCAAGATCTCACTATCAGACAGAACTAATGAATGGATCCAGACAGGGAGGGAGGCAGAAGGACATATGAGCCACTCTTAGGTAGAGGGTTTCAGCAAACCCACAGCCTAACACTTAAGGATTTTATTGACGTAATGTCACAGGAGAATTATAAGGATAATGAGGATAGTTTCACAGATCCTTATAGCTGCCTGGGAAAAAGCACAAAGGTGCCTAAGAGAGTGTTTTAACAAGTGGGAGATAAGAGCTTTTATCCTGGATGGATTAGAGGACAGAGTTGGTTTCCTGACACTTAATGAACGACAAGAACTGGATCAGAAAGAACGGTGAAAGTGAAGCCTCTGTTTGATGCGATGGGGAAGGGGGTCCAGAAACTCCAGAGGAGTCTGACATAGTTTAGCAACATGGCTGATTTGATAGGTAAGGGCAGGACATAACCATGTCCTTTAAGGGGAATTGAAAAAAGTCACTGTAACCGAGGAAAGGGGAAAGAACCTGCTCAGGAAACTCACACCTTTGGATGTGTAAGAGAGGGTGTATGCCAAAATGTTACCTGAGCCAGCTGGCAAGAATGGCAGGATGTGGGGACACAAAGCCCCAAGCCAGGGCAGCACCCAGGTGGGATGACAGGCCTCTGCACAAGAGAAGAGATAACAGGAGGAGATATGGTAGTGAGTCTGGATGGAGACTAAAAGCTGTCTTTGAAGTTGAGCTTACAGTTTTTTGATATGCTGAGGTTGTGTTACTGCCAGAAAGGAAGGGAGGAGGGAAAGTTAAGCCAGGGATATAAGCACAACTTGGGTGGGGGAAGAAAGGCTGAAGAGAGAAATAACTGAAGAAGTAGGAAGAAAATTAGAGAGTACTGAGTAGAGAAGCCAAGCAAGACAAGGTTGTGGGTGGTGAATGATGGCAAAGCTCTAGGCAGACTGAAGAGGATGAGGCTGGAGCACTGATTGTGAAGTTTGATTAAGATAAGGCCACTTGCTGTGCTGCTAAGAGCAGTAATCATGAGGGTTTGAGGCTGGTATGTGTGTGCCGTTGGTCCTTGAATAACAACACTGAAAAATCTCTTGCATTTGTTATTTCTGTGTTTAACTTTGTCTATAAAACCTCTTGCATTTGTGTATTTCCTTTCACCCTGAAGTATTTTACAGAGGGGACACTAGTTCTGCCACCTGAAATTTTGGAGTGAACCAAAGCAGGTGTCAATTTCTGGACACCTTGGCAATGCAGAAGAAAGTGGGAAGTCACATCACATCCTGCAGAATGCATGGGTGGACCTTCCTTTGTGTATTGAATTGAAAGCAGATGAAGAAACCATGGGATAGATTTTCATTAAAGCCTTCCCCACCGTGAACAGCTTATGGGGGGAAAAATGTCTTAATGGACCAGTATTTCCTCTCTTGTAGCCTTGGAAACATAATGATCCACTTTAAAACTCAAGACATGATGAATTCATGCATTATTTTCCAGCAGGAGGAACTGTGGATGCTCTTTTTCCATTTTCTGAGAAAATACAAAGAATGAGGAAGTCGATACCCAGTATCTGGCACAAAACAAAGACTGGGCGCCCACACTTCTGTTGCTCCATGCTGGTAGCCCACACCAGCCCAGATAAGTGCTGTGCAAATTGTTTTCAAGAATGTCTTAGATGTGAGAGCCAATGAAAGAAATGATGGAGAAAAACTTTCCTGATATCTGATTAAACTGTCCTAGAAAGGTCCATTTTTGAAACAGCAAGAGAACTGCTGCTTAACTTCTAAAAACATTGTGCAATACAGTAATAAGGAGCAGGATTCTGAAAGGTAGGGGACCAAAGCTTTACTCTGTAAGGGAGGGAGGTGCTACTTGTTCTCTTCCCCTTTATATATGATTTTTTTTTTGTGCCATGATTCTGCCTTCCTGCCCCAGGCTCACTTCTCAGATTTTCCCTTGAAAAATCCTCTTGTGGCCATCACTAATATATTCTAAATCTTTCAGTAACCTGCTGCTCACTACTGGTGAGGATGTGTCAGACACGTATGGCCATTATTAAAGCAAATACACGAATAGCAAATTATCTGTATTTTTCAGTTTTCCTGCATTACTGCTCAGGAAACGTCGTTCCTCTGTGTTCAGCCCTGCAGACGACTGGCTCCACCTCTAGGCCAGTTCCAGTCGGCTCCACAGGATGATCTGCCCGTTGCTGCTTATGTTGACGTTTTTCTTTTCATTTTGGAAAAATTGAACCAGAGTGTTTTGTTACATGGATGGCTCTCAAACACCAGCACAATGTTGCTGTTACCTTTACTTGTGGAAAGTCCAGGAGGAATTAAAGTTTTTACTTTATTAATTCTATTGTGAAAAATTCCCAAATATTTTCTAAAGTTGATACCTAAATACATTTTTTATGTCCCTTTAAAAACTATTCCTCACTAGGGAGAGAATCCTATTGGCATCAGTTAATATAAAAATTTTTCTTTTTCTTTTTTTTTTTTTAAATGACCAAATTTCTTATGCTTTTATACTCAACACACCTTATATTTACATTCTCAGTTAAACAACTGGAAAGGGAAACATGGGTTTAAGATTAAAGCACAAAAGCTTTGGCAGATTCTCTGAAAATGTTACTTAATGCATGTACTTTTGTTTTGTGGGAACCAAAGTTTGCACACACTCTTGCACACTCTCCTGAATACATTCTGAGAAAGACATTAAATACTTAATGATAAAATAAACAAAATCTGCTTTGAGAAGTCTAGAGTTTCCTTTTTCTGTTTAGTCAAGGAGCACTTGTTTGATAAATGGGGTGCTTTTAGAGAGCTTTCAAGAGACTGCACACCCGAGCAGAGGCAGAGGCTCGGCAGAAGATTTCCAGGAGATAATGGAGCAAGTCAAATGAGAAAACATGATGAAACAGCAGAAAATTTACATGATGTTTTGCTTCTTCCTTTCGCAGTAATAAAACCAGGGCTTCTGTGTTTATTTCCAAGTGCTGCCCTATAAGCCCATGTCACTGGATGTACCCATGTGCCAGATGACCTGCCCAGCCCTGTGGTCCCAGGGGAGGAGGTTGGCACCTAATAATAGGCTGGAAAAACAGCACTGGTGAACAAGTCTCTGCAGCTCTTTACTGTATTAAATGCATCAGATCCCTGCTGAAGAACCTAAATCCACTGGGGAGGCAGAACCATGTATCCACTTTGGCTCCTTCTGAGACTTCACCTGTACCAGCTGAGCCAGTCTGGGTGGGGACACTTGGTGGAGAACCTGCATGAGCAACACCCAGCACAAGGTCTGGCAGCCACGTGTCCAAAGGAAGCTGCATGGAAGTGGCATTGTATCCCCTGTGAGGATGATGCTGGAGTGGCACAGCCCAATGCAGATCTGTGGCAATGCCTGGGCTTAGCTGGCAGGACTGTCACCTTCAGTGGTGTCATGCAATGCTCAAACACATGTGACATTCCAGCATGGTATTAACTGCTATGGGTTTCTTGGATGTGGCCAAAATCTCACTTGTATCATAACTGTACACAAGAGGTGGTTCATGCTCTGGACAAGATCTATGGCCAGCTGTCTGTGTGTGTCCTGGACTTTGAGATGCTTGAATCTTTCCCTGGTGGTAGGTAATTGTCTTCATTTTTCTTCAGATTTTGTAGTGCAGAAGCACTGATGACACTGATATTCTTCACGTGTGCTGGAGGCAGGCTGGAGTTTTTGTAAAGTACTGAACAGTTTCAAAGACTCCTTTCTATTGCTTGCACTGGCCTGGTGTTGTCCAGATACATGGGACTGACTGACCAAAACAACCAAAATGAGGTTACTAATGAATATCAGGCAATACATTTTATTATTTAATATGAGCTCCTTTTCATATTGTTTTATGGGACAAAATAGTCTGGTCATGCCCGTAGTTAGAAGGATTAAGCCATATCACATGCCACAAAAATGCATGTAGTGCAATTATGCTAAAAGGATTGTGCTTTGTATTTGTGCTGTAAAACCAAACCCAAAGCCATATGAGCAAAATACACGTCCTGTGTTACAGGATACACATGCCACCCAACTTGCTGTCCTCAGGGCTTGGTTAGGGCATTGCTTTATGTGTCTGGCTGATGTGACAGAGCATCCAGAGTATCTGGCCCAGGGAATGTGGCTGTGCAGGGCTGTCTCATCTGTCTGTTCCCATGGGCCAAATACTGAGGGGGAAACACGTCAGGAGTTGGCAGAGAGAGATGATGGGACATACACAACATAGGACAGGTACAGAGTGAACCTTAAGCTCTGAGCTTAAACAGAGCTTGTGGACAAAAGGGTACAAGTTTTATGGGAGCCAAAGTGAGACTGGTCATGTTAATTATAGCAAATTACTGCACTCAGGGCCCTCACACCAGGGAATGTGACCACTAGTGGGGAAGCTGGAAAAAATTTCAGTGGATATATTGCTGTAGTCATTGTGCTCTTAATATCTTGCTGGTGGTGGAGTTCAGGCATGGAGAGGGGACCTGGTTTGAAAATATCTTTTCATTTTAAACAGCCTCACACAGTTCTAGGTCCTGTTCTCTTTACAAGGCTGGGGAGGAGGAGCACAGCCTTGCTGCAGGACAGAAGAAGTGAGGCACTTGAACCTTATGTAAAACTTTCTGATTTATCCTAAATATAAATTATTGAGGGATATATGCCCTCAGGGGTGCCAGACAGCAGACTGTTACACTTTTGTTCATTTCAGGAGACTATGATCTGATTTGACTATATATTTGTGTGGTGCCCTGCAAAGCAACTGTGTGTCCAGCACAGTACAGGGAAAGGACAGATATCCCAGGAGCGCCTGTGCTTTATCAGCAGCTTCCATTTACCCTGCTGTTCCCTGGATGTGTGGCAACTCTTCCTCACCAGAACATTGTGCTGGCCCTTGGCAAGAGCACACTCCTGCAGTCTTGGTGGGGGTCAGTTGGGATTGCCCTCGTTTGAAGTAGGGCTTTGCTTGTGGAAGATGGTAGGGATTTTTCCTCTTCAGGCAACTGGTTTCTGCCTGTGCTGTGACACCTTCTGAACTCTCACAAATTCATACCACTGGTAAAACAAGTTAACAGCATTTTTTCCCAAGGACTTGTTTGTTTGTTTGTTTGTTTGTTGAGGTTTTTTTTGTTTTGGTCATTTTTTGTGGTTTTGTTTTTTTGTTGTTTTTTTCTTTCCCTAGGGAGAGACTGAGACAGCACAATATAATGAGAGACACTTTTTATAGTCAGTGTTTACAGAGTGTATACATAGTCATGAAACACTAAGTAAGGGTGGTCTCTCCACACCATTGGCACATTTTCAAGAAAATTTTACACTACTCAGCTTGCTCTAAGGGGTAATTGCAGTTGGAAGGGGTGTGCCACAAATTGCCAGAGTGCAGAGGGACTATCAGTTCTCTGTGTTTGTGCAAGTCATCGACTGCCAAAATGTGTCTCAAAAATAATAAGCACCTAAACCTCCTTTTTGGTTTATCTGCTGTCTGCCAGCACTCTGCAAGGGGCTTGTCTTATTTGCCATTGAAAGGGCTCTGTTTCATGCTCCTCCTGACAGACTGCTATTTAAGGCTCTGCTTAGCATTCATATTTCTTTCTTGTCAGAATTATTTTATTTAGTTTTTAGAACCAGAGCTATAAATCTGAAAAGCATTTTACATGCTGTGTTAAGGCTTGATTGAAATCCACTGAAATCAATGAAAGCTTTCCTGTTGACTTCAATGGACTGGGGACTTGGGAAATACGGGAAAATGGCCTGGTTTAAAATCAGAAGAATTGTATCTATGCCACAATGTTTATTACCAATAGCAGGAAATAATCCAAAACATATTATGCATGTCTTTTCCCAACATGCCTCATATATAATTTATCTTCTACCTACACACACCCAGCTGGGACAAGAGAGTGCAGAAAGAGCTGCTGTGGGGTACCTAATAATTCTGCTTTATAAACAAAAATGTATGAGAAAAATAAAATCCCCTTATCTGATTGATACAAATGTTCATATAAAATTGAACTTACACAAGGTGAAACATCCAGCAGAAACACGTGTCACAGCTTCTGAGAACCTGGAAGGAAAAGCTTCCTTGTGGTTTCACTTCTATGAACTTCTGTGTAGAAAATATTTCTTTAATGACTCACACTTTCCATAGAATCATAGAATGGATTGGGTTGGAAAAGACCTCCGAGATCATCAAACCCAACCCTTGGGCCAACTCCAGTCCCTTTACCAGATCATGGCACTCAGAGCCACGGCCAAGCTCAGTTGAAAAACCTCCAGGGATGGGGAATCCACCCCCTCTCTGGGCAGGCCATTCCAATGCCTGATTACTCTCTCTGGAAAGAATTTTTATCTGATCTCCAACTCAAATTTCCTCCGGCAGAGCTTAAGCCCATCGTGCCCCCTTGTCCTGTTGCTGAGTGCCTGGATGTACCATGGATGGTACTATTAGGAAATCTTGATCTTCCCTTTTCATTTGTAGTAAAGCTTGTGGCTGTGACCTGGTTATCAAAAGTGCTGTGGAAAAAAAAAAAAAAAAAAGATGAAGATGTAACAAACGCTTCTGATACTTGTCTGGGTAATTACATACATTTCCAGGAGACTGAAATGAAAGTGTGACATCTGCATGTTACTTTGTCGGCGAAATTGCTGTAGTCTACTGATGAGGTAGTTACAATAAAGACAAGTCTCAAGTCTCCAGGGCTCTTACGGAGACGTGAGGATCCTCAGATCTTTCCAGAATTGCATTTTTAAGTGGTATTTTCAGCTAATAGTGAAAATAATTATAGTTGTGGTATTGCAAAATGCAATTCTGCCAAGGCAGTATTTAAAGCTTGAATCAAATTTTCACATGCTGACGAGGAAAAAAGGAAACAACGCAGAGAAGTCCCCACAGTGTGTACATATAAACAAGTGCTGCTTCAATGATGGACCATTTGATAGTGCCTTTATCAGTGTGCAGTCATATTCTAAATAGCATGAGCCATAAATGACCGTTGCAGCTTGTCATTTGCTTCATTTGCAAGAAAGAGCTTCTTGTTGGGTTTGGAAGATGAGCTGGCTGTTGCACAAGGCAACGGAGGAGACTGTGGAGAAATGCCTAGTGAGGTATTTCCTAAGCTTTTTTGGATTCCTGCCACAAGGAAGTGCAGTGAGTGTAGTCACAGTGCAAGGAACGTTGTGAAAAGGGATTAGAAAGGCAACATACCTTTAAAGAGCGTGGCAAAAAAACCCCGCCTCGAACTCAGCTCAAACCAGAGACCTCAGCTGGTCAGTAAATCACAGAGATAGTAACAAAAATAGGTGTGTGCAACAAGATAATATGAAGTAAAAAAGAAGCAATTCTAAAAGTGAAAACTGCTGGGTTTGTCTTACTTACTTTTCCATTGCTCTTAGATGTTAATGCAAGCACTTTTGAAATTAGCAAAACAAAGATAAAGCTATGCTGATAAGGTGGAGTTTCTGATTCCTCCTCAGGTCACAGTGTTTTTAATACTGGCAGACAATCTGAGTGGGGGCAGATGAGTAGGAGGGTACAGTGGGGTTGCTCTGAGGGTTGAGAACACAAACATGTCTTTGTTGAAGCAGTGAAGTTATGCAAAAACTTTAATTCTTTGTTATTATCAGAGAATCCCAACACTTACCTAAGCTAAAAATGGTTTGCTGCTTCAGCTTCCCAGGTTTGACATCATTATAAATGACTCTTCTGATATTTACATTATATTGAACATCTCACTGAGAAAATGCAAAGACACAGCTAAAGTGATCAAAAATGTTCTGTCTGTTCTTTTTCCAGCTGTGGTTAAGGTGTAGATGGAAATAAATCAATGGCCAAAGCAGGTGTGTAAATATGCTGAACCCATAATCTAAGATCTATGTGTGATGTGCCAAATCAGCTCTTGGACTCCTGAGACAAAACTGTGACTCACTGGTGTTTACCAGGATGGAAAAAGAAGAAGACTCTCTATTGGTTTGAACAGGCCATTGATGTTCACACTGTGATCTTCACATCTAAGAAAAACACTGTTAGCTCAAATATGTATGAAAAAAAACCCATGCAAGAGGGACAAACTGTTTTCATCATTTTATCAAAGGAACTCGGGGTAGTTTTAGTGTGCTGGGAAATCAGTGGCATCTTCTGCTTGTATAAACCAGGGAAATTTGGTTTCATTCTAAAATGCAATTTGGTGTTTCAGCTTGGAAAAAAAAAATTACATGTTTTTCACTTTTCAGGAGATGTTTTGGAAAGAGGACAAACCACCTTTGATTTTATCATTTTATCTACTCTTTTTTTTTTTTTTTTTTTTTTTCCAAGAAAGAGCAAATACCCCACACAGTGAAAGTTCTTTTTCAGTAAAGCCCCCACTATTCTTTCCTGTTCTTCTATGGCATCAACTGGGTGAGAGTGAAAATAATACCCAAAATAAATACACTTGAAGGCAACTAGACATTATCGTCATGGAATTGTGGAATGTGAAGGTGTTGGGAGGGAGCTCAGAGACCATCAGGTCCCAACCTTGCCATGGGCAGGGACAGATCCCACCATCCCAGCCTGCTCCAGGTCTTATCCAGCCTGGCCTGGGACACTTCCAGGGATGGGACACCCACAACTTCACCAGGCAATTTGTTCCAGTGTCTCACACCTCACAGTATGGAATTCTTTCCTGATACCCATCCCAAATCTCCCGTCTCAGTTTGTCCTATCAGCACAGTTCCTGATGAGCAGCGTATTAAAACACACTTTTATTTTTTTTACAATGAAACACTGAATGAACAGTTAATGTTGCATTGCTTATTGCAAGACGAACTCTTCATACATTATTTGTGAGGGTTTTCCCCGTTACCAGGAGAAGGTAAACACCGCGGGGAGCGCCGAGTGCGGCTCTCACAGGGTGGGGGGGAAGGGCCCTCAAGGATCATTTGGTTCCATTTGGGGCAGGGACACCGGGGCTGCCCGGGAAAAGCGGTGTGAAATCTCAATCCACGTTTAATTTTATTTCATTTAATTAATTTGAACCCTTTTCCATCCGCCGCCCATTGGCCCTCCGCGGGCGCCGCCAGGGCGCGCTGTGGGCGCGGGGCCCGGCTCTGCCCTCATGGCACGGCCCTGCCGGCCCGCCCCGCTCCCGGGAAAAGCCCCTGGGACAAGAACTCCCTGGCATCGAGGAACGGGATCCGCCCCCGCCGGTTTGGGCAGGGCGGGCCCCGCTCGGGCCCCTCGCCCCGCCCCGCCCCGCCGGGCTGCAACTACATCCCCCAGCGTGCCCCGCGGCGCCGCCGCCCGGTGCTCCTGCCGCGTTCCGGCGCCGCGAAGTGTCGCGCGGCGCGGCCGGAGCTGGGCTGGGGCCCGGGCCGAGCCCGCCGAGCCCCGCCGGGAGAGGGGCCGCGATGGGCGGCGGGCGCTGACCCCGCCCCGCCCGACCTGCCCGCCATGGACGAGGAGAGCATGAAGGACGAGGGCATGAAGGAGGAGGAGGAGGACCCCGGCGAGGCCATGATGGACGACCAGAACCACAACAACTGGGGCGCGGGTGTCTACGGGCGGTACCTGCTGGAGGAGCGGCTGCTGCCGCCGGCGGGGCCGCCGCGCCCCGCGGGGCCCGAGCACAACGGCGCGGGGCTGCGGGGCTGCGAGCCGGGCGGCGCCGCGGGCAGGGCGGGCGCGGCCGGGGCCATCGCGGCCATCAACATCAGCGCCTCCACCTCCAAGTTCCGTGAGTGACCCGCGCCCTGCCCGCGGCCCTTTCTGTCCCTTCTGCTTCCTCTGTTCCCGCTGCCCCTTCTGTCCCCGTTGTCCCACAGTCCCTTCTGTCCCCGCGGCCCCCTCCGTCCCTCCTCCGTCCCCCTTCTGTCCCCTCTGCCCCTTC
>JAWWEV010000169.1:30361614-30377328 GCA_035583235.1 Hafferia zeledoni | reverse complement strand
CCACGGCCAAGCTCAGTTTAAAACCCTCCAGGGATGGGGAATCCACCCCCTCTCTGGGCAGCCCATTCCAATGCCTGTTTACTCTCTCTGGAAAGAATTTTTTTCTTTATGCTCTTTTTTTTGCTTCTCTTGATACTATTAACTGCTTTGCCTATATTTTCTTAGAGTTGTTCTTCATAATGCTGCCAAAAGTCACTTACCCAGTTCCTTTCAAACCCCTGTGAAAATACAACTCAGTTTTAGATTTCCTGGGCTGGGTAGTTTTGATATGCAGTGAACCCTCTGTGGTTCGTTGCTGAGGGCTTTGTTTTGAGTGGGTGCTGTGAGGCTGTGGTGGTGTGACAAGCCAGCAAGGTAGTCCTTGAAGAGGAGGTGTTAACCTGGTGGAACTGAGCCACATGTGGTTAGTTCAGAAATCCTCTCTGAAAAGAGAGAGATTCAAACCCTTCTGTGTCTGTGAAGGCACACTGAGTCACTTGTGCAAGAAGGTGCAGTTGGGAAGCTCAGGAGGAAAATCAGAATGGTGAGGAATGCTAATTTAAATACCTCCTGTTTTCCCTGCTTTGATTCTTACCTGGAATAGGAATATTACTGTGTGTGCTAGAGGGGACTAATATGGATTCAAAAAAGTTGCCTGGAAGCCTCATTGCAATTGAAGGCAGAGGGAATTGCATCAGGTTTAGACCAAGGAATCTGCTGGGCCCACCTGAGGCTTGTGACATTAATAAATCTGGGAGGGAGTATTCAAAAAACTACCAGTCTTGGCCAAAGCTTGTTCTGCTGCACGTGAGGATCTGGTCTTAATTGCTGGTTCTGGGCTGCCACAAAGTTCCATAATTTATTAATTTTAGTTATTTAAAAAAAAATATTATCTTGCCATGGTAGAAATCCCAGAAGTTTGTTTTTTCCTTCTGCTTGGGCCCCAGAGAAATATCCGAGCACTGATTTTGGAAGTTTTCTGATTTTACTTTATTTTCTGTAAATAAAAAGATACAAATTCAAGTCTGGGCTTGAGTTTTAGATGAGGTGCTCTTAGTGGAAGTGAGATATTTCCAGGTTTTTTGGCCACCTTAGTGGTGTGATCTGAGATTTCAGAGCATTCACTTGATTCTAATCTTTCAAATAAAGTTACTAAAATACAGTTTTGTCTTTTTTCTTGCAGTAATGAATGTTATAACAATTGAAGACTATAAGAGCACATATTGGCCAAAGTTGGACAGTGCCATAGATCAGCTTTTAACTCAGAGTCCTGGTGACTACATCCCTATTTCTTATGAACAAATATACAGGTAAGGAAATATTTTAAGTGGTGTGTAACTCTTTTTTTTCTTCTTCAAAGGGAAATATTTGTTTTATCTTGCAGCCTATGCATTTGTCATATTTTGTATATTTGAGAAGGAAAGTGGGAAGGTTATGAGAAGTAAAATATTGTTTAAATGGTTGGAATGAGTGAATTATAAATACGTAACTTGACATCTTCTGTTAATAGGAATAAATGCTAAAGAATTAAAATGCTTTAATGCTTAAGGTACTGTTACAGGAGCTCCACCATAGCTGCTTAGTGTAGTATATTAAGAAATGTATCAGACTCGAGATCCCTTTCCTCAAAGGGGAAGATGAGGCTGACATGGCAGGCAGTTCACTTAATGTTCCAACAGGCTTTTTTATCATATCCAATAGGAACCAGTTTGGTGCAGGAGATGTGCAGAAGTGAACAGAAGCAACTGGTGCCAAGGTCCATCCATGTAAATCTTCATTCTTGTCTGAAGAAGCTTTGAATTGTACCTGTCTTGGAGCTGCAGTTTGTTTTAAAAGGGGTCCAGTCACACACCATAACTGCCCTGCAGGCTAAGATAGTGCTCAGGACTGGGGGTGGTGGGGGATTTGCTTCCAAATCACACTGCTGCTCCAAAGCAAAGTGCTAAATGCTTTAGAGACCTGACAGTGTCTGGAGAGATGAACTAAAATGGAGAGTTTTGTTCTGTAAGTGTTGGTAAATATTCAGAGTATTGGTAAGTTGGATGGGAAGGTGTATTCAGGGTGTTGGTAAATAGGGTGGAAATTGAATGGCTGCTGCTGCGTTTACTGGCCAAGATGCTGTTAGAACCACTGGCCCTTGCTAACAACACAAGTAATAGCAATGCTGTGTTGGTTTCCTTTACCCCAATGTTGCACTCTGTGAAATAATGCTGCCAGCTCAGTCACTGATTGCTGTTCTTAGAGACTTTCATCTCTGTTGTCTCCTCCCCACTTGCTCTTAGCCTCTTTGTCTCTGCAGTTTTAAATTTTGGTTTAAGGAACCAGATAAAAGCAAGGCAAGTGTCAGTCTTCCCTCTTAATTCCAATTGAAAACTTTAGTAAACTTCCTCTTTTGGAACTGCTCTTATCAGGGCACAGATATCATCATGTATATAAATAATTAGATGGTCATTTGAATTAGGAGAGACAGTTTTAGTGCAAGTAATCAAAGTCCTTTCCCAGCTTGAAATCCCCAGTGTGCAAACAGTCTTCAGTAAGAGTTAAGCCAACATCTCCTGAAAGTCATCTCTGATACACAGCAAGTGTACAAAATTAATGATTGAATATCTTGAACAGATCTACACCTAGTTACGGTTTGCAGATAACTGGAGTCTGTCTCTGTCACCCTTCTATTCCTCAGAAGTTTTATATATTGAATGAATAATGGGGATACAGGACTGTACTGATGCATGGCTGTCTATTGCATGTGTTTTACTAGTACCAAAACAAAAGGTTTTCTGTAGTTTAGTGTTACTGGGAGAGTTTGCATGTCAGTTTTCTTTTAAAATTTATGTCTGATTGTAATTATTCTGAGACAGCCTCTTCCAATCATGAGATTGATATATTTTTATTTTATTTTTTAAAATAATTTTAGGCTGTTCCTTTGATTGACTGACAATCTGGACAAGATAGACTGAGAAGGGAAGGAAAATTGACTTAAGAATGTTTGCTCTGAGTATTACTGAGAGTTTGTGGCAGCCTTGTTTGGATCCTCTCTGCTTTGAGTCCAAACCTGCCTATGCATAGTCACTTCCTATTATAAAAGGACTGGATATGTTGGCAGAGAGATGTGAAGGAACCTTTGAGATGAGGAGAAAGCAAACAGTTAAGTTGTACTTCTGGCAACCTCCACTGCCTCTCAGGTGCAGTGCAGTCTGTTTTCTGTTCCTCAAGACAACTCGGAGATATCGAATATTCGTCCTCTTGCCTGGTGCTCACCTTGCAATGTCCTTCTGTCTTCCTTTTCCTGAGGTGTTTGGTTATGCTGAAGAACTGACAGAATGGTGACTCCTTTTGGGTAATAGCAGGGCAAGGATGAGTCACAGAATCAGCCCACAACTGGGAACTGAAAACGGGATCTTAAAATGGGGAAGGAACCTCTAAATAGAAGCGTTCAATAAGATGTAAACACACCCTGCATGTCCATACAAAGGCTGGTGTTTGACTACGGAATGTGTTGCGGAAGTAGATGCAGCAACAGTGTGTGTAACACTAAACAGAAGTGTACTTTAAAATTCAGTTTATTACATGCAGGTGAAGCAGTCAACTGGTGGAAGTGGCTGTATATTGTTAGTTATGGAGCAAACAAATGTGTGGCTGTTGGCTGTGGTTACCCAGCTGGCTGATTTGTAAGAGATCCTGAAAGTCAGTCTCACTTTTCTTATCAGTGTTTCTCTCTTTCATCCAAATTACGTTGGTATTTTTGCTCTTACCAAAGAGCATTATACCAAAATGTCTTTTGCACTTTCTAGTTCCAAAAAAGGATCTGCTATTGGTTGACTTTATGTGTGAAAGAAAAAGGATGACTTTGATATTATTTAAATAATACCAAACTACAGATACTCAGTTATTTTTAAAACAGAGTAAAAGACAGGTGTGAGGTAAATTTTGGTTTTTGAGATATAGCATGGCTCACCAAATGGGCATACTTTGCCTAGGGATGCTATTTTGCAAAAACACTGTATTTTGAGGTCTTTTAAAGATTTTCCAAGGGAATAAATACAAACTTCCTCAGGTCACTGATAATTTACTGGTACAACCTTCCTCCAGAAGGCTTTGAGAGTGGCAGGCAGTGAATGAAAGCAGTGTCTTGGCCCCTGAAGTTGGTGCCTCACCTCTTACTTACCATAGAAAATTCCAATAGCCCATAGCTACAGCTGTTTTAATGCCATCTTTGTAGTTTGCCTGTCTTTGTCTCACCTTCTCAGTAGAGAATTGTAAAGAACAGTTCCTGTACAAAGACACAGTTACCATCCCATAGTTGTGGGCTTTCGGTGCCATTAAAAGCCTGCAGAATTCAAGTTTGGGATCTGGACCTTGCTGGAAATAGACTGTTTGCACAAATCCTAAGGAGCAGTTTCTGGCCTAAACTTAACAACAGATTTGTTATCCCAGTATTGGTGCAGAGAGCACTGGAAGGGGTAGCAGAACAGAGAGGCCTGAGGAGGAGATTTGGCGTGCCCAAGATTCCAGGTGAAATCTTCCTGTGCCTCCTGGTTTTTGGGAGCTAAATTTCAAAATGCTGACTTCAAAGAATAGAAACACTCAAGAAGAATGAAAGCTGCTTGGTACAGATTAATATTTGTGTTCGTTCTGATGATGATGACTACCTTAATAACCTCCTGCTGAAAGTAATACATGTGTGTGTTTTACAATGGTTGTAAATATGTTTTAAATAAATGGCCTTACTTTGCAGATGATATATTGCAGTATGAGAGCAATAAAACATTCTTACAAAACAAAAGTAACACTGAAGACCAGAGTTAACACTGCCAACATGAAATACAGAATTGAAGTCTTATTGTTCTTTTACTTCATCTTTCTTTATGATGAAAGTGTAGGATTTTCTTAGAGTTTAAGTAACAAAGAATAGAGCAACATCCTGGAGTCTGTAATTTTAGAACTTTTGCCATTTCTTTTTAAAAGTTATTAGGGTTTTGGTGCAACTTCCATGACTGCTTGTCTAGAGTATTCATACAATCACTGCTTATTTTAGGGGAGACTTAATTTACGTAGGAGAGACAAAAGCCAGAATTAGGAATGTGCTGTTGACAGAATTGTCCTGGCTGTTTGAAGTGCATTGTGCTCATTTTAAGTTAAAATGATATTGGGGAGGGGGAATGGGAGTGACACCCTGGAGCTGCCAGGGGAGACATAAAAGTCTGCTGGAGCTCATTCCAAGCTTAGGACTGTATTTAAAAGTTCAATAATCATTCAATTAACTCTATTACCCTCTAAGCGACAACTTATACCAAATATTGTGAAGTCTGTTACCCTTCATTGCAAACTGTTGTAGTTCACTGTTTGTTCCTGTGTTTGTTTCCACAGTTGTGTGTATAAGTGTGTGTGCCAGCAGCATTCGGAACAGATGTATAGTGACCTAATAAAAAAGATAACTAACCACTTAGAGAGAGTCTCAAAGGAGCTGCAGGTAAGAAGCTGCACAACCTAATTCTGTCTTTCCTGGGATCTGTGATTATATCAGAACAGCATGTAGGTGGGCCTGTGGAGGAGATTGCCATTAAGACTGTTTCGCAGTAGCTTTCTAAATTAGGGACTACTTCATTCACTGATGGGCTGTCAGACAGAACACCAACTACTGGATCCAGCTGCATGGGCCTGCCTTAGTCTTAGTGGTCTGAGCCACGAGGACAGCAGTGGCTAAACTTGAACACATGATATAGAATCAAAGACTAGAGAATGGGTAATCTGCAGTATATTCTGGGATGTAAATACTTCAGCCAAACGTGATATGAGCCCATGAGATGAATGTCTGCCATTGCTGTGTAAGTCTGTGGAAACTGTTTATGGTTCTTGTGCACCACAAAGGGGAAAATGTAAAGGAAAAAAATGAAATTAATTAAATATAGATTGTGAAGTATAAATTAGGAATTATTGCATATGAAGTTTTGTGCTACGGTGTATTCTGCATTTTTCTTGCCTATCTCTAGATGTCAGTGGTTTACAGCAGTCTTAATACAGTTTGTATATCCCTATCCTCTGCATCTTATTTGTGCATCCATAATTGTTTTCATGTGTGTTCCTTGCTGAACATTCCTTTTAGGCTGGAATCTCCAGACATGTACTTGAAATTGTTATTGCCATGGCACCAACACTGTTTGATTTTTCCCTACAGCTTTTGTCACTTCCATAATGGATGTTTGAGTTCTGTACTGACTTGCTGTGTGTGAAGTAGAGATGCCAAATGCAAAGGAACCCTTAACTACAACAGCTCCCTCAGCGATTCTAACACATTGATAATTAATTTCTGTCAGTCAGAAGCAGACTTTCTTCTTTTAACTAGATCAGGTACTTCTGGCTAAACGTGCATTCCCATCAAAATATATAGCACAGTGATCCCTCTCATGTCCTTTTGGTTTCACTCTTTTGTGGCTCTCCTTATAAAGAAAAATAACCCCTCAGCATTTAATAGGCATAGTGTTTGACTATGAAGTATCCTGAGATAGGTTCTTTTCTTCTTTTCTCTTTTACATTCTCGTTATTCCTCATGGAATAACAGCCTCGCTGTTCTGTAAAAGTTGTTCAGAGTAGATGGACATAGTATTTAAAATAAAGCCTTTCCTTGGTTCTGCTGAGTTGGTGCAGCTTGGGCAGTTTTCTTCTGCTTGTGAGAACTGTGATTCATTGCAGCTCTACAGGTTTGGCCAGTTCTTCTGATACATCCCATGGTAGTACCCTGCATTACTTCGCTTTGAATTTGGGAACAACCCAAATTCTTTACTCTGTTAGTTTTCATTTGTTTCCTCCAAAGTTCCAAAGCTGAGCAGCTGATTTAAAGTTTGCTTTAGCACATATATGCATTAAATTCTTGTGCCTAAAAACAAGAGTGCCAACTAAACGTCAGCTTGTTGAAAGAATGATTGAGACAACTGTTTAGTGCAATCTGTGTCTTGCAAAAATTCCTTATGTAGGTTAGACACACCTGTAGTATAACATGATACCATCTTTGAGTGTTACTATTTGAGTTTTATCTGACACGAACATGACTTTGCTTTGGAGGGTAAATGGATCTTTCTGACCTGCTTGAAGTAAAATTCATGTGCCTCAGAAAATTGTTCTGTAAATCAACTTTTTGTTGTGTGTTGTGAAATTAGCTCTTAAGAAGTTACTTTACTACAATGTGTTGTATTATCCTGATACTTCTTTGATCTTAATACATTTTGATGACATTCAGTCACTCGGGATTTATGTTGAAAATACAGTTCTAGATCTTTACTCTAAAAACAACAACAAATTACTTGTAAGTGTTGGTTGCTTGGAAGTTTCTGGTTCACACAGGCAAACAATAAAAAATGTTATATATGCAAATGCTTTTAATACACGATATGTGGTATTTTACTTTCTCTGAAATAATCTCACTCTACCTGCCAACAATATTTAATCGAATTGCAGACTTCTGTTTAACTGGGAAAGTGTGTCTTGATGTAAGAGAAATATTTTTTTTTTTAACATGGAGAGATGCAAATGTATCCCAGTATAAGCCGCAACGCTGGTTTGCGTGAGAAAATATGATTATAAACTGAACTGGCAGGAAATGCAATGTCTTTTTCTGGACAAGCCAAGCAACTTCTTTGTGCAGAAGTGTAACAGTTTACTGGCAAGGGGGTTGCAGAATATCTGCATGTAACCAGCATGCCAGAGCAAGCTGTTTCCTACAGGAATTACACATCAACAGCAAAAGCAGTAAAACTCAGATACCAAACAATAAAAGTGGGAGCATCTCAAGGGACCGATCAGACTTGCTCTTGCGCGGGTCGAGCCTTATTGGAGGTTGTGTCTTTCTGCGGGGCATTCACTGCAGAAATCCCCCATATATGTGTTTATTTCCTTGCCCCCACCCCACGTGTGCAGCTCTCAACTCACCTGCCTGGCTGGCCCCAGCTGGGTCAGCAGAGTGGTGTCCTGAGCTGGGTGTCCCAGGCACTTGTGCTTTGGCCCCATGGCCATGCTGGGTCACTCAGACAGTCCCCGGTCATCCCATGTGACTTGTGCTTTTCCACACTGCAAGACACCGTGTGTGGTGTTGGTGTGTCTGTCACGTGCATTCCTGAAGGTTTTCTTTGCAGATTTTCACCCCCAAAAGGTTCATTTTCAGTGGTGGCAGAGGCTTCACAAAAATGTGGATGGGCTGGTGTGTTCTCTGCATGTCAGGCATTGGGTGAAAAGCAGTGAGTGGTGCTTGCTGAGTAACAGTATGTTTAGATGAGATGAATTGCATGTCATCAGGCTGTCAGCTATTTGATATGGAGCCTCCTATATCCCAAGACATTTCTAACTCCCTCATTACAATGTCTGTAAGTAAATAATCCTCTCTTCAGATGTTATGGAGAGACTCAGAGCAAGGACTGCCTTCCATTCCTGCAGCCAGTGTCTGACCAGCTTCTCTTCATTAGTTAAGACTGAGTTTTGCCATGTGGAGCTTTCAGTAATTGAGAATTAAATTTCCCTTATTCTTGAGTTGATTGGAATTTTGGATTTTGTCTGCTTAAAAAAATATGTTTCTGCAGAAAAATTAACTTGTTTCCTGTTGTCTTGAGGTCTGTGAAGTACACAGATAGTACACAGGTGATTTTTCTAAGATGCTTTATTTGGAAACATTTTATTGGTAATGGACATAGTTCATTATGTTGTGGTTGAAAGTAATGTCAGCTGTTTTTGTGGGTAAGTGCTGAGTCATTCAGATGTATGAGGTAGGGTGGATACACAAGCATGTGCTTTCAAATTAAATACATCTCTCTTTAAAATGAATAAAACTGGATTTGCATTAGGCACTCGTGTTTCTGGCTTAACTTATTCTTATGTACTCTGATAAAGTAATTTAAAACCAAGCACTCTACCCATTACATATCTCTTCAGCAAAAGACACTGGAAAGTACTCAAAGCGTTGGCAATCAGAATGCACTGTGGCCTGTTACAAAAGTAGCTTTTTTGTACAAGTGCAGTGGAATATTCTCATTTTAGTTAGAATAATTTCAGTACTTTCTTTCCAAAATGACTGAGAGCTGAAAACCAGTTATTTGTCATGTTGCACATATTTATTTAGATAAAAGAGAAAAAGGGATCTATTGCTTTCTGTTTGCGGTGGGGTTTTTTGTTATTAGGAACCGTATTTTATTACAATGAACATGACTGAACTGAGCAGTCACTGTTGATGATTTGCATGTCTGCTGTTTGGCCCCAGGACCTGCAGATTTAGAGTCTTAGTTGTGCAATGCCAGAAAGTTTTCCTGCTTGATGTTAATCCTTACAACTTCTCAGCCATCTGTCTTGTCAGCTCTCAGACCAGTCGGTGCAGTGTATGAAAATACCATCTCTCCTGTTGTTTCCTTGGGCCAATGTCCATTGGGGTCAGGTGTCACAAAGGAGTGGTTTAGGATGCTGAAACAATCAACACAAAGGTATCAGAAAAAGCAGGTTTAATATTAAAGTGAAAGTGTGACAAAGTTCATTGGCAACGTTTACTACTGCTACAGGGTTAAAGCACACAGAGAAAAATCAATCAGTTTAAAACTGAAATCAACCAAAAATGGTCTGTGTGGAGGCTGGGGATAGGAAAAGGGTAAGGGTAAAAAGGAATAAGGGAGACCCTTCAGTTAAGTCACAGCATGAGTGGATCCCCTTGCCAAACTTAGACTTGACCAATGGTTTAGGCCTAAAGGTTTTAACAGTTAACAGCACTTAACTCAATAGTCTAATATAAACAATTTAACAAAAGATTCTATAGAATTTACAACAAGCAGAAGAGTAACTTGCTTGTAAGCTTGTGAATGTAGTACACTTAAGAATCTCAGACAGCAGCATTCATACACACACAGAGACCTAAAGCAGACTGTACACAGAGACCTAATGGAGACTGAAAAATTCCCCTGGAACTCAGAGAAGTTCTGTGAGATGCATTTGTATCTTCTCTCCTGAGCCTCAAGGAGTGGGGGCACCAGCCCAGGCTCCATTGTCATGGTTTGGTGATGGTCCAAGTATAGCAAAGGTGAGAGTTTGCTGGCTCTGAGAGGTCCCCCTCAGAAGGAGGTGCTGGTTGCAGCCCATGCTGGTCATGGAGAGCTCAAAGAGGGATTAACCACCACATCAGGTTACTGTAAAAGCCACTCTGCTATTTTGAGGACTGCCAAATCTCTGGGAACTGAGTTCCTTGTAGCACGTCAGTCGGTTGTAATCTCTTTTCAAATATAGGTTAGCAATATCTGTTATGGACAATCTGTTTCTTCTCTGCCTTTTCCTTTCTTATTTTCTGTCTCACATTTACATTCCCCTTGTCCCCTGTGATTGTACAGTTTTTGTCCAGTGGTGAAGAGCTTGTAGTTTCCTGCCCTTACTCTTTCTGAAGCACTAAACTGATTAATACAAATGCCTTATTCCAAACTTCAGATGAGGTTCTGAACTTCCTTACTTGTCACTTACAAACAGGTGTGTAATGGAGCTTAAGTGGCTTGCCATGTTTGCCTTGTGAGCTTTGTATATAGTCAGGGTGGTATAAAAATGCATCAAGGTAGTGCTTTGAGACTGATAAAACTGAGCTTCTAACTCAGAGTTATGTACTGTGTAATATCCCATAGGAGTTCTTCACATTTACACTTTCATTTTACCCCACATTTTTTCATAGGTGTATTTTGCTTTCCTTCCAAGGTACACTGATGGTTACATTACCTTTATGGAGTGCTATACTGTAATTGAACAGTTATGCCAGTCTGTAAAATAGAGCTTTTGACAACATCCTCTGTGGCTGCTTTTTGTGTAAACTTAGTAAATCAGGTTCTAATGAAGGCATGGTTAGACTTTAGTCAGGTACTTATGGGTGGCCAGGTTATTTGCTCCATTGATGTGAAGAGACCCATTCTTATTACACTGTCTGGGCTCAGTCTGACCTGGTAGCTAAATAAGAAATAGGGAGCCTCCTTCACAAGTCATGCTCATCTCTTGCAGCATAGAAGAAGCACTTGTTAATTTGAAATTAGTTGATTCCCTGAAATGATTTCCATAGTTGCAGTAGTTTCTCAACGACTTATGGAGGAAACAAATTTGCTTCCTTTATGCTCTGTCTTTAGAAAAAATCAGAAACAGAGGTGGGGAATGGAAATGGAGGACTCGCATTTCCTGACTCTTTTTTGATACTAATTATGTTAAGTCATTTGCTTTTCCTAAGAGTCCATTTGGGTCATCTGTTAATATCAACAGTTCATTTTTCAAAGAGGAGGCTCAAGCTGGGCATTTATCTGGTCCATAACATTTAAAAGGGAGAAAAGCCTCTAAGCATTTGGAGCTGTAGGCATTTATACATCAGTTTTGCTGGGAGAGCATTGATTATTGTGTGTGTGAAACAAACCTTTACTCCTGTGAATCACAGTGAACTGAATCAGGTCAAGTTTGAACTCAGATGGCAGAAACCAAAAGTGTTAGAAATATTTTGTATCTTCATGTGTGGACATCAGAAAGTTGGTTCTTGATTTGAAGTAGAGGTAGAGTGACCACATTGCCAGAATTGCCACTAAAAATGACATTGCCATGAGCGAGCTAACCTGAAAAAAGCATCCTTGCTTTTTGAAAAGGCTTTGTATTCCTGCAGTTCTGTTTAGTTCCTTGGCACACTGTGCTGGGACTGCACGCCCTGACACAATTACAGAAAGTTATACATAAATACAGCACAAATTAATATGTATTTACAAGATGGAAAAGCTGAATACTTCTTACTCCTAAACAAAGTTTTGATGGTCCTTAAATACAGTATCTTTTTGTTTTACAAACGTGTAGAATGGAAATGGAAGCATGTCCTACATCTGCTAACCTGCTGTGAGACAGTTACACGAGGGTCTGTCATGGTGCTTTACAGCTTTGAACAGGGTTGAGTGCAGATTTATTAGGAAGGCACAGTCAGCCTTTGAATGAATTGTGCCTCAGTGTGATGTCTGTCTTTTGTTAAAAGTTTTAATAATACCTGTGTCTAAGGAGGTAGACCCGGGCATCACATACATTGCAAGGCAAGGGAAACAAATTTTTTTGAGAAAGAACAGAGACTAGTTTAGAAGATTCAAACCACCTACATGAATAACAGGTTAATTTGTGTAGTCATCGCCATTCTTCCTGTTCACGTGGCATGCGTGGGAGAGAGGCTGCAGCACATGTGCTGGCATTTTGGCAGTGAGCATGTTCCCAGGAAAATGGAACTGTCCATTCAACAGAGGAGTGTGAGCTTTCCTGAATGTATTCCTGATTGTGCCAAACAGCTATTCATAAATGGATTGACTTTGTGTTTCTCAAGCACTGTTGTCTCTATTTCTTTCTTGTGAGCCTTCTCTGAGCTGTGTTGGGCCAGCAGCGTCTTCAGATTTCATTCATGTGTTCAGTTAAAGAATGACAGTCAAACTGGTTTTCAAGCTGAAAAAATGCACATCTTTTTCATGTATAGTTTCTTGCCCACAAGTTCATTGAAATGCTTAGGTACTGGATTTCAAATGAGGGAAGAGTAATTTAGTATACTGGACGTCCAATTGCTTGTTTTGTTTGACTGTGTCTGTCTTGCATGCCATCCCTTCTCACATGTGTTTTCTTGTTGCTTCTCATTTCTCTGGGTGCTGAGATGTCTGCTATGATGTGTAAGGAGATTAAATTATGTCTGCAGCCCCAGATTTTAAACAGCAGCCATATTTTGTATTAAGGATCAGTCAACTCACAGCCACGTTGAAGATGTGAAGCAAATGCAACTGTACCACAGTTTGAGGAACCCAACCCAGCATTCAGTGCTCCTGTGGGCAGACATTCTGTATAGTTTCTGGCAAACTGTTCTTAATCCTATGAGTGCTGGATGGGAGCAAATGTAGGAGGGGATTTAAACTGTCTCCCTGTATGGAATGTCTGAAAAAACCCCCAAACAAACCAAAACCCAACAAACAGACAAAAAAGCCCCCTCCAAAACCTGAATTAACAGTTTGATAGAATTAAGGATGAAGAGTGAAGAACAAGGGATCCATTTCCTGGAAAACTTTAAGCTAGCAGCATGTATTTTTTCTTTCTTTGAACAGCTTCTGTAATACATCCCTCAGGTAAGATAGGAGTGGATTTAAAGACTTAATAGTTGGTGGGGAGTTGTAAGAAGTAATTGTCATGCTTAATTCTGCCCCTCCCCCTGTAATTAAAACAGCTGAATGTATGTGTTCTATTTTTCTGGACTAGGCCCAGGAATGGAAAGTGTCAGCCTAAGCAGTTTCTTTTTTTTTTCTTTTGTAATAGCTATAGCTGAATAAGTATAGATTTTAAATAGAAGTTGTAGTTTATAATTGTACTTTATTAAAAAAAACTCAGCAACTTCTGTTTACTCATGAATTTGATGCTATGCACTGCTTTTCAGTTTATAACATTCAAGTAGTTCATATAAAGCCAGTCCAGTTACTGTGGTTGAATTCAGCCTGGCAGTTTGGAACAGCTGTGCAGTAACATCGTGATGAACAGAGAGCAGATGGTTCTGTTTCCCCACACAGGTTACGATAATTCATAGATGAGCTGTGAAAATACTATTGATTTCTCTTTGGCCTGGTTATTTTGGTAGTTTACAAGTCAAGCAATAGTTGAGGAGAGTTTGATTGTCAAGCGTGCTTTTCTTTCCTTCCCTGTTAGTTTTCTGACTGTCAAGGCTTGACATGAAATGCTCTCAGGAGAATAAAACTGGAAGGTGCCATTTCATGCTGATAAAGCAGTTAACACCATACTTTCTGCATTGCAGAGGTTACAACCAGCTGGTATTTTCCTGATGCGAGTGAGTGCTTCCTCTGATGTTGGCAAGACCTTTCTTAGGGTTTTTTTGTGTTTATTCAGGGCAGTTGTTTTCCATTTGGTTGGAAGGTGGTGGTGGTGGGAACATCTTCCATGTATCCTTCCTTTGAAGGGCTCTTGAGGTCGTTCTTAGAAGACAGCTGGGTGTGCAGTTGTTCCCTCATAAAACATCTCTTACTGTGACATAGGCTTTGGGAGCTGAGCTAGCACAGTTTTCATTTGCAGTGGAGGAAAAAGATATGAACCCTTAATGTCCCCTGTAAAAAGAGTGACAGCCTGACTGGATACACTGCCTGGAGCCTGTTCATGGGAATAAATCACACACTGTCCAGGCAGCTTCTGTCTGTCTTTTTTCTTTTTTGTTTTTGTTTTTTTTTCTGTTGGTTTTGTTTTGTTTTGTTTTGTTTTAAATCAAAAGGGCAGTCTATCAGTGGGAGAGGAATGGTGCACTGTGTCAGCCTATGGTCTATTTTTGTCTTACATGTTCTTTGAAGTAGAATTTTCCTTTTTCTTTAATCTCAGAAGCTGCATGCCTAGTCTTTACAAACCTGAGAGTATAACCATATTTAAAACTGTGGTTGAAAAGGAGTGAAGCAGGAATATATAGTGCTTAGAAATGCAGATTTCATTGCATGTTATTTGCAACAAATTATATATGTAATTATATATGAAAGGGAGTCTTTGGAGCTCATAGCCACTTTTATACATTGTTGGCACTTCCAACTAAAATTTGTTTGGCCACCCCTGAGAACTGCATCTGCAAGAAGATTAAAACCTTGTGATCAAAATGAGGGATAACCATATATAACCTTTAGCAACAGCATATGGAATAATGCTCTTTATTCCTTTGCCAGTTCTGCTTTCCTTTCTGAACTGTCTGCTCTGTATTGGTGTTTGCTGTGAAAGTTACCCACGTGTTCATTAAGCATATTAAGAAGGTAGGCAAAAGAAACCAATTTAAAAGCAAAACCAAACTTAGATAAATTTAGAATACTTAACAGAGCAAATTATCAATGTGAATTTTAACTGTTCTCTTAGGAACCCTGGTGAATGTCCATACAAAGGCTGAAAAAGAAGATAACTTTAAGTTCTGATAAAGATGGTTGAGGTGCAGCTAAACTTGGAGTGTTTTTCATACCATAGATACTTTGGATTTAGGAAAATTTTTGGGCTTGGTTTCTTGGTCCCAGTTACTGCTCTATTCTCTTTCTTCTTTTGGCTTTGCGAGGGGGAAACAGTTTTGCTTCTGATTAGTAAGCAGCACTTTGCCCTTGGGTGTGTATAGGTGTGTATGTGAACAGCAGGAATTCAGGCAGCTCCCCAGCCCCTCTGGAAAGCCAAAGCAGTGGGTGTCTGAGTGCACTTCTGAACGCTCCATAGCAGCTCCCCTGCATGCCTCCAAATAAATATTGTAACAGAAACAGTGCTTAGTGCTTCCCATTTTTGTGGTTCCATTCTGAATTTTAATTTAGTTTGCTGCAGAACAGATCTTAACTTCCTGTCTCCTTCTTTGGGAAACAGGGCATTGTACACAGAAAATTGCAGGGCTCTGCAAGGCCTATCATGAAGTTGGCACATTCAGGTTTTGTGTAGCAAAGCTTTGCTTGGGGCTCCAGGGTAATGCTGTGTGTTGGAGCAGGAGACTTTGCTAGGCCTGATCCGGAGCACAGGACCGTGGATGCAGAGCTGTATTTGAAGATGTTGCTTCATCATAGTCCTTCTAGCTCAATACCCTGAATAGGGTCATAGAATCATGGAATAGAATCATAGACTCAATTGGGTTGGAAAAGACCTCCGAGATCATCAAGTCCAACCCTTCGTCCAACTCCAGTCCCTTTACCAGATCATGGCACTCAGTGCCACGGCCAATCTCAGTTGAAAAACCTCCAGGGATGG
>JAWWEV010000169.1:30275140-30346560 GCA_035583235.1 Hafferia zeledoni | reverse complement strand
GTGGCAGATGGACCTCAGGACTTAAACGGTGGGGCCAGTTCTGCACACGCTGTGCCTCACCTAAAAAATCCACTATGCAGGCTGGAAGGGCACACCCAGGTGGGAAGAGCCCTTCCCAAATCTGCGTTCGTGAAGTCAGGCCATACATACAAAATAAAGAATTAAGTTATAAAAGCATGGTTTGTACAGTGAGATAAAGATCTCCAGCATACACTTGTTTACATTAAGCAATGGGTTCTGCTTCTCTTGAGGACTGGAGAGCAACAGCTGACTAATGCCTGAGCTGTGGAAGCTGCTGGAGTTGCTTTTAATGAGAATACGGTTTGTAATTTTTGTACAAGTGCACTGTTGAATAATTACAGCCTTGAACACATCTGCTTAGGTCATACTTATGTATGATATGTTAAAATAGCTTACTTTGAAGTTACTGCAAAGGGGGAAAAAACCCATTGTAATAACATGCAAAAGTTTCACTGTCCTGCCATAAAAGTTGCTAAGTAAAATAAATCTATTCTCAAAGGAATGTTGAAGGAGAGAAAAATATTTTTAAAACAGCAAACCCTTTAGTTTTTGCAAGTCAGTCTTGAGTTATGACCAAGTGAATTTGAACTCATTAAGATATCTGCTACTCCTGGAGTTACTGGGATCCTGCCCCAGGTACCCCACTGTATTTAGGAAGTAGCTTAAATGTTCATGAAAGAACAAGGTTTTTCAGTGTTTCTGTGTGATAACAGGGTAACTCAATTACTGCAGAGTACCTGAAGGGTTGCAGGTTCGTACCTCACTTACTCCAATATAGTTCATCCACTGCTTCTCAAAAATCCTTGAGGCCATTTTGGGTATTGTATCTTACCTCAGTTCAAGAATATTTCAAAGCATCTTCTATCTTTCTGCAATTTAAGCATTTCATCATGGGAATCCACACTTCTCTTCTTTGATTCTGCCATGAGTTATTTTCAAGACTATTTACAGGTTAATTAACTTCTTTGCATATTTACTTACTCTGTAGAATGTGATATTAGTTCATAAACACTGTGGAGGTGTTCAGATATTATCACAGTGTCATTACCACTGTCATTCAGCTCAGGTTTAGGTTTATTCTGCCTCACCCTCCTCTATCTTTGTGAATGCTGCAGGTGGGAGTACGTAGAAGGAGTCTGTGCAATTTCTGTGTTGTAGAGTCTCATTGGTTATGCTAACAAAGCAAGAGGCAAAACTGTAGAATTTGTTTGTCTTTTGTAAGATTATAAAATAGCAGAGGTAACCTCAGCCTGTCTGGCACAGCTGTTTCTATTCCCTGAGTCTCTCAAGTAGTAACACAGAATAGAAAGTCTAGGTTGGTTTCATTGCAGAACTGAACATGAATTCGTGTGCAAATAACTTTTACATCCTTGTCTTTACACCTGGAATTGAGATTATTTGGATCTATCCAAAGAGAGGAGTTTTGTTTGTTCTTACAGAGATTGTTCTGAAGGCACGGCAGTGCTTGTCTTTCCTCAGGGTTTGATGTACAGCTCTTGGAAAAGGGCTAGGCTGGGTTAGTTCATACTGTCTGGTTTATTGCACAGTATATTTTTAATTTTTTTTTTTTTGAGAAATGAGAAATAAATGCCCTTACTTTGTTATGTTGTTGTTGAATATATTACTATCCTCCCTGTATTTACTGACTGTTAATCAGGAGGGAGTGATTTACATTTGCACTGTAGCAGGGTATGTATGCAGTGGCAGAAACCAAGATAAGAAATGTTAATTTCTGAAATGCTAATAAAGTGATGAAGATTTTTTTTGAAATAATTTGATTTACTTGTCTTAGTAATGTAATTTAATGTCTACATGTAAAGAGCAAATTCACAGTTCTCTGGCCACTTTGCAAATCTCTTGATGAAGCTTAGGCTGAAGTAGCCACAGTTTAATTAAAGATACACATATTTTTAGATACACACATGTTGTTTGGATTGTGCATTACTGTCACATTATAAAACATTATGCCTGTTTTAATTCTGTGATTTGCACCCTTCTTGGCTGCCAAGAAGCTGTTTGAAAAATCTTTAGGAAAGAGCCTGTTTGAAACATCTTTAGGGAAGGGGCTGTAAATATGTCATTACAAAACAAATCACAGGCTCTCACACTCTCAAGGCTTCAGCTGAAATGAGCAGGCACTTTTAAAATGGTTCTTTGTAAAATAAATTCATCCATAACAGTTAAATATAACAACTTTGATTACTTGGAGGTTAGAAAAAATACTTTGTTTTAATTTCCCCGTGACATGAGCCACTTAAACAGCTTCAGAAAGAGAAGAGCATGCTACTGAAGGCTTTTCTTTTTGTGGGGAGCACCATAGTGGCAGCTGCTGGAGCTCGACCTGGAGGTGCTCTGAAGCTTAAAAAGCAGAGTCTGTACAATGTGAGCCCAAGAGAAATGCCTTGTGTAGAATTTTAAGAGTAATTTCTCTTCTCTGTAAGTGGGTACAGAAAGGTGTATATATTGCTCAACTCCTTTGTGGACAAATGGAAACTGAGAGGCAGCAATTGCTTTACATCTTCTTAATTTCTCTCTCTTTTTCTGTGCGTGTTTCTGTAATTCAGATCTAGGTACAAAACTCATATAAGTACAAATCAGGATAAAGTATCATAGTAAAAGCTTGTAAATGTGCTACTTTCCACAAGAGGAAGATGCAATTGTTGCAATGTTTACTACAGAAGATGCCAAGAATGAGATTAAAATGTTAATTTGTCTTTAAAATAACAACTTTTCTTATTTGACACTTACAGTTCTTATTCTACAAGTACACAGACTTTCAATCCATCCTTAATTCTATGTACAAGATTCTAGATGTATAAAGCAAGGATTTGTGGATGTTCAGGTGTTTAGCACTCAGTTTGAGAGTGCATCTGAAAATAAATTGTTTGCTTCAGTTCTGTGCCTAAGTATTTGGAGCCATTGCTTGTTTGGTTTTGCCTAACAACTCCTACTATCTCCAGTGGATGAAAAATAAGTTATTCCACATTTTTATCATACATAATTTGAACAGACTACTTCTATTTAAAGGTGATTTTTTATTACTCTAGAGAATTAAATTGTCAAGGTCAGATACATGACTGTTTTCTTTGAGTGGACCTCAAATACCAAAAAAAGCAAAACTACTGTGTTTTCTATTGCAAAATATATGTGTAAGAGCCTGTATCTCTTGGTTAGAAAAATTACTGACTCTCTTGATTTTGTTTCAGCTTTACTTTTGGAAGCTCAGTCAACACCCTTTCAAATAACTCCTTCAACCATGGCAAATATTGTGAAGGGCCTGTATACACTACGACCAGGTAAAAAGGGAGAGTGTCTGTACCAGTCTCATGCTGTGGTTGTGGGATGTTTTCCTAAATATATGTTTTCCTACATGTCTGTAGTCTCTATTTAATGCACAATTAACAAAAAAAAAGTGTGTTGTGTTGTGCCCATCATAATGCTTAGTTCTACCCTGGTTCTTGTTGCCCATCTGACTGCACAAAGTACTGTGTGAATACCAAGTACACTTGAAAAAAAACAGTCCAGCCCTCTACTCTGGAGGCAAAGGGAAGATCTGTATAAAGAAGGCTGTTAATGAGTCTGCCATGGTAGAAGTTGAGAAGTATTGAAATGGTGAAAGTTACATTGCAAGTTGCACTTAACAACAGTTCTTTGGCATGAGGTGAATGTTTTTTCTATGAAGCCTTTTTTGGTTTGTTTTATTTCATGGAGGAGCTTAATTCAACTGGTGAACACATCATGGCATCTTAAGCAACAACAATTGTATTGAAAGGAAAATGGTGTTGCTGATTCTAATCAATTTGGTACCAAAATCTTTGGTTCTATAAGTTTTGGAGAACTGAGCAGACCTTTACCCTGTGTTTGAGAAGTTTTTAGAAACAGGAAGGGTTCAAAATATCCATTAATAAATGGTACCCACTTCCCTTTCTTTTACAGTACTGATAGTTTCTTCTTACCTTGGTGGGACTGAGAGAAGAGTTGTGTCTGAGCTTGAGTCTAGTTTTGCTCTGCAATCTCCATTTATGGAAATAGAAAGGAGGATGGGAATACTTTAGAAAAAGCTTTATTGCAATATTTAGCATGTGTACAAGGCAGGAATGGGGTGGGCACTCCATTTACAAAATGCATGGACAAAGCACTTTCAGTAAGCAAGGACTTTTACAACAGCAAAATAAGGCAGTGCTGATTTCATTTTTATAAACTGTTCAGGACCAAAGAAAGGGTGTATACCTAAGTATAAAAGTGTCACTCTTTTGAAAGCAGCTCAGTGTGGTTGTTCTTTGGCCACACAATATTGTAGATGGTAGACTTGTGTTTTCCCAGTTTCTTGTTTCAGGTCATCCTTGTCTTGCTCTCTGCTTCATAGCACAAGAGACTGGTTTGGCTTGATATCAAGGGCCTGACCAGATTCTGAGTTGTCTCACCTCTGTGAGATATTTAAATGTGAACATTGTTCCTACAATTTGTGATGCCTGTTCTCCACAGCTGGGTAGGAAGACCCAGATGAGGGACTTTTAGTTACCATGTCAGCAGATTTGCTAAAATGCCCAACTTGCTCTAATTACCTGCTTCACAAACTTCTCAGCCTTTGAAAAAATGAGGAGCTTTAATGTCATTCCAACCAGGAGAGCCCAGGATAGATGTAAAAGTCTGTTCTTTGGTGCTGCAAGTTCTTGAGGATGAATTGTGAAGCAATCAGGGCAAGGGCTGCTCTGAGGCAGTGCTGCTCACTTGCATGTGGGACTTGCTCCAGTGGAGGTATCGTGGCTCTGGTGAGCAGCTGACTGGGGAAGTAAAGCAGAAATGGGCCCAGTGGGAGGGGATCAGAGCAGCGCTGTGAACTGTCTGCTTAAAAGTGCAGGGAGTGAAAGGAGAAGTGATGCTGATGTGGCTGGTGGCCATGGACTTTCCCTTCTCCTCAAGCTGAAAGTACTTTAGGGCTGTCAGGCTTCAAATGTGACAGAAAAGTCTCTCTTCTGATTCTGGCTCTGTACTGGGATCACTCCTTTTTAAAATCTCCATCAGTGATCTGGGCAGAGGGATCAAGTGCCCCCTCAGTCAGTTTGCAGATGACACCAGTTTGTGCAGGAGTGTGGGAATTGTGGTGTACCTCAGTAATTAAATTTAGAAGTATCCCTTTTTTATAAGTAAAGATTAAATTTAAGATAACTGTACAACCTCTGGAAAGAATGGCTGCAGAAATACTTGAGGGCTATTTATTTTTCCTCAGACCTTGTTACACAGTTGCAATAAAGCCAGTTTTCATACTTTGCTCAGTCTCTTCTGTGTTTCTTATAACCATCCTTGAAACAGTTTTAATGTAAACTGTCTTGCTCCTGTAAGACAGTGTTCAGTGCAGTGAAATTAAATCACATTTCTGTCCTGAAGCTGAACCAATACAGGTTAGAATTTTATAATGAACATTGAAAAAGTTCATGTAAGATCAGTGAGAGAAATGTATTTATTCATTTGAAATGGGGGATGGAGAGGGAGGATTGTATGGTGATACTACTGAGCTTTTTGGAGGTAAGGCTCAGGTACATTTTGTGTAAAGGTACATTTTGTGATGAATTTCCTGGAGTAAAGTGTTACAAACAATTATCTGATTATCAAGGTGAATTTACTGATCATCAGTTGCCTGTCCTTGAGAATGTCCAGAGACTTGGCAGGTCTTGTGAGGTTCAGCAATAACTGAATTTCAATTTGATGATAAGATTGATGAAAAAACTTCCTTTATCTACACGTAAACATGTGATTTTAAGTTTGATTATTTGTTCTGCTTTAGGGCATGGTTTTGGGTTTTCTCTGTTTTTAATTCAAGATGCTAATATATATTTAAAATAGCATAAAGTTACATTTGTCAAAGAGTAAAATTTTTACAAGTATCTCTTGCACATATTTTATTGTTGCTTTCACTCTTTTTACAGAATGGGTACAGATGGCACCAGCTTTATTTTCTAAATTCATCCCAAATGTTCTCCCCCCTGCTATGGAATCTGAGCTTCAGGAATATGCTGCTCAAGACCAGAAGCTTCAAAGAGAGCTTATTCAGAATGGATTCACTAGGTAATAGTTATTAGTCTTCAGCGTGATTGTGCTGGACAGTGCTACAATGGTGAAAATGGATACACCTAAAAAGATTGAAGAAATAATTTAAAAGTTAATTTAAAACTTCCACAGCTCAGTATCCATATGAAATATTGCCTTACTTTCCATGTGTTTAAACACTAACAGCCCTGCAGATGGTACCAAAAAGTAGATGATTGGAAGGCTTGAAATATTTTGATAAAACAGATTGCTTTCAATTCATCCATCCCTGTGTTTTTGTTGTGCTTCTGCTGCACGGTCATGCTCTTGTTCAACTTCAACCTTTACTTTGTCTGTTTATTTTTTGTAAGTTCTCTCTTTTTTTCCCACAATGCTTCTGAAAATGTCAGTTGATGACTTCTCCTCATTCCACTTCCAGAGTTATTTATACAGTCCAAGTGTTTGTTTTAAACAGGCATTTCTCTTCTGGGTGTGAAATGGGAAGGAAGGGGGAAGAGCAAACAGTAAAAGACACAGCAGAAAATGTTCACACTGTGTATTGTTTGCTGTGGGCAGTGCCTGTTGCTTTGTGCTGTTCTATTTTGCTGCCTGGACAGAGGCCCAGCACTTCCACCACAGCCATGTACCACTTATGGAGTAGCCTGACAGTCTGAGATCAGGCTGGGGAAGCATTTTGCTCTGTTCCCAAGGGGATGCTTTCTCCACGAGGAGGATACATCTTCATTTTTCCTGTTATCTGTGCAATGCTCTGAGTCTGGTCCTGCAGTTTGAACACCCCCTAGATGTGGGTGTGTTTGCTGTTAGATGTATTTCTGGATTTCATCCCGCATGGTTTTCCTCAAAGCTTGGTAAATTATTGAGCTTCAAAGCTTTACTATTGACCCAAATGCAAATGGTATAGTTTAGACTCTCCTTGTAAGGGTTTTTGTTGAACAAAAGAATTATTTGAGAGATATGCATAAAAATAAAGCCATAAGAGCTTGGGCTGAGAAAAGCAGTGCATTTGGCCCAAGAACTAGAAGTTTGAGAATCTGAAACTGAGTAGGCATATAGTGCTGACAAAAGGATATAATTCCCAGAGCAAAACAAAAAAAGGAACAATTTAGTTGTGTCTAACTTTCAATCTTGCTAATTCTGTAGGTGGCTAATAATAGTAGTGCCTACAAGCACATTGCACCAGTTTCACAGCTCTTAGGGAATTAAAAATGAAGTTTCAAGTTGCAATAGTTGATATCCACAAAAGCAATCGTTTTCAGAATTGTTTAGCTACTTGAAAATGAGAGGCTTGTTAGCTTGGCTGTGCAGTTCTTTGGCTTGTTCTGTAAGGAGGAGACTATAAAAGGCTGAGAGAGGTAGAAGAGGACACTGACCATAGCAAAGGCTAAATGCCTACATGGTGGTGTCTTGTTACAGACTTTGTGGAATCCTCATAATGTAGTTCAGCAACTCCTATTTTATGCAGAAAAGTAATTCTCTGACTACAGAACTAATGCAAATTTGTAGGAAACAGTTTCTGTCCTGTGTGATAGACGTGGGCAAGGAGGAGATCAGGGCTTGAGGATACTTGTGCAAGCAAGAACTAAGTAAAGGTTTCTGCATCACATATTGTTTGCAGAGTCCTAGTTCTTACTCCCACTTTTGGCTTTCTGGAGTGTGGGTTCTTCTGGGTATTAGACATGGAGAGAGTATTCCCTGTAGGTTTAGAAAATTGGTCCACCCTGCTCATGCTTTTCTGTAGCTTCTGTTTCTATGTAGCTTGCTTTCAGTTTATGAAATAAAAATGCAAACTACAGTATTGCAGAGGAATATCTGATGGATGGCATTTAGTCCCTGATGAATGTGCTCTCCCTGCAGTCTGGTAAACATGGAGGTTTATAAAGAATTAGAGTCGAGTGTTGTTGTTAAAGGGGCACAGGTAAAAGATACTACTTGTGTTTCACTTTTATTTGCTGCATGGCATTTTCAGTGGTATTTGAAATGCATTTTGCCTGGAAATGTATTTAAAGATGTAATATCCTTCGTCCTGTTGCGAGCATAGATTATGTTTATTTATGACTTTTCAGAATTGTTCTGAGGGTATATTCCTACACATATAGATGTATAAAAAGAATCTTCTTCTCTTTTATCAAGTAGCATGCCAAGCCTCTTCTTTTCTGGGTTAGTATGAAATGACATCTGTTCTCCTTTAATTGTGCCAGAAAAAGATGATGATGTTTTTGCTGCTGCATTTCCTGCAACAATAACCATGAGGAACACGGCACAGTGAGGTGCCTTCAGCAGCATTAATTGCATGTCAGGCTCTAGTTGAAGAAATCAGCTTATCACCACTATTAAGGACTAAAATCTTCTGTCTAAAGAACAAGTGTTGTCAGCTCAGACTTGCCTAGAGTCTGATTGTTGGGCTTTGCAGGAGCATCTTAGCTTTTCAGACTGATAGAAGCAGAGTTTTTCACATAGTTTTATAAAGTTTAATTGAGGAGTTTGAATTGAGGAATACAATTTTATGTGTGACTCAAGACCATGCTGTATATGAGCAGTTTCCCTCATCTTCATTTTGTGAAAAATTGTCCTATGAGATCAAACTTGCAATCTGTAACAAAAGGATGAGCTAATTTAATCTGCAGATTAAATTAAGGGTTTATACTTTTAGTAAACTGAGGATTCTGCAGTAGTATTATTGTTACTATGTTTGCATTTTGTTTCTAAACCTCTGGAAGTTGATGGTTGTGCTGAGGTATTTTGCTTTTCACTATGTATTATTTGTTACTATGTTGTTTTGAAAATAATAAAATGGTTTGGCTTGGTAGGGTTATTTAAAGGTCCAACCTTCCTGCAATGAGCAGAGACATCTTTAATTCAGGTTATCATCAAAATTCCTTTCTTTCCCTTCTTTCCCAGAGGTGACCAATCACGCAAGAGACCTGGAGAAGAGCTTTACAGTAAGTGTGCATCTAACCCTGCCCTCCAGCTTGCTGCAGCTGTGGCATGTTGGGCATCCAGCTGCTGGACTTGTGGGTTCTCAGGGTGGTCGGGTGTCAGAGGCTGCATTTCCACATGTCACTGGCTGTCTGAAATGGAATCTTTACCATGACAAGTAAGAATACAAACCTTTTTGATTCAGAGCCTGGATAGCTCTGCCAGAGTCCCACAGCCACTGTGCTGGATACTGAGACCAAGATGTTTCCATTTGATTTAAGTGTAAGCTGAGGTCTTGAAGAAAAAGAACACAGTTCTCCTAAGTCTCTGTCTGGTCAGGATACACATAATAGGCAATGTTATAAGCCAGTCCACCTCCATCAGTCACCCACTGGTGGTGTGTGTTCCTGTCTGTTGACAGAATGGAGGGTTTGGAAGGTTGTGCTTTTCAACGTGGAGCCCTTAGAAGTGTGTCTGATACAACTCAGGGTCCACCTGAGCTGTGTCTGATACAACTCAGGGTCCACCTGAGCTGTGTCTGAGACAACCCAGGGTCCACCTGAGATGTGTCTGAGACAACCCAGGGTCCGCCTGCCCTGAGTGACTAAAGGCAACATAGCAATGTTTGAGTTGTGCAGCAATGGAAGATCTGTGCTGTTTGTAGCTGAAGTCTCTTACTGAATGATTAACTGTGAGGTTCTTCACTGTGTTCCCTTAATTTCCACCTGTGGAGGAAAAGAGACATGGGGAAGAAGAATGTTTCCATTCTCAGCAGGTTGCTCTGCTCCAGACAGTCCTAATTTGGGGGCAGTCAGTCAGAGGTCCCATCTTCTGCTCATCTTGTGTGCTGACTGAGCATTTGGCCAGGAAAGACTAGTCCTATACAGTCTAGATTAGGATTGAAGTACAAGGTCCTCATTGTCATTAAATAGCCTTGAGGACTGGGGAACAGTATCTATTCTGGTACTGTTGTTAACTTGTGTTCATTTTATAGGATTCTTTCCACCAAGGTTCCTCGTGTGCTTTCAGCTGAACATGTTTATTGTATTTCCTTCCATAAAGTGTCAGACAGTTTTATGATAAACTCTTATTATAAGCTCAAATGAATCAGTGGACATTCATGTGGCATACCACCTTCTGTATCTATTATTAATGTTTTGCAGGCAGTGCTGTGTTTTTGGGGAAAGGGGGCAAGGGGCATAGTATGAAAGTTTAATATGAGAGAATTTCTTGAACTTTTTGTGTAATTTCAGGTGGTTCATCAGCTTGTGCAAGCTCCAGGGGATACAGATAGTGAATATACTGGATCAGCTTCTATTCCTAGACAGAACAGACACTGGAGGAGCGCAGCTGGTATCTGGAGCCTCCTTTGGCAACTGCTGATACTCAAGCTCTGACATGAACTTTGCCTCAAAGAAGAGTTCTGGACTTTCTTCTTTATATAATGTCAGTTGCTACTACAATTGGGGTGACTTTGAAAGACATGATTCCTTGGTCTAGCCTATCAACAAGTTCATGTTCTGCGACTTCTGTGAGGAATGCACCTTGAAAAACAATCCTTTCAAAGTGGAAATGGGCAGCCGAAATCAGCAGCTTCCAAAAGCATTAGAATGGAAGAATCCTTTTTGCACTCTTTTCTTAATATTAAAGACATTCTTAAAACTAGTTAACACGTCAGTGTATTAGTTTTTAAACTTCAAGTTATTTTCTGGAGCTTCTACTTAAATAATAAGAATAAAATTTCATTATTTTGCAGTATTTGTTTGTTAGTTTAAAAATTGTCACCTTGTAAGAGTTGGTCCCTTTGTCACCAAAAACTGAGAAATAAACTCTCCAACCAGTTTGGTAGGTCAGAAAGCCAACATGACTGTATTAACAGTGCTGGATGCATGGAGATTGCTCCACAAAGCATGCATGCCAGCAACCTAACAGACCAGGTTATGTTCATGGAACTGATAGATATTCATCACATTTCTATTACATATTCATTACATTTCCTGAATATATGCATAAATGCTAATCATTTCCATGGACTTATTTGGATATGGTTCCAGATCTTCTAACGAATCTTTTCTCCTTGAGAGTGTCTCAAATATGTGGTCAGGTCATAATGTACTACTCTTATCATTCTTTGCTCTGACACACAATCCTTGTTCTCAAATTTAAGACATCTGCTAGTACATATTAATCACTGATATAGGTAAATAAGGAAGCAATAGCTGGCACAAGACTATTAGTCACAGATATAGGGATCAAACACTATTTTATGAAAGTCAAAAGAATTTTCCAACATCTTTCCCCACTGCTGCATAGACTCCTTTTATAAAAAAATCTAACTTGTTCAGTATCACCATATAAATGTATCTTCTGTCAGGGAGTTTTAAATTCCAGATTTTATTTTAACTCTTTTTTTGTTACTTGGTATTTTGAAATCTGTTTTCCTATGTGTTTGTACTCTGTGCCTTCAGCTTGAGCACTTTGCGACTTTATAGACCATATTTTGTTACTGCAAAATGTGTTCTTGAGGAAAAACTTGATGTGAACAAACATGCTGCAAAGTTGCACTTTTCTCTTGCATTAATGGGAAGTGAATTTAAGGAAGAAGGAAGAAAAGTTGAATCTGTCATCATACTAATAGTGACTTGGAAATTTGTCCCCTTTTATTTTTTGTATGTTGTATTATTGTTTAATTCAGGGACCAACCCTTGTAGAATCCCCCTCACTGACTTTTCATTGGCTTTAAGAGTTGGACTCAATTGTCCTTGTGGGTCCCTTCCAACTCAGAATATTCCATGATTCTGTGATTCAGTAATTGCAATAGGTGGAGATGGGAGTTCAAGACTGAATGAAATACTAAGATATCATTCATGCTGTGCTTTGTAGAAACATTGTGGACAAAATTCTTCAGTCTGGGAGGTCTGAAAGGGCATCTCCATCAGCACAAGATTTGCACTGGGTTGATTAGCGAGCTATGGTACCTGTCCAAGATCACTTTGTGACTCCTGTGCCGTTTCTCCTGTTTGGGGAGGACGTGATGGGGCTGTGATAGTGGATGTAGTCAGAATCAGGGATTTGAGGAGTAGTGTAATGTGTACATGTGTACCCATCGGCCTCCTGCTTCCAGTCCTGTGGAAACTTGGCTGGAGATCCAGCTGAACACAATTCCAGGGGGTCCAGGCCTATGGTCTGTGTCCTAATCATGTGACACAGGTTTTAATCAGTAGTTATGGCTAATGCAGCTCTTTCATGAGGAGATAAACATACTTGAAAAAGCAGCTTGATTACAGGGTTTGGCTTTTTTCATTACTATCAATTTATTTTTTTATCACCTTTAGTTATGAAGAGAAATGAGTTGGTAATATAAGATCCTTCTGAAGTGAAATAAAAGTTTGTTCATTTTTGTCTGGCACAACTCTTATGCCTGTTTTAAAAAAACAAAATACCAACACAACTCCTTTCATGCTTGCATGGATTCATTACAAAATGTGAGAAAAAAACCAGGTGCGGCAGGGACGAAGTTTCACTTTGTTTTCTATCCAGGCTTCATGTAAGTGAATTTAATTCCATCAGTGTCACACCATCATTGCACTTTGGCAGTGCTGTTAGTTTTGAGGGTGGGGAGCAGGAGGAATAAAGACAACACTGCTGGGATTGACAGATTCAAATCTGGTTTATATATATATTTCTTTGCATATTTGCAAAGCCTGTTTAATTTTGAGGAAGTTTTTGTTTCAAAATTAAAAACAAATGGTTTAGTGTTGTTATTTCCATGTAGAAGAATGCCAGCAGTCCGATCTTGTTCCCAATAGTGGAAAATCAAACCACTCTGAGTAGGGATTTTCAGGTGTTGATAGTGTTTGCTTCAACTTTGCTACCAGCTGTTTAAGTTGGAGCAGAATTAAATAAAATCAGGGGGTTTGAAAATTTTGCTGAAGGATGCTGTGGAGAAGTTAATGAAGGCTAACGGGGAATGAAAATGATTTGCCAGCTTCCAGGTTTTTAAAGTTTTGGCTTTAAACAAAAATGAAACCTCTGATAGTGTCCTTAGCTTTAAAAATCACTGTCTGCTGAAATGGCAATATTCTTGAGGTAAGAATAGATGCATTAACCAAATTTGGTTAAAGTTTGTTTACAACTTCATTACCAGCCTAGTTCACGTAATACAGTAACCAAGCTCTGTCATCTTTGTCAAGTGATCAGAGTTTTTTCTGTTCTTAAAGTGGTTTTACTGGTTCAGGTTTGTAAATAACATACAGTGCTTTTGCTTCACGTTTGAGGCAAGGGTCTTAACACTTATTTTACATTGTGTTCTTTTCAGGACAAACTTCTAAAACAATAATTCCATCAAAAAGTAAAGCATTCCTGTCAGTGTGGTCCACTTTGTGTGCACTGAGTAGTGCTTGGATGCTTCTCAGTCCTATAGCCTTCTCTCCACTGGCCACCATACCTGAGAAATCTGTTTGTTAAACACTGTATTATGTTGTAAATTTGGCATTACAAATCCTGTATGTTTTGGCATTATCAACATAATGCTGAAGTATTGTTTATCTGTTGAAGACATTTATCATTGTGACTGAGCATGGAACAGAATACAGCATACTATACTAAATTATTTTTGTTTCTCTGTAAACTTGCATTTTACTTACAGGAAAACTAACTCAGCCAACTTGAGCATTGGTACTGTAAAGCCACGACAGCATGATCCGAACTGCAGTGTTTAATTTAACCAAATAACTTGTGGTGAATCTGTTGCATCTGTAGCTTACTCTGTTAAGATTAAGCAGTAAAGTTGGTTATACAATGGGTGTCCTTTATGTTGCACTGGTTCTATAGCTAAACTTGCTAATTAAAATATTTTTAGATTAATTTAATTTCCTGGTTTGAGAAGTTGAAATATTTAAATTCAACCCTGCTGACTTCTGTAATGGTTGACAATTGCCAATATATGGTCCAGATGGTCTTTGATACAAATGTGGGAGGAGTTCACTAGAAAAGTACTCAGCCCTTCCTCAGCTGGATCTCCTTTTGTGCAGTTGTTGAGTGGGGAAGTGTTTACTGATGAATACATTGAAGAAAAAGCTTTTGACTCCTGTCATTTGATGGAAATATGATCAGCCAGGTTAATCCCTTTTAATTCTACCCTCCACTCCCCAACCCCAGATGTGATTGTTTACTTTCCACAGAACAAAAAACAAACCAAAACCCCCAAGAGCTACAAAGGCTGTGTTTTGAGTGACTGAAAAGTGTTTTTTTGTGTACACTATGACAACCCTAGTGAAGGGACTATTTTGTAGAATTATGGAATAAAACCCAACTACTTGAATTTGAGTCTTGTCATCAACACAACTCCAGTAAAGAATGAACAAAGATTTTGTTTCTTTTTTTAGTACCTTGACATGCATGAGGTATCCAGAGGGCACTTAGTTCAGCTCACAGTGTGGACCTTTAGGATCAGTTGACTTCAAAATAAAAGGAACGCCTAGGGAGGAATGGCCTCTGGTTGGTTTAGGGTCCTCTTTCTGCTCTGCTGGGACTGTGTAATACTGGCATCATCACTGTGATGATGCCACTCTAGTTGAAAAATCCTCTTTTGAGGGATGTCTTGTGTTCAGAGCTCATTTAAATTCTCAGCTGAATACTATAAGTTTGTTACTGACAGCATTTGCTTGCACCAGTGGAGTTTGCTGTGCTGCCCAGAGGAGTTCCTTCACTGCTCTTTGAGCACCTCCACTAGACACCTGTAAATGCACACTAAGGATTGCTGCACCTTTGTGGAGATGTTTGCATGATGTAATTCTGAGCTGCAAGCTGTGCTCCTGATGCTGTCACTGGGCAGGGGAAATACAGGTGGGCAGGTTTTGTGTGTCCCCTTTCTCTGCCCCGGGGATCTGCAGTAACAGATACCTGTGCCTCACTAGCAGGAGGTGCAGCCTTCTCTGTGCTGTTCCCTTGGTCCATGTGAGCAGGGCAGGCTGCAGCCCTGCAGTGCAGGGGCTTTGCTTGGCTGATGCATGTGGGGCTACCAGTGCTGTGTCACCTGCTCGTGTCCCATCATGCACGTGCTCAGCACAAAGTCTGGTCTCAGTCTATAACTCGTGAAAGGAAATTAAGGCCTTACTCCTATTCAATCTTTTTTTTTTTCTAGGTAAGACAAAGGAGAATTTTCAGGTAGAGTCAGATTTTTCCTTCTGGTGCTTTCTTGGGAAATACGCTCTGGCTGGTAGAGGAGAGGGATCTTTCCTCCAAGGAAAAAGGCTGTGGGTCATGTGTTTCTGACTTTTTTCTGCTGTTCTCCAAGCAATGTTGTGCAAGACAGTCAATCATACAGCACTGCAAGGTTTTCATTCTGGATTTTGTCTGGGATAATGATCTTTTTGGTAGGCTTACAAACTTCAGGTATTGATAATTGTGGCAGGTGTAAAACAGGGGTGGACTTACTCTGGCAGGTGTCATTGTAGTAATTACAGGTAAGGGGAAGTTATTTTGCCCCAGAGGACAGTCTTTATTTTAGCACAAATCTGAGTGATACTTTCCCAACAAGACATTTTTATGCCTGTAATACCTGTTAACAAGAAAAGGCTGGAGAATCTAAATTTCATCCTTATCAGCACCAAAAGGGACTCATTTTCAAGAGGGACCAGTCACCTGCGAGGGAAATCTTTCCTTCTGCAAGGAGGGGCAGGAGATCAGCATTACTGCAATAGTTAAACAAGACAAACTTGCTGTTTGGCCTCAGGTGAAAGCTGCTTGATAAAGTGCTTTGTACTTTACTAGAGAGAGTGAAAGTATTAAACCCATGTATCTTGATCTAACTGGAATGACTGGTTTAAGAGGATTCCAAAATTTCATAGGCTATGAGTGCTCAGAAATCCCTTCTGGCTGTCTCCATCTGCCTCTGGAATGCTCCAGATACACTTGGTTAATGTTCCTCTTTCTGAGCTTCTGGTAGCTGACCTAATTAGCACAGAACAGGAATGTTGCCTCCCCTAATGATGACAACAGAATGAATTTAGTAACAGCACTTATTGCCTCATCAGTATTGTTTTTCAACTAATTGTTCCTTGAGAAAAACTGTTTCAGTTTCTAGATGACCTGGGTCATCACCGGTTTCAATTAGAGAGCAGCAGGTAATTTATTTGTTGTTATTCATGATTTGCACCATGTGCCATCTATCAGCAAATTGGATGATTTTGTACAGAGGACAGCTTATAAATTAATATCTTAGGATGGTCGGTAGATGCTGCCCTGTGGAGAAGGTGCATTTCAAGGATAAGAGCACAGTTCTTAAGTTCAAAATAATGTACCCCAAGAGTTCTGGGTCTCTTACAAGCCATGGCCTGCTGGTACATGAACCTACCTCATTAAAGGAGCTGGAAGCAGAATTTGGCACACAAGACTGGTCCTACCTGTGCAAAAGCAGAAGAAAACCAGGTCTATTTGGTTCTTTTTCTTAACAACTTTTGTATTAAGTCTTCACTGAATAGGTACCTGCTGTTCCCAGTTGCTTAGACAGCCTGAGTGGTTCAAGGCATGCAATTTGGGTGGTTTAGTCTGTTGGAATGAATCTGAAGCAGAATTTCATCCAAGATATAGAATAATTTCCCTTAAATACGGAGATGCATCATACCTGGTGAGTATCTACTTGTTTTCTAAATAATCTCATTATCCTATTTGTTCCCTCAGTCACATCTTCTAAATGTATATTCAAGTGATAATGTGCTTTGCAGTTATGGCTCCAATCTTCTCCTTCAGAGAATGCCGTAGTTACAGAGTACAGATATGCAGGGAGAGACACCTATAGAATAAAATGTAATTCTGCTTCCATACTTCTGTTTCATGTTTCCCTCCAGGCATGTGTCATGAAATAAAAAACACACACAATCCTTCACCTCATTTGTGTTCTGCCAAAAAAATGTTATATTCTTTTTTTTTTAATAATTCGCAGCATTGAATTTGCCCTTCCTTAATGACTACTGTATATCAAGCTAACACTTCTTAGAGCTATCTATTATAGTGCTGAGATGTCATTTGTTTGTAGTAGCAGCTCCTCCTTGTGAAAGCAGAATTAGAGTCATGTTTTCATAATGCATCATTTGGTAGGTCAATTTAATCATACATAATCTGGACCTCTCACCCTGTTGCTTAGTGAAATGAAGACCTGTAATTCTCTGTAGTGAATGTTCTTTTTTGCTGGATGAAGGCAGGTGAACTTCATATTTCACCTTCTTGACAGATGATTATGAACAATTAGCAATTAGCAGGACCCTAGTGCCATGATATTGTCACGGTGACCTCTCTCTGTTGTGATCACTGTCAGTTCCTGCTCCTTAGGCAAAAGGAAACAAGGAAAACTGTTAGCATAATATTTAATTGATTCTATGTAGCAAAGAGTTTCTGCAAATCTGCTGCAAAATCTCTGAACTTGGACTAACTGGTCATTAGCCACTTCATGATTTGGTGGTAGAGGACAAGAGAGCAACTCTATAACTTGCCAGGTCCTCTTTGCTTGCCAGCACAGCTACTTGTCTGAGAACCTGTTTGCATCTGAAGATCCAAACTGAGTGAAGGAGACTGAGCAGAGCAGTTCAGCAGCCTCAGCTGCTCTGTCTGAGGTTTAACATCTGCAGAACAGGTGCAGAACAGTCTGTTTCATCTACAGGACACTTTAATGCCTTGTCATCACACTTGCTTCTTTGTTACTTTAAAATAAGCCCCAGTCTACAAATTCCAAGAATCACCTTTGAGGCACGTTTACCAAAGCCACCATGTCCCTCCTGAACCGTGTCATCTCTGGGCTCCTTTGTAAGAAATCAGAATTGTGGCTTTCTGTTTCCAGATCCTGGGTGGGATTGGTGTGGCTGCTCTGAGAGTCTGTGCTCAGCAGTGCACGGGCTGGGGGTGCTCCCTGAGACCCTCAGACCTGTGCTGGTTGTGTTGCAGTAAAGTTTTTAATTCCAGCTATAAGGACAGCATGTGTGTGGCCCACAGCAAACCTTTGGGGTTGGTAGATGGTTTGCCAAATAAACAGGGAAACAAAAGATTGTCCTCTGCTCTGTGTTCATGTAAGCAAGCAGAAAATGGCTTTAAGCTGTAAGAGAGCAGGTGTAGGTTGGATACTAGGAAGAAATTCTTTACTCTGAGGGTGGGCAGGCCCTGGCACAGGTTGCCCAAAGAAGCTGTGGCTGCCCCATCCCTGGAAGTGTCCAAGGCCAGGCTGGAAAGGGTTTGGAGCAACCTGGTCCAGTGGAAGATGTCCCTGCCCATGGCAGGGGGTGGCACTGGATGAGCTTTATGGTCCTTTCCAACCCAAACCATTCTTTGATTCTATGAAAAGACCACTCTCCCCTGGACTTTGGGGAAGAATGGGGTTGGAAGCTGAATCATGCTGGACAAATTACCAAACCAACCTCCTACCAGAGCAGCAGTGACTCTGCTCTTGGCTGGCAGAGGGCATTTTTTCATATGCTCCAAAATTCAGGGCTGAAAAAAGAGTGCTGAGGAGAACAGGATTCTGCAGCCTGGGTGAAAGGTGTGTGTTGGGCTGGGAAGGATGTAATTATTTGTACCACCAAATGGTGCTTGCATTTCTATTTAGCTATTCCCAGGGTAGGACAAACCTCCACTCTTAAACTGATTTAGTTATTTTGCAGCCAGTCATTTATTGGATATAAAGCCTTTCAAGAGCTCTATTGATATTTAAAAGAATCCTGAAAAAATACTACAGGTGAAGTTTGTTCCTAGTGACTAACTTTAACTTTCTGTTGATCTGCATCCTCAGAGTGACCTAGTTCAAGATTACTATAGTCTGATGAATTCATCTTCTGTTGAATACAAACAAATGCTTTGGCCATTATTATATTATTGTCTTTGTTTATGGGCTACAGGAAAAAACCCAACAAATCTGGTTGCTTTTAATTGAGCCATGTGAGTTAGTGGATTTTTATATCAGCCAAATTAAGGCTAATAAACTGAATTTAAAGCAAAAGAAGGATATTCATGAAGAAGAAATAATTCTTCTCTTGGCTAGATTAATTTCTGAAAACAACTGACTTGGCCCTCAGTATTAATCTCTAAGAATTTTCAGAATCATGAAGAGCTACTAATGAAACTCCTGGGTCATGTTGGACATGACAACTCCGGAACAGAACAGAGGGAGCACTTCACCACTTGTCACTGTTTAGCTTTGACCACATACTAAGATTGTGCAAAACTTGCATCTGCCCCTGTATGTACAATTTCAGCATTTTTTAGCTTCTCCACCATATTGCTTGATTTGTGTCTGAAATTTGCAGGTTTTCATGTGGTTCTCAAATATTGTCTTTGTTTCTGACTTGGTGATGCTGAACACCTTCAAATGCCCATCTTCCCTCTCAGCCCTAGGGCACAGCCTTTGGGCCTCTCTGTGCATCTCTAAAAGCAGATGCTGTGAGGAGAAGGGATGGGTCAGGCCAAGACTGCTTTGTTAAGGAAGAACAACAGTGCAGGGAGATGGTCTCTGTCTCCAAGGAGAAATATCGTGACCTTAATTTCCCTGGGTTTAGTAATCCTGCCTGTTTTAACCACTCTGCAATCTGTGTTTCTGGCTCTCCAAGTGTGCTCTGAAGAGTCTTTAGACCTTGTTAAAGATTTTCCTGTACCCTTTTCCTTCTGAGCTCCTGTCCTTGAGTTCTGCTCCAGAGTGGCCCATTTATCTCCTGCAGCTGGGTGAGGCTGCAGCTGTCAAAGCAGCTTTAATCTCTCTCTTGTGTGGATGATGTACTGGCAATCCTTGAGCAATGTTGCATTTTAATTCCCCTTAATAGTTATTTGCAAAAAAAGATGAAAATATTGACAGCTTGATGTTTCAAAACAGATTGAAATCTTAGGTACTTCTAGCGTCAACATAATCACTTTCACGGGAATGGGGGAATTAATTTAAATATATTTAAATTTTCCACCAGCAATTCTAGTCTGTTATTCTCTCGGTGTTGCTGTGCTGTCAGTCAGGTTCTTCTGATTTGTAGGTTCCTACAATGTATGATTTTCTTCTGCTGCCACTTTTTTTGTAGCCTACTTCAGTATGGATGAAGTTGCAGATGTGTTCTCTCTGGTTTTATTTTCATCCAAACCTGTCACTTTTTCTGCCTTTCACTCTGAGTCAGAGCTGTCAGAAAGACTTATTCCCACTTGGTGGAAAATTCCTGGAAGTTGAAGAGATAAAAACACCCAACTTTCAGCAATCTGTCTGATTACTGAAAGATGCTGGGAGAGATTCTTTGGGGACATCAGTATGCTCAAGACAGATGTGTCTGATCATCTGACAGTGCCAGCCATTACCTCAGTATGTCAGGGGTTTGTTTCAACACAGAGTAACTTCTTCTGTGTATTTTAATAAGAAAATATACTTTAAGTTCATTTAAATCATAGAGCTGCAAACAAAACTTGCACGACAAAAGGAAATGATGGTTGTAAGGAAAAAAGTGAAACGTGGTGACACCAAAAAATAGTGGTGAAGGGTGCCAGTTGTACAGAGACAGACTGTAAGTTCTGCCTCTGCTCAGCTTGGCAGGGACTTCCCTGAAAAATACCACATGCTGTGATTTTTGACCTGAAGTGTTTGTGCAGCAAAGTGCTCAGACATGTGGCTGCATCCACTCTTGTGCAAGGAAGGAAACAACACTCAGCTGTTCCTTATATTATGCACAGACAAAACAGGGATGTTGTCTTAAACTGTGACATGTCAGGGATCCGTACAGAGTCTGGTCAGACCGTCAATTACACAATTTATTGGAGTCTACTGAGGTCTTTGACCTCAGAAAGTTCTTTGCAGATAATTCCCTTTACCTAGAAATGGTAAAGAAGGCAATGTGGGCTCAGTTTGCTTGCAGTGTTTTCTGAGTGTTGGTGGTGGAGGGGTGGAAAGGCTTGCCTCAAAGAAATGGCTCTGCTCACAGCTCTTGAGGGATGACAGTACCAAAACAGCTAAAGAAAATACACTCTGTGGCAATGCAAACTTGGTCAGTCTGCAATATCTGCTAAACACAGTGTGTTTGACTGCTTGGTGTTCTTTGGGCCATTCCCTTGCCCCTGACAGCAAATGTGCTGCTGGTCAGGAGCAAATGGGATAAATGCCTAATTCCTTTGGGCAGAAGAAGCAAACTTCACCAAATCTTGTCCAGCCTCTAAGTGCATGGGCATATGGGTTTCTCCATCAGGTGAGAGAGCTGCCTGGTCTCTGGGTAAATATGGAGAAACCTGTGGGTTCAAGTAGCAACATAATATTGCACAAATTGTCATGGAAAAGGTCATCTGATGTAACCTGGGCATGTGCTGTCTGACCAAACTCGTGCAGTGATTGCTGGGGAGGGCAAGGCCTCCTGGCACCCTCCTTACCAGTGAGAGGGTGCTGCTTTCTAACCTACCCCAGCTTCTGTCTAGTCTTAAAATCCCAGTTTTGTGCCACATGGGAGACTTTGCTGATCTTTCTAGTGAGCAGAAGCAGTATGTACACCCCTGCACACGCCGAGTGTGTGCTGTGCTCCATGTGCCTTCGGAGAGGAAGGATGGAGGAAAGCAGGAACCCTCCCTTGTGTTTCTGGTAGTGTTTGTGTGGCAGGCAGCCAGCAAGGAGACTGTGGGCACCTGCCCCAACACTCCTTGTCTCTCCTCTTGTCAAGTTTCCATTCCACGTGGATGTGTGCTTGTAGAGTGGAAGAGCAATGTTGTTTGGAAGGGCTTTAGAGTGTGAACTTAGTGGCATGTCAGGCTGACAGTGGTGGTGTGCTGTCTGCAGGAATGGAGTTAGTGAGTTGTGATGCCTGGAGGGGTTTTTACATGTGGGAATCGGGAGGTTTGGTAGCTCTGGCTCTACTTGTCTGAACCCCCTCAAGAATTCAGCTGCTCCTCACAAGTCTCCAGATGCAGTGGCTGCCCGAGTGCCACAGTGTCAGGGTAGCATTTGGGGGAACAACATAGCCCTCAGTATTTCAGGTAATTTTCTTCATAGAAAGAAGAACCTCCCTGGGGTTGGGAGGTGCTCATAACTTCTGGGCATTCTTTGCTTTAGGGGATCATAAAGGACTTCTGCTGTGGAGTGGAGATCTGAACTCACATCTTCGGAGTGTAAAGGATGTGCCTTGAAGTACCTTTCTTCTCTGTAGGCTTCCCGCTCCTGCCTGCTTTGAAGCCCTCCCATCCACTGCTCAAACACTGTGGCTGCTGATTCAAGATAATGTTTCTGAACGTGTTTATCACTGGCCCCTTACCTGACTCCAACTCTACAAGCACTGCAACAGATCCCTAGAATGCATACCCTGGCCCTTGGAAGGACTTTGAAGTCCCTCTGCTTTGGCTCTGCAGGAAGGGATGCTCTGAGCCCTGCCCTCACCTCTGGGCTGCACTCCAGCTGGAGGGGCTGGGGGTGGTTTCAGGGGAAGTTAACTAACAGAAGTTGCTTTTAGTCCCAGTGACTGCATCAAGATCAAAATCAGATTGTTACCTTCTGTATTAGGAAATGTGTACCTTTGTGGGAAAGCACCCATGACTCTTGATAAATAATTTTATGGCTCCAGCATATGGAGACTTTTTGTTCCAGTCTCAAGATCTCCTTTCTTTTGCTTAAAATGAGATTTTGTTTGGTGTAACTGAACATCAAAATTAATGTGAATATTAGACTAATGCAATTTATGTACAATTTAAAAGAGCATTCGGCACTTAAAATTAGGACAGAATTATAAGTTTCAAAAGAACCCAAAAAACTATATCTGCTTTTCCTCACAGAGATTACTGGTTTGACAGTCCCTTGCACAACAATTCCACAAATCCTTCTGCAGTAAGTCAGATATTAAAGTCCTGGTCTTGCCATGATAGCTTAGCTGCTGTGAAGCCAACAGGAGTGCTCAAAGCATAGGAGGAGCAGGTGGGTCCAGTGGTGTGGGCTCAGGTCCTGCTGCTGTGCAGTGACATTTACACTTACTGTGTTTCCTGGGTGAAAGTCTGGGCTGTTCCCACGAGCTGAACCCACAACATCTGTAGATCATAGTTCTGCTCTTTGCTGCTCCCACTTTTTTTTGCAGGTTGGCTTTTCTGGGCCATCCTTGTTACCATATTGTAAGAGGTTCAACAAGGCCAAGTGCCAGGTCCTACACCTTGGCCACAATAACCCCCTGCAGCTCCAGGTGGGGGGCAGTGCCCTTCCACTATGTGCCCTTGTAAATCCCACACTGTGCGTGTTTTCCTCATGCCACAGCTCTTTGTTCCTTTTTTATATTAACTCCATGTGTGAAATTCATGTTTACACTCTTGTATAGCTCTTGTGCCATCTTTAAGGGTCTTTCTGTTTGCATCAGTGTCTTTAAGTGGTGTTTTATATTCACTGCTAATGCACAATTGAAACTCAGAGTGATGGTATTGGTGTCTCATATTTTTTCTTTTTTCCATCCCCAGGTGAGCTGCTTCAGGGAACTAAACAAACAAAGAAAAGCAAGTGAGTGTTTTTCTGCTGCCTGCCCTCCCTGAAGCAGCTGCTGTGGAACGGGATAGGTACCAGCACCTGTGTGGGAGAGTGGCTCTTGAAAGCACCAGTGCTGAAGTTAGCTTAGTAAATAAGACCCTCATAACTGCTAAAAAAATCTCATTTTCAGGCTCCTGAGGGATCTCTCCATTTTTCATGGCCATAAACATTGCTACTTTTCTTAACAGCCAGGTAACAGCTGCCAAGTGATACTGGTGAAGATCCCTGGGGTGTGTAATTGGTGACTGCTGTTTCAAGGCCTCTGTGCAAATACATCCTGTGCCATCCTAAAGTGGTTCAGTGCTAGGTCATGGTGTTTCTTGGCTGAAAGGCAGTCTACGTAAAGATTTGTTCTGCAGATATCTCTTCATAAAAAAAAAAAAAAAAGTAAATCCATTATAATGCCGTCAACTTAAAGAGTGCCAATTCCCTCCTGTACAAGATTTTTTTTATGTGTCTGTGTCTGGTAACTGCTCACATGAGCTTTAAAACTGTCTGGTTGGATCACTAGAAATCAATCTCAGAAACGTCCTTTTTTTGTTAGAGGTTTGGTTTTGCTGAAGCCATTTTGATATTTATTTTTAATGGGTTGATTATTTTGAATTCATTTTACCAACTCTCTGCTCACATTGCTTCCTTGAGATGAAAAGATGATGTAAACTAAAATGCTGCAAAATCCTAGCCTCGGTAAACTTGATGTTTTTGATGGAAAGAAGGTGAGAAAAAAGCCCAGAGGCCTCTCATTTTTTAATTTGCATTCAGAAGTTCTTGATTGATTGGCACCTGGGGATTGCCCAGCATGAGATGGCATCTATACTCCAATGCTGTGCATGAAATAGTCTGACTTTTTATCTAAATTCCTGAAATCAAAAGAAAAACTATTTGTAAAACACATTGCGTTTCTGTTATTAATAAATGCAAAACTCTGTCTTAGACCTGTAGCTATGATCTTGTACAGAGGCAGATGAGAGTCAGTAGACAGACATTTGTTTGATCAAAGACAGGTTGAACATTGCAGTGAAAATCCAGCATGATTTTAACTGCTATTGAGCAGTGCCCAAGTGCATACCTGAAGTGACAGCTTAAATAAACATATCGGGTAACCAAGGGCCATGGAGTTCTTTGTGATTCAGAAACGTGTTGGTTTGATTTGGAGATTTTACACTGAGCAGTCATTAGTAATTTCCATGGACTGTCTTTGGGGCAACCATTGTTCCAGATCAGTGTTCCTCATTTTGTAGTGCTGACTACAAATTCTTCCTTTTTATTTTGGGCACTTATTTAGTATTAACAAACTTCCTGGTCCCATGCCTTCACTAAAGATGTTCTTAAAAAGAGTGACACAAATTACTGTTGGTTTCCCGTTGGCCATGAATTCACTTTCATTAGGAACTGCCACAAAAGCAGCACTTGCTTTAATCAGCTCTCCTCTGGTTGTTTGGAAAGGCTTGGAAGGTTGACTGGCTTTCTCAACTTGATCTGTGCTCACAGTAATGAGGCATCAGGCTAATGAGACCATTGCCATTACAATTACCATCTTATTAAATCCTAATTAGGACCCCAATTCTGCTAGGTGCTGAGTGCCTGTTGTAAGTTGCTGGATATTTTCATGTGCCCATTTTTGATCTCCAGTTGAAAGCAGTACTTGAAGAGCATTGAAGCTCCCTGTTCACGTATAAGGTCTGTTTCAGTGCTAATGGGGTAATTGACTCTAATGATGTTGGCTGGTGTGTAATGGTCAGAGCTGCCTTTCCTTCCTCTGAGAAGCCCAGCATCAATGTCGTTGTTAAATGGGCTGTGATTCACATGGCAGAGGGCTGCGTGGTGCTGAAGGACAATATTTCCTATATAATGTTCTGTGGCAGATTGTTTTCTGCACATTCATGCACTAGTGAAAGGAGTTTGCAACTTTATTGTTCATCAGTGCCAATTAAATGAAAACTCAATGTTAGCCAGACATGCTTCCTCCTGAATAAACAACTCAATTCTGTCCTCCCGAGGCTGCAGAATTTTAAATGTGCAGTGTCTCTTTTAGAATCTAATTTCCAAATGACCTTCCCACTGCCTGCTTTCTGTTCTGTGCGAGTATTGAGCTGAGCAGGTAGTGTCAGTACAATAGCAGGGCACTTTCCAGAAGTGCATTGCAGAGCATCTGTCTTGCCTGTCATGGACTGGCTGTTTTGCTGTTGTTTCTGTCAGAGGAAGATTGTATGAGCACTTCTGGATTCTCTCCTTGTGGAGATGAAGTTTTAGGCTCACTTTTTTTTTTTTTTTTCCACAGACTATTCACAGACTATTCTGAGTTGGAAGGGACCCACAAGGATCATCGAGTCCAACTCTAAAGTCAATGGCCCAACATAGGGGATTTAATCCATGATCTTGGCATTATTACAACCAAGTTTTAACCAACTGAGCTAACTTTGCTGGCCTGTGGAGTTCAGCTGTTCATGGCAAGCGTGTCTTTGCAGGACGTGAAGGCTTTCAGCTCAGTCTGACAGCCGGGGCTGCTCCCAGGTTTAGAGAGGCATGGACTGTTCTCGCTTCTCACCCATCAACCCCCAAAACCTGAGCTTAGGGAGGACCCTCTCTGACAGGTCTCTTACTGAAAAGGGACTGGGTTTTGTACATCAGTCCCTGTGTATAGCAGTGGGTGCACACATGTACATGGAGGAGATTATTTCCATCACAGAGCCTCTTCCCCATCAAACAACCAGCCAGCACTCCTGGTGCTGCTGTGCAGATGTGACATTCTTCATAGACACAAGGTAAAATTAACATTGCAACAGCTTTGTCATGCCCCAGCCTTTCTCATACCTTTTTTTTTTTAGTGCTGTGCCAATCCTATTTACCTCCCAGTGCCTGCTGAAGCAGCTTTCTGTATATAGTGTAGAGGTGATGCTGTTCCTGGTGATGCTGCACGAGTGTGCAGTGCCAGATGTACTGCAAACAGCCACATAAAAGCAACCTTGACCCATATGAAATTAGACTGGATTTTATCATAGGTGCCTTTTAAGATACATATTCTTAACTTTTGGTGCTGTATATTCTCCCAGTGGCATCAGCTGTATCTCTAAAATCAAGCTCAAAGGGAGCTCCCACGAATCCATTGCTCCAAAAGGTTGCCCTAATATTTTTCAAAGATGACTAAAATGGAATGCAGCTTATTTTTCAGAATTAGTTGAAGTCATGATTTTTTTTATGCTCCTCTTGAGTTATAGATGACAGTTAATTTCCTTAGTTTGATCTTGATATCCCTCACAGTGCTCTCAGTGGCTCTGATAAAGTGGTCTTGAGTGCCCAAGGTGCCTGGAATTAATTCTCCATTTTAGAGGGTTGTTAACATCATGTAACAGAACATTCAAGCACTTGGTATTAATCACTGGTTCTCTTCTTGCCATGTTAATTGCAAGAATGATGTCTTGCCTTTGTTTTTTGAGTGGTGAATTGAATGCTACATGTGGCAGCCAAATTGTATTTCTCTTTCTTTCTCTCTTTGACTCCTCCCAGAGTTAAAGTTTCATCACAACTTCTAGCAGTCCACATCATTATTGGGATTTCATTAACAAGGTTGTTAATGAGAAAAGAAATTGAGATGTAAGTGAGCATTTTTCCTTCCAGGAACAACAAATTGGCCAATGCTCACCAGTGCAGTAAAAAGCAGGACTTGGGTTCTGTGCCATCTGGGCAGTTTCCACATAGAATGTGTTTGGAGTCTTACCAGACCTGGAGGAATCCGCCTGGCTTCTAGTAACAGAATGTGCTTCAAGATGCATTTGTGCCTTCATGTTAAAGTTTTAAGCTATTTCCTGAACTTGGTAGTAAAGCAAAAGTGTGTAAAGCAGGTAAAAGTCTCTATATTAATATATGATGGATCCTATTGCTGCTAGAAGTGAACCAACCAAGTTCATGTCGAATGTAGAGGGAAGTGACTCCCCTTTTCTAGAGTTTTTCATACTCCTTTGTTGATCACTGTGGGACTTTGGTAGTCTGCAGGAGAAACAAAAGTAGAGCTCTTAACAAAAAAAAGCTACAGGAAAGAAAATTCAAATATCCATATGTGGGGTGCTGTTGTTTATCCAGGAGTTTTGAAGAAATAGCTGGAGTCTTCCAAATATAGCCCTGGGTTTACTAATTAGACTCAAAAGAAATGGTCTGCTGGATTTTGAAGCCTTCAGCCCTACAGAGACATATATTTATTTGTATTGTTTTGAATCCAAGAGAAGAAGTGAAGAATCACTGTTAGACACTGCACAAAGCTCTGGAAGATGTGAATGTGTGATATTAATTTCCTAATTACAGTGGCTGAATTTCCTGAAACCTTTATTCTCTGGCATAACTTAATTGAAAGATCTTGGCTACAATTAACCTTTAAATGCTTGGGCAGTTGGAAGGACTGCTGAATCCCTCAGTGCATTAAGAGATTAGGGATTCCTTTTGATGGTAGGAATTCAGTTTCTGGGTTGTCTGGGAATGGGTCATTTCCATTGTCTCTCCCCTATTTAGATTTTGTGCTGCATGCAACTCTTTTGTACCTGCTCATTTCCTCCAGCTCTGCCTTGTCACACCTTCCTCCATGCCCTTGGGCTTGTTGCTACACCCAAGATAAAAATATTTAAAGTCATGCATGAGTGGCTGCTGTCCAGGACAGGCTTCAAGAAAATCTGTGGGCTTTCTTTCTGTTGTTAGCAAGTGTTTCTCTGCAAAGACAGACTCATGGAATCACAAATAAGGGGCTAAACCACAGACTCTGAGCGTGTTGCATCCTTTTCTATTTCCCTGTGAAGAGCAGATGTTGCAAACCACACTTTTACCATGGTCATAAGTTCTTAAAAAACTGCTCTTATTGCTTGAAGGAAGGCTATTTGCAGATTGGCAGGTTACACTGGCTTGTTCAGGGTTGCAATTCACCAAAATAAGTATTCCTAAACTTCTCCAGTTTTCCAGCAGTTTGACTACGGCAGTTACTCACGTACCTCATTTCTTTCTGTTCAGAAGAGGCTGTTCAAGCCATTAAGTGCAGACAGGAGTCCTGAGAGATACCTGTTGCTATGTGAGTGGTATGTTCTGGTTTACAGATCTCTTTGTGCATCAAATAAGTGGAAAACAGTAATTTTCACTATCTTGCACATAAACTGCATGTTTGGTAAACTGGTAGCTCTGATTTCCAGGTCCCAAACAGGCTCTCAGAATAAATGAAAATTTTTCATGTTGTTGTTGGAGATGCCTCAGGCATAGCAGAGGAGAAAGAGAAAAGGGTAATGAGAATTTGTAATGATTGATAACTGCAGAAATTTTGATCAGATTAAGGCAATTACTGATGGGATAATGATCATTAGTGCTTTGTTTTTAATACAGAGATTAATTGCTAGAAAGCAGAGAAGAGTGCTGGGGTGAACAAGAATCTTTGATACAGTGCTTATTTATTGCTTGTCTTCATTTGTGGGGTTTTTTTTCCTCCCCTTGCTAATCATGATGCAAATTAGATGGCAAAACACTCTGGCAAACCCACAAAAAATTGGTGACTGAGCAGGGGAGCAAAGTGTGGGATCAGGAAGGGGATGTGCTGCCTGTGCATGCTCCTGGTGGGGGCACCGCTGGGCAGTGTCACCATCTATGTGCTTAAAATGAAGTAGAAAAAGTAGAAGTGAGCAGAAAAGAACCAGAAACAAGAATTAACAGCCTGGCAACAAGACAGTGAAGCAGGCATGCCTGTTTAGCTAATGGAAATATTGACTTGATCAGAACAGGCTAATGCCTTCATGGAGATGATTCTTAGTGTTAAAAGGGTTCTTTTATGTAGCAACAGAACCAAGACTGAGAGGGACTGATTAGAAGTGAAGCTGGACAAATTATGATATTTCTTTTTATGATATCAGCTGCAGGAAGAAGCTGTTTGGAGAGTGGCAGGTTCTCCACATCCAGATGTCTCCATGTCTAGACTGGCTCACTGTTAAGAATTTTGTCTTTTGGCAAATACATTCTATGCTTCAGGCAGCTGCAGGTCTTCCTGTTTCCAGCACAGCCAGGCTGGAGTCACATGTTAAGGGTGTTTCAGCAGTGATTGTGTGCTCATCACCCCTGCCTGGGCATGGGTTCTGCACAAGCCTTGCTTATGGACCAACTCTGGGGAACAGCTTTGCTGTGTGGCAAACCCTGTCCTCTGGCTTTAAAATATCTGCTTAGAAAAACATCCCCTATCTCAATGGGCCAGGGCCAGGTAAGGCAGAAATCACTTGGGGCTGAGCTTTGCACTGCACACAAATTCTGCTGAAGATAAACATTTCCAAGAGGAGCTGTAGATGCTTTAGTTAAAAATTCCTGTTAAAGCCCTTTAGTGAGCTTTAAAGTACAAGGCAAGTTACAGGCCCCGCAGAGGCACACGCGGATAGTGAAACCCCTGCAGTAATCCTGGGAGCTGTAATTAACGAGCTGTGTCACACGGGTGAGGCGTTGAAGGCTGGGATTGAATCAGATGTTGATCCTTTAAGGAGAACTTCCTGTTACTGATGCTGACGCTGATAATTGTGGTTTTCAGGGAGAGGAGATGAGCGTGAGATCAGGTTGTTGCAGCTGCTGCCTCTGCTGGGAATGCAGACCTGTGGTGCCGGGGAGGATGGGTCACACTGACATTTACATTGGCAGTGCCCAGTTTGGAGGAGTACAAACCCAGGATGGTGGCACTGATGAAGTCTAGCCCTGCTACAACAGACTTCAAAACAAACAGCTTGAGGAATGGAGTCAGTCATTGCATGTGCCCTGTGGTGAGGTGTGAAAGCCAGTGCAGAAGTCCCTGTGCTGGGAACGGGGTAGATGTGAAGAGTCCTGCGGGCAAGGGTCTGCCTCCTGCCCTGAGGAGCCTCTCCAGGCTACGGGACTTAAAAATAAGTTTTAATAGCACTCACTTCTCTAAGAGGCACTCTGTAAAGTCTGCACAGTTTTCCTGAGATGAGGGAGATGCAGGGCTGCTCCTGTACCCTGGGTCCAGCAGTGATGAGGTGCTTGGCATTTGGGGGTGATGGTGGAAGTCAGGGCGGCTGCACATGCAGATTCAGTGGATAAAACAAAGGCAGCAAATGACAGCAGCAAGTCTGTAAGCAGGACCTGTCTTGGCTCTGTTTGGAGCAGTGGGTTTATACATCTTTATTTCAGAGGGGATTCCTCAAGGGAGGGGTGACTCTCAAGGTGGCCAAAGAGCAAACAGTGGACTGTGGGTGTGGAGAAGGAAAGAAATGAGGTTTCATAGCTGTTTGCCTTGTAGTTTTCTTCCAGGCATCCAATGTAAACTACAAGGGGAAAACAAATGGACAGTGACTCTGCATCTGCCTTTTTTCTCCCTCCCATCACCCAGGTCTGGCAGAGAGCCTGGACTGTTCCAATGAGCTCTTGAGCAACTTCAAAAAGTGCACACAAGGTGTGCTGTTTCCCAGGCTTGGGAGTGCAACCAAGCTCAAAGTAAAGCCCCAAGTCAGCCCCCAGGTTTCATGAGCTTGTGCTTTGTATGCAAGGAGATCATCTGCTCACCCTTAACATGAAAACATCAGCTTGAGCCAAATAGATGTAATGCCTCAAAAATCAAAGAGCAGCCCAACATTATGTTGTGTTCTTCTCCCTGGCAAGCCAAGAAAAACTGGAGGACCCTCTCAGTGTCAAATCCAAGCAGTGGATTTGGCTGCTGACCTTCACATGTGGGGAGGTGCATTTTCAAGCAGGGAGATATGAGATACTGGACTGCTCCCTGATTACGAGGTGATTGCCCAAGTTCACAAAATCTGGGGAAAATATTTCACATTAAAATGTATATCTGGATATGTAGGCATTGAAAAAAACCCCCAGCCTTATTTAAAAACAAACAAATAAGAAAAAGCTACAGCCTTTGGCAGTAAGGAATGTCTCAGAGCAAGACAAATCTGCTATTTCTGTAAATCCCATGAAGAGATGTGCAGGGTTATTATTTTGCTTTGCTTCTGATTTTAGTCTCACATTCCTTCTGCATTTTTTGTGCATTGTTCCAGTTGCCTGGCTGTCCTGGGTGCTCTCTTCTCTTGCTTTTACATACCACCTGGGGAATCTTGCATGCAAAGAGTTTTTTCCCCTAATTTCACCCCACAGCCATGATAAGTCTATGAAAATTAGGTGATGCAATGGCACATAAAAAACCACCAAGGTTTTCTCTATAACATGCAGGTGGATGATCTGACACTGCCCCAGCACACAGTGCTCCTTTGTGGGTGTTTTCCCCTTGACCCTACTGGGAGCATCTGATGGTGGCACCAAACTGTGGAAAGCTCGAGGAAGAACAGTTCCTCCTTAGGGCCATGGGTGGGGTTGGCAGCTGGGGTGGGGGTTAATGGGTCTCTCACCCCTACAGGGGCTCTTGCACAATTGCTCCCTATTGGACTGCTCCGAGGAACTGTGCCTGCACCATGAGCATCTGTCTTCTCCTCCTGCAGAGGAATAACCCAGCAGCTCGGAGGGAAGACAGGAGGAATGTTCTGCTGCCTCCTCCTCTTGCCTTTTTTGCCTTTTCAAAAGTGACACCTCCTCTTCCTCCTCCTCTGGAATTGCTAAGCTTGGCTGACACCACCCACCTGTGTGCTTTGGGTCTGATTTAGAGTTTTGTTCCCTGGCTGAGGGTTGGCTTTGGTGGTGAAGTGCACAAACCCCTTTCCACTTGGCAGTGGGCACAGAGGGCAGACCCAGACTGGCCTGTGCTGCAGACTGAAAGTTCCCCAAAAGGGGGTGAACAACGGGGAATAAAGAGGGGTTTGTGCAGCTGGCTTGTACCTGTGGACTTACCCTTGTGGCATCAGAAAGCAGCTCAGCTTTGCAGTGACAGCAGCTCCTCCTGCACAGGATGAGCCTTGTCCTTGCTCAAGCTTTAGGCAGCTTCAGCAATCCTCTATCCAAGGGAGAAGCCAGATGAATAATTCCAGGGTGATAAATGGCCCAGCTTCTGCATGCTGGCTGTGACTGGCTTCTGTTGGGGAGGTAGATAAGGCTTGTGATTTGGAAATCACCAGATGTGAATGTTAGTAGGGAATGCTGATGAATAATGTTGCTTTCCAGATATTGTTTTGTTTCTAATCCTGCACGGCTCTTGGATGGCACTGATGGTAAGGAGTCTTGTCTGAACTGGAATTTACACAGAATCTTGCTTCTTGGAACTGGCTGAAAATCCCTAAACCCCAAATTACGCAAATTCAGTACAAGGTTTGCTTTTATTTTTACATTAAATCATTGCTATTTGTAAATGACCTTCTCTGTCACAAGGACCAAATACATTTTCACCAGGCCAGTGGATATGGAGTCAATTTTCACAGGAGCAGGAAATTAGCCAGGGCTTGTCTAGCTGCTGGAAACTTGCTTCATCAGGAAACAGGAGAGTGTTTCTGATCTCAGGCCTGAAGTCGACACAAACCAGTTCTTGCAATGCTGTACAGCTGCATTTGGTTTGAGATCTGCACTCCCTCTTATTCTTGACTGATGAGATGATTGGGGATGACGAATTTTCCCAAAAGACTGCAGCTCTGGTTCTGTCCAGTCTGCACTAAGAAAATAATAAATTTAGGTACTAATCCCTTTAGGCTGAAAATATGATTCCAGAACAGGTTTGCTCAGTGCAGTCCCATTCCATGAGAGCAGGTGCAGTGGATATTTCCCATATGTATTTGTAAAATCATTCTAAATAGATTCATTTATTTTCATGAGTGCTTGCCATTCCATAAGGTATTGTCAGCCAGGAGTGCCCCCCTGCTTGATTGTCTCTGTAACAACCCTACTGAGCAGCAAGCAGCTGAATGTTTTTATAATCTGTTTAATGGCTGCAGGAGACCCCACTGGCTTCTTCTGGGCTGCAAAAAGCAGTGGAGAAAAGCCTTCTGGCTGAGAGCTGGAGGCAGGATAGAGCCCTGGGGCTCTTGGCTCTTCCTTCTGCCCTCAGTTCCTTCACCTCTGCTGCAGGTAATGCTGTGGGAGATGTCCCATCAAACTTGGGGTACTGTTATTAAATGAGAAACCTATTGCATTTTGGCCGAGGTCTGTGGCCACACTCATGTGGTCCCATCAGTTTTGGGGACATTCAAGCAATGCTAACCAGGGAGGAAACTCTCTGAAAGTGGTTTTAACTTGATCTAGTGCCGGCTTAGAGGGAACTCACCCCAAACAGTAAAAGTGTGCTGTGAATTTGGAGAAAGGTTAGTGGATTGTTTCAGCTGAGGGGAAAAAAATAATTACTTTCTTGTTTGGAAGCACTGACTTTTTTTATTTATAATGTCAGAGTTTTATTGAACAGTTTCCCTTATGTAAACTTTGATCCAACAGCAAACGTTAGTAAATGGGTTTTAATGACCTTCCAAGTCAAACAATTTTGTAGGCTGACTGCAAGCAGAATGTTACTCTTTGCTTGTCTCAGTGATGACTTGAAAACAAAAAATTCTAGTTTGATTTGTTTGGAGGTGAACTGTTTTCCAAAGTTCACCCCAAAGCCCTGAAAAATTCATTATTTATGAAGTTTTAGTCGCTAATTGGAAGATAACATTGTTTTACTTTGGCTAAAGCAAATGTACTGGAACTGCAATTTAAAAATAGAAGTATTTATTTTAAAACTAACCCTGGGTAATTTTTACATTTCAAACCAATATATAGGGATATTTGAGTCATGACATGCAGTATCCTTTAAAGTTACCTTAATGTGTCGAAATTGGACCTATGTGGCTTTTTTACAAAAAAAAAATATTGCTAGATGATGAATTTGCCAACATCTTTCAATGACCTTTGTGACTTGGTGCTTTCCAGGACTGACTTAATTAAAGATGACATGGAATCAAAGTGAATTTTTTAAAAGTCTGTTTTATTATTCCCTATTAAAATTCTCCTGAATTACTCAGCTGTCAGAGACGGAATGTAATTTATCATTAAACTATTCACTTAGATAATTCAATGTATCTGCAGCTTTAGTTGAAATGAAAGTGGAAAAAGGCAGCAGGGTGCTGCATGTGACAAGTCTGTTTCCTGGCAGACTTTTTGGATTATTGAATTGTCCATCTATAGTTTGAGGAGGGTCTATTGAGTTTCTACTTTTTGATTTTTAAATCTATAATAGAGTCTGCAAATAGAAGAGCTCCCAACAGCTCAGCTCAGCTCTTCTCCTCTCTGTGTTGAGCCTGAAGGGCATAACAAATAGGGGCTACAAGACCAAGCCTCCAATGCCTCAGTTATTCCAAATGCACCCTAAAACACTGAGTCCTGCCCTCACCAGCACATCAAAAATCAATTGCAGAGATATTAAATAATGTCTGGAAAGAGCAGTGCTGGGTGATACAGAGTCTTATATGTGGGATCCTGCCTTGCTTGGCCCCAAGGGCATTTTTGAGATGAATACTTAGTTTCTGTTGCTCCCAATAACTGTGCTGGAAGAAGGTTTTCTATAGAATTGGTACAATCAGCTTCTGGCTGTTACAGAGCCAAATTGGTGGAATGAAGCCATATGCTATTCATAATTATTTTCACACCACCTGCTGAATTAATTTAAAAATAAATATCCTGAAGTATGAGGAAAGCCTAACCATAAAAAATCCTGACTAATGGGAGAAGTAGAAGCTTGTAGTGCTAAGCCTGGACCTAGGGATGTTTTTTGTCCATTAGTGATCCAGCAAATTCTTCAGAAAGATGATGGAGATAGTGAAAAATTGGGCATTGGTGGAACTGTGATAGTGAAAGCATTTGTTAAAACCACAAACCTACAGCCCTCTGTGCTTCCCAATCCTATGAGTCTGTTTGACTTGGCCTGCATGGAGGCCAAGGGTGAGCATCACCCATGAGGGAACAAGGAGGGCAAGGAGGCTGGAGCAGACCAAAGTCTGCCAATGACAAGCCCTGTGCAAGGTTGGTCTGGGTGTGTTGTGCTGGTACAGCACTTTTGGAGGAGGTCAATTCAAGCTTAATTTTAAGAGGAGGGGTGAGCTGTTTGCTCAACCCACACGACAATCTTTGAACCTGCAGGTAAGTCTCAGCTTACTCTCTGTTTTGGCTCTTTTCCGCAGCTTCCTGCTGGGCTGTTCTGCAGGGACTGACCTGCCTGCAGGGGCTCAGCTCTGCTGCTTGGAGTTTGCTGGCACAGGGTAGGGCTCTCCACATTTATGCACTGCCCCCTGCAGAAATTGCTGTTCCCCTTCAGCCGTGAGAGGCTGGGATGCTTTTCTTCCCAAAGTGAGAACACAAGCAGCTTTCCAAAGCTGTTTCACAGTGGCAGCTGTCTGGGGCTGGGCACCCATTCCTAGTCCTGTAAAGCTGGTGAGTTTTCTGCTGAGGTTTTGTGTAATCTCCATTCTGCAGCCTCTAAAAACAGCCCTATCAGGGTCTCCATGATGATGCCATGCTGTGACACTTGTTGAATGAGGTAGGAAAGGTCAAATCTTCAAGCTGTGCACAGTGTAGACACACAACTGAAAAGCCGTTTCAAGGGTTAAAATTATCTCCTGGCTGGAGGTGAGAGGGCAGGAGGTAGAGGGGAGGAGGACCCATGGCTTCAGTACCCTTTGCCATGCATGACATGACAACAAAGAGAACACATTCCCTTTGGTCACTCTTAAACCTCCCATATTTTGCCATTCACAGGTGGCTGCAAATTAGATCCCAGGTAATAAATCCTCATCCATTTATCACAGAGCTATTTCCAAACTATGTAATCTTCATTTTAATTAACAGGTCTCTTGAAAACAGAAACTTGTAAATTCAGTGCTCTCTTGGGGCTCAAGTGATTGAATGCAGCACTAATTTCAAACTTCAGTAGCTTTTCTATTGCACCTGCAACTCTCAGATATTGCTTTTCCTGGCTGACTGTGTTATTATTCTGCCAGGGAGTACTGGCTGTACCAAGAGTGCATGGAAAGAATATATAATGCAAAAAAAGTGTTATATGACTGGCTGTCACAACTACCTGAGAGGAATCTGGAGTGAGGTGTGGGTCCATCTCTTTTCCCAAGGCACAAGTGACAGGACAAGAGGAAATGGCTTCAATTGTGCCAAGAGAGATTTAGATCAGACATTAGGAAAAAATTCTTCACCAAAAGAGTTGTCAATCACTGGAAGGGAATTAGTGGAGTCACTATCCCTGGTGGTATTTGAATGACATCTAAAGCTGGCTAGGACCACTCTGAAAGGTTTAATAGTGTCGCTGAAATATTTCCTAGCTACTTCTCAAAGTCTGTTTTTTCTAAGCCCAAGAACTAGTCTCTGGATTTCCCCAAGGATTTCTATTATCTCGTCCCACAAAAAACATCTTGGTTTTTAAAGATATCAAGGTAAAATAGATATTCTCTTGTACCGTGTTTTCAGTCACAGACATCAGTTCTAGGAGTCTCCATACGTGCTGGATCAAGCAAGACTGATGCCACATCAGAAAGCAAAGTGTACTTCTACCTCCTTTGCTGTCTTCTCAGAAGAGACGGAAAACTGTTACTCAAGATGTTGAAGCACATGGATTTCTTGCAATTCCATGTCAGATTTTGTTAATATTCTTTTTATACAGAGCAGACAACCCCTGCAGGGAAGCAGTGTGTTCCTAAGCAAGAGGCACCATGGCTTTATGGGACTCATCATGTTCTTCCTTGAAGATGTGAGCAGAAGAAAAATGTAGAGATTGAAATTCCTCATTCTAATGGTGACTTCCACATTTATGCTCCTTGACTATGAGCAAGCCTGGGTAATTGCTTCCCTGGCTCTTGGGCACCAGGACTGCTGCATGCTCATAAACGCATCACACCCCCTCCTGGGTGTGCCCTGAGCCCTTTGGCAGTCACCCCTCAGGATATGCTCAGTGAGGGAAGGCAGTTTTGCATTTCTGATAGTGATGCAACGGTGGTTAGGGTTGAAAGAGAAAAATAAGTCTGTAATCTCATAAGCACACTATGGTTTGCATTTCATTTAGGCTTAATTTTTATTACAAGAAACTGAGTGTTCACTGAAAAAACACTGGATGGAGAAACTGATCTACCCACTTCAACTCCACAAGGGCAGTTTATCAAAGGCAGGCAGGAGATCTGCATCCCTGTGGGTGGCAGCCCTCCTCAGGAACCCCAGCCTGGGTGCTGAACTCATTTCATACTTACATATTGTGGTATATGACTATTTATGCTATCTTAATTAATTTTCCATTATTATTATGGTTTTGTTCCACTTAAATATTTTATTCAGGAGTTTTGCTGTGCACCAGGGAAAGTAACAATTTGTAGGAAGAGGTTTGCTGAGGTGCAACATCTGAAATGGGTGTAGAATAGAAAAGTTTTAATAAATAACAACAGAGGAAATTAAGTAATAAAGAGCATGAGTGTTTATGGAGAGCTGATGGAAAACAGCTCAAGGGACAAGGCAATGATGCAGGTGGATCTTTTCCTATAGCTTGCACTAGGAAAAACAGATGCATATCTATATCTAGACAGTGCTGTCACAGGCTGCTGTGGCTAAAGAAGGATGTTTGCGTGGTTATTGCACTTGTGTTCATTTTTAACTCTTCCTGTTGGAAAAGTGGTTTGAATCAGGAGTTAAACCTTCTTTGTCTGTTCCTCTGTCCCCCACCTCCTCACTGGCCCCCATTTAAATGGAGAAGGTGCAGCAGTTTCAACATGAGCTGGAGATGTTCAGCTCTGCTGATTCCGAGGCTCATCCCATCTCTCTGAGGGCTCTGCCCCCTTCCTCTTGTGTACACAAGACCAATTTTCAGGTGATGTTGGGTCCAGATCCAGGCTGACAGGCATGAAGTCTTCGTGCCATGACTATTACCTTGGCTCCTGGAAATGGCACCTGCTGTTCAATGAGAGATATCTGTATTTGCATAGCATTATTTGGCTTTGACAAGGTCGGTGAACTCATTTTGTACAAACTGTCTGGAAACTCTGAGGGTTTAAAAAACCCCACAAAAACTGTGTTTGGTTCATTTTTCTCTGCTACTTCTAAATTTGAGTTTTTAGTGAAATGATTTTTTAAAATAAGTAGTTCTAAATGACAAAACCCCCACTCATTTAAGTTAATTTGAGACTCAATGTGTATGCAGACCTGAGGGAGCTTTTAACAAATTTAACACCTTAGATTAAACAAACTAAAACTCTAAGTGTGTTTTGTGAGTGTCATGTTCATCTCCAAGTGTTCCTGAAAAATGGACATCATCATATTTATTTCCATGGCCACATATATCCACAGCCAGCTCTCTGCTCTTTAGTATTCAAAAAATAATAGTTACTTTGTGTTCCTAAGGGAAAATATGTCCTGGTGGCTGGAAAGGAGTATGATTCATTCCTGTGAGGAAAATGATAGTAATGCAATACAACTTATGGCTCCCTTTGGTTACATCACAAAAGACTAGTCAAAGTGCAGATACTGTTCATGTACAAAATGTACATAATAAAATACTAATGCAAATAGAAGAATGTTTTATTGCCCAGTCAGGGAAAAATAAGTGTCTTAATCAGCTTCTCTTTATTCTCTAAACAGTGTGTCCTGGTATGCAAACTGCTGCACTGTGCAAGTGCTCAATGGGAACAGATAAGCAAAAGACAGTCTTAGACACGTTTTCAAATTGTTCCAATATTATAGGACTCCTAAATGCTCAAGTAAAGTGTTATGGGAGGGGTGAAATCCCAGTTCCTTCACTTGTGTCAATCTAAGTGCAGAATTTCTAAGCAGCATCCCAGGTGTTCAGCTTTGCCCTCAGCATATATCACTCAGGCTGATTTACTCGTGGGGACCCTGAGAAATGATGAAATTCCACTGAACTCTGGCAATGCCAAGCAAAGACATGCAGGGCTGGGACCTGGGAGGTCTGTGCTTAGCCCTGGTCCCATCTGGGTGCAGAGGTGCTGGCTGGGGACGTTGCTGTCCCCAGATGCTTTGTGGGCACCTCTGATGGGGCAGCGCTCCTGTGTTGGATGTACAAGCCATAAGGAAACCCCAGCCAAGCTGGCTGAGTTAGCCCAGTCTGTCAGCAGCCTAAGGAGTGCTCTGGGGTCAGCTCAGGAGGCTTGATGGGGCAGAGAAAAGCATCTGGGGACTGGATGTGAAGAGTGTGGGTCAACGTCACACTGAGGCTTGGCCTTGTAGACACATTCAAGGACCTGCCTGGGAACAACACCACACCACTTCTCCTTCCTCCTTGGCAATGAGGACTTTATTTTTAAACAGTGATGCAGTTTTAATATTTTCTATATTTTTAGAGTTTTAAATTTATTATTATTGTTATTATTATTATTATTATTATCATCATCATCATCATCATCAATAATATTTTTAATATTTTAAATCAGCTGTGCTGCAGAGCTGAAGACTGCCTTTCCTTTTTGCTTCTCCTCCACAAGGTTTTGGGAAGGAACTGGCCTCTTAAAGGTTGGACTCGATGATCTTAGAGGTATTTTCCAACCTAATTAATGCTGTAATTCTTCACCACAGCATCAGCAGTGTGTGCACATCCTTATTTTTGAAGTAGCAAAAATATTATAGGGTGTTAGTTGTCCTTTGTCCTTTGCAGATAGAGAAGTTATTACAAAACTACTATGATTGTGACCCCTCTTAGCAGGAGTTATTGTTGATCTCTGCTGTTGTTATCTGAGAAGCTCTCTGGGTGTTGATTACTCACCTTGAGAGTGTTCTTGACCCACTGATGATGGCAATGTGAGTGTGTTATGCCTACGACCTGTTAGGTGTGCTTGAGCACCCAGAAGGCAATTGAACTGCTCAGTTTGATAAAAAGGAGGCACCTGAAGAGATTCCAATCCTCTCTGCATGCACCAAAAAAGACAAGAATTGCTACTTAGCATGTAGCAAGGGAGGAGTGTACGCAACTGGCTACATAGCAGTTATTCAGATAAATATCTCTGCCCATCGAAGGCACAGAGGGCAATGTTAGCTGCTAGAAATCACTTAGAAAAATTATACATTTAACAACTGACAAGGTTTATCCTCTCCTTGTATGTGTGCCAGAGTGACTTTTATTTTTTTAAATAGGTTCAACCTGGATTTTGTGACTATTAAGGGAGTTCTCCAGGTCTGACAAAGAGTGAAGGATGGTATAGAAGTCTGTGATCCAGCCAGTGAGGATGAGGGTAGTCACAGTGAGATCTATCATGACTGGTCATCTGCAGGTTTGGACCTGCTCAGAATATCCAGGGATATGGACTCTAAGTATTGTACTCTGCACAATCATGTATCTTAGTTGAACAAAGTGGAAACTGGATTTTAATGGATTTTTTAATGGATAACTCACACTTTTCAGAAAATACAGCAGTTTCTAGCAGAATGAAGTTCTGAAAACAAATTTCAAGCTAATGGAAATGTTTTTATAGGTTTGGCAGGTACAGTTGATTTTTAATGCTGTAAACCTTGGAAATTTATGGATGAAAAATCTTTTCGGGAGAAAAATAAAAGCTCTCTGAGGGGTGAAAAAGGTTTCATGGCTGATGTTTTTCATGTCAACAAAATGAATCAGCCATTAAATTCCATTTTTGAGGAAGAACTATGGATGTTTACATAGGGGACATAGGCCAGACCAATCCCTAAGCTATACCATTTTACAGAGGAAAGCATTCATATTTTTCATGAGATTGCAGTGGGATCCCAACTGTATTTTCTTTGACTTGCTCCTGTCAGGGGGAATAGAGCTTTTAATTAAAATGACTATGTTAGAATAGTCAGACTTCTATTATCATATGTAAGGAGGGCTTTGGGGAGCTATGAACATGTATTATTAGTATTAAAGTGCCTAACCTCCTCAGCAGTTCCTTTAGGTGTTTCAACACGCCTCTTGGGGTATTTAATACCTCGTTTGCTGCAGCACTGAAGGATGTGTTTCATTCTGATATTTTCACAGACCTTTGTATCCTGAGTGTTTAAAAATTAATTTTGAAATAAATAATTGTTCATGATTCTCTTTTACTTCCAGCCTCCTTTGCCCTCCTCGTTTCAATTGATGCTCTTCAATGCTCCCCAAGCCTCAGCAACCTGAGCCAAGGAGGAAGATGAATCCGAGAGTGGAGAGAGACTATTGGCAGGACATCCCCACAGGACAAACCTGTGCCACCTTGAGCTCCAGCAGCTGCTGAGCACCCAACAGCACCCACTGTCCCTGCAGGGTGTTGCTGGGCATTACTGATGTACTGGAAGAAGCAAATCCAAACCCAACACCAGCACCAGGCATGGATGCTGGAGAGGGCTTGGAAGAAAAGGGTGTCAGCCCAAGTCTCAGACTCGAAGTGGATCTGGGCTGCTTTAGAGTAGACAAGGACTTGCTTGGTCATAGCTTTGGGACAAAAGGGTTAGAGTAAGGCATGACCTGGCTCCAGGAATGCTTCCTGTGTCCAAGGACAACCCCTGCACAGACCCAGGAGCAGAGTTAGCTCTGGTCTTGCACCCTCTGCGGCTTTAGTCACCTGGAGACTTCGCTTTGCCCAGCACTGCTCCCTGGTAGAGTCTCTCTGTCCCTTTGTTTGGGTGTCTTCAGGTAGACACAAAAAAGTACACTTAAGCTCTTGAAATGGGATTGTTTTCTTCTTTTGTGTATGTAAATCTAGATTAATCTGTTTACAAATCCAAAATAACTCTTTCAGTTCACAGTAGAACTAAGAGCAGAATATCTGCACACTTATTACAGGGGATACACAATTACCCCAAAGCTGGCAGAACAGCTAAAATACTTTTCCAAAGCATTGTCAGAGTCCTGATAATTTTTTTTTCCTTATTAAAACCAACTTTCAGATGAACTTACAAATATGACTCCAGTGTGCTTATATAATTATCATCATGGTTTATAACTGGTCCAATATATTCTGAATAAACAGCCATTGATGGTGATTTAGAGACACCTATTTTAATTCTCTTTTGGTGACCTTACACAGGCAGACAAGCAGGGTATAATGAAGCAGCTCATGTATTCTAACTCCCAGTGAAGCAAAGTTTTGGGATAAATTTAATTGTAGTGTTTTCATTTTGCTGGTGTTGAAGAAATACTGAAAGATAAGGTGTTTTTAAGAAGAAATAGCAGTATGACAAGTCTTTTAGAGTCCTGCAGTGAGGATTATGGTTGTTGTGGTTACCAGATCCCAATATTGCTGCCACATCTGAATTCATCCAGATCCTCATCCCTATTGGTGGATATGGGGTTCCATCCTACAAGATGTACCTTGGCAAACCAATCCACTCATCTGTCATAAGTTAGAAATAAAAAGGGCCCCCAATGATCTCTCTTGTTGCAGTTGCTTCAGGTTCTGGCAGCATCCATGGGCTCCAAACATGTTACATCTGGGACAGCTGATTGAAAAGCCTTAGAAATGACACTTCTCAGGGCAGATCATTGTTTCTTATTAAATCCAAGAGCAGAATACAAAGTATAAAGATATAAGCTACAAATTCCACAGAAGTATTGGCTTAGGAAAAAAATTTCTCATTATTTTATGAAGAAGTTTAGTGGATTTATGACCTGCACTCTTATTAGCACAGTTAAATGGGAGGCTTAGAGACAAACATATTTGAGCAAGAAAGATCTCCAGAGAAACATGCTTTTGCAAAAAGATCCTTCCAAGTTTTAGCTGGGACTAAAAGAAGTTGGCTGTACAAGAACAGCTTGTGGAAAAGCCACATGGAGAACAGAAGACCTTGAACTTATGACTCGAAATGCTTGAAAATAGTGAGGAATTTAGACAGAGAAATGCAAGCAGGACTCCTATTGCTGTTTCTTTTCTCTTACCTAACTTATGAAAATCATCCTCCTTCTCTCTGTAAGGACTGATCTCTCAGGAGGATTGATGTGCTTTGATGTCTTGAAAGCAAACCTTGTTAATACAGCCCTGATGTGCAAGGCTGGCTTGGTTTTCTCTACCTACATTTATATTTTCTTCTTATCTGGGGTATTTTATCTTCAGAATATTGTTTTCCTTTCTGTGATTGCTTTGCCTGCAGTGATTTAACTCTGCCTCCTGACATGCAGCATTTCAGTGGTTTCACTGCTGCACAAGTATTGAACTCTCTAAGATGTGACTCCACCACCTTGAATCCCTGGACCTAAAGCTTGACCTTGCTGGTTCTGTGAGCCTCCCTAGTACCTACTTACAGTGTTAAATGAAGTCTTTACTGACTCAGTATAAAACATGAGTGGTACAGCACTTGTGATAGCTGTGTTGTGATTTGGTTTTACATCAGCTTCCCTTTTGTGTTGCTGGGTGTACCCACACTCTGTGCTAAAAGGTGTTGGTAGGACCCACAGGCCTGTGACATTAGCTGAGGGACAGCTGGGGCTACAATGTTTTAAGAGGTGTAACAAGTGGCCTGAGGGATTAATTGCTTGTGTCAAAATAATCTGTTGCAAATCAGGTAGCAATCAGACCTCGTAATGTGGTCACCTGCCTTGGCTTTCAGGGGATTGTCTCTTCCAGACTGACAAGGATGTGTATAATAAAGCTGATTGCAGAACAAATGTTGTGAGAGACCCGGTTAAAAAGTTTTTTCCCTCATGTGCATGGTGGAGAAAAAGAGAAAACTGGGATGTTACTCTGCAGGTTGGTAAGATCCATAGTGGGAGGGAATCTAAGAAACAAGAGTGTTCAGCTAAACCAACAAGCAAAGTGAACCAGGAGTCCATGATCAGAAACGCAACCGAACTGTGAACCACAGAATGGCTTGGGTTGGGAGGGACCTTAAAGCTCACCTCATTCCAAGCCCTGCCATGGGCAAGGACACCTCCCACCAGCCCAGGCTGCTCCAAGCCCCATCCAGCCTGGCCTTGAACACTTCCAGGGATGGGGCAGCCACAGCTTCTCTGGGTGATGATGGTGAGGAATGAATATTTCAGCTTTTAGTTTGAAAAGCATCACCTTCAGAAGCACAGGTGCTCTCTGGCCATGAATGCATTAGAAAACAATAGCTTGGGCTTGGAGAGGTGCAGCCCCTGCTGCCAACAGGCTCTTTGGTGCTGCAGAAGACATAAGGACTGGTATTGACTGGTAATTTGTTTTTTGTGATTTCCTTTGAGTAGTGGGATAAGGGAGATACAGAAAGAACAAATTAGACAATGGGGGCATTGGAGATGACACAGACTTTGCTTTTTCAGCTTCTTATTCTTTTTAAATTTCTTGCCCTTCTAATATGGCAATGGCTCAATTGCCAAATGGAACCTGAGGGACAGAAACACAAATAAGGAGACTAAAAGGTGAATCCTGCAAGGAAGATGCATCCCTGGGGACCGCAGTGAAGCATGGGGGTGTTCAGCATCTTGCAAGTCAGGCCCTTGAGTTTCCCAAACAAACATGCAGTCCTATAAATCCTGTTTGTGTTCCAAGAGGGGTATAAACTGCAGAAATGACACTGCAGATATTAACCAAACAATCTGGTTACATCATTCCATTATAAATAATGTTCTGTGTCATTGGGACATTGTTATAGAACCATTGAGTCATTACAGCTGTTTATCTGTGTTTATTACAGTGTATAAAACACTAAAGATAGATGTGTTTCAATGATTTTTAATTTTCCTGCAATGTTAAAGATTTGAACTGTGCATAAGAGTTCATGTCTAGGACATATTATATGTATTGGATTAACTTTAAGAATCTGCTAAAGTCTTAGTGATTTCTCTTGTTGATTTAATTTCTGAACTCCTGACAGCCTGGATTATATAATAGATCAGCATGATGCCTTTAAATCATCTGTGTAAAGTTCCTTGGCTGTACCCACTGCTGTGGCAACTTGATTACCTGCATTTCTGAGATTAACTTGAATAAAAAAAGCTCCAGTTCCTGCATCAGACAAGTGAAGACTTATGTGATTTAAAAGCAGAAATAAGTAAATTAGCCTGATACTTCAAATAAAAAAAAAAATGCTATTGAATGATTTTCAAAACAGCTCCATCCCCAAAATTGTAGTTTACACTACCAGCTATGATCTTTGAATAGAACAATTAATTACAAAATAAAAGCTGCTAAAAGCTGGTGTCATTTATGCAACTCAAGGCTGAGTGAGGAAGCCTGAGGTACATTTGATTGTTTGACCTCAGCATGGAATCCCTAAGGCTGGAAAATGCAATATGAGGCACTTCCCATGAAAGCATGTTGAGAAAAGTATTTGATGATCCACTGTATAACTGTGAAGTCAGATCCTCAGGAAAAGTTCTCATTGAGTAAGTCCATTCTCTCCACCCAGAATCTGCAATGATATGTTGGAAGGGGTTGCTTTCTATATCAAGGTTCTTCTCCCACCCTGGGTAGTTTATAACACTCCCTGGTAATGGCTGTGCTTGTGCCAGCTTTCTTAATGACCATCCATCCATATTTCCATTCCAAAGGCTGTAATAACCTATCTATGAAATATCTGCAAACTGCTGCAGGTGTCATCTTAGAAATGTGTTCCCATGTGCAGGGGAAGAACTCTGCCTGGGTGAGTTATGAATACACACAGAAACTGAAGGGCAAACCTGCTTTCTGCTTTTATTTGGTTTGTGAGCCTCTGGGATTTGACATGACTTACTGCCTGGGGTGAATATCAGCAGAGTTGATTCTCAACTTCCACATGGCACATAATTTACTGGAGCTGTGCTATCTTCTTCAATGCAGGCAAACTCCTGGCATAAGAAAAGGTTCATCCCTTCCCTTCCCAACTGCAGGAGAAAATGTTTGACTCAAATATGTAGATTAGAATTGATTTTGGTGTTCTGAGGCTGCATATTATGTAGGGAGCTATTAGACAATGCAAGAGGCTTGGTCTAGCTCAGGCAAACCTGCAGCTGATTAACCTCAAGGAGGATTATTTTACAGATTCATGGCATTTGATTGGCAGCTTTGATTGTTTTGATTGACTGAGCCACCTGATCCACAAGGACAAATTTAACATCTCAGGCAGCAGACACAGGTTAACAACCTCAGTGTGTCATGCCAGTTCCAAGCTGTGAGAAAAATGTGAAAAACAAGTGTTTCTTGTATATAGTGTGAAACAGTAAAATTTTTTTGTTTTCTGCTTGTTAAGGTTCTGGGATGTTTAATCAAACCAAGAGGCACAATCAATTGCAATTCCTGCTCTCTAAGCCAAGGGCAGCTCTGTTCTATCACTGAGTTTGGCTTTGGTGTAAAAAAGCCACAGGTAAGATTAGTACTGAAGGAAATGTCTCATCTAGAAGCTCAACATAACACTATAACTGTCAAATTCTCCCTGCTCAGCCATGGCCAGGCTACAGTTTTAGAGACTTTCAGCAGCACCTCTTTGGCATCGCAGTCTTCTTAAAAATGTCACTTCTCTCACCTCTTCGAGCAAGAGGGATCTTCTGGTCCAGAGGCCCCTCACCCTCCAAGCAAAGCTCTGTGGAGAGACCCCTGTAACTTACACACCCGGACTCAGAGCTTGAACCATGTACATTCCTCATGGGTTTGTGCCAGAAGAGGCAACAGACCCCCAAGCTTTTTGAAGTGTGCCAAGTCCAGCCATTTGTGTCTTAATTAAATCAATACAATGAAATTTTTATTGCTTGTTGTGAAGGATTTTTGACTGCAAGTCTCAGTGATCCTAGAAGTCAAAAATCACACATAATTTATGTGACTTCTCAGATTCCAGGAATCCTTTCTGCTGTTGGCTTCTCTTTTCCTCTGCTGTTGATAGAGCTAAAAAAGCTTCTTCCTTATAAAATTCTGGGTTTTTTTCTCTGGAACTCCTCCTAAGTGCCAACACTCCTGCAGTTTTTAACAGCTATTTTCACCCTGTCAATGATGGTAGGGTTTACTTCCACAGAAGAGAAAATAGAGAAAACAAAATTTTACATGAGCTGCCCATAGTTGTTCTCCCAGGCAGGATTCACTGAGCTGCTTGCACTCCTTCACAGATTCAAGAGATGTGTGTAGGCTCCTGAGTCACACACCAGCACATGCTCATTATAATATAGAGATCCTCCAGCTTGGACTGGTTTGCTCAGATATCTGGATATCTGTTAGTCTACATCCAAGTTCCATATTTAATGTCAACACATCAATTAAAAGTGAATTAACATGTCTTTTATAGAAGGTTGTTCATTTGGATAAAGGTGTGGCCTTTTTTTAAAGTGTACAGTAGTTGCTTCCCAAACCAGGATATCTCACAGCATATCTAAAGTGAGACAGGAGGGAGAGCCCGAAGGTTCTTGCCTTACTTGGGTGATGAAAAACTGGTGGAAGGAGGAATAGAGCAAAGAGGCACCTCCTGCTGGAGCTCACAGCAGTCCAGTCTCCAGAGACACCAGACCCCTGCAGTTACAAGGGCTGCTGGGTTTTGTTGCTTTAGCTCAAAAGTAACTCTTTTGGTTCTGTCTAAATTTCAAATTTTTAAATTATAAGTGATTATATAGATGAGCTAATTTTCCTAGGATTCACTTACAGATTTTCCTGGTTCTCCAGGTCTGGTTATAGCACCAGGATTCCATTCCTTTGGCTGTGGATTGTTCCATGTCCAGCTGCTGCTTTTTCTGATAGGAGACTGGAAGCACAAAGAAGCCGAAGTCCCATTCCCATAAAGCAACACAGTAACATTTTTAAATAAAACTATGCCAGTTCTCTCCTGATATCACTGTTCAAAAGAAGTCTACCATCTGCAGAACATTTTGATGAGGCATTATTTTACTTTAGATTTCTGGGAGAAAAGAAGACATTTCCAGTTCTACAGTTCCAGTGGGCTTAGGACAGCAAAGCCAACAGAAGATCCTCAGACTGCCCAAAGGCAGGGTTTGCCTCTATCTTCTCTCTTAGTAGTAGTAACTTCATTTATTCTGATACTTTAATGAATGCTGTACTCCAAAGATCTCATTTCTATTTCTCTGTGAATAAGACTGAAATCTTTGTCCCCCCTTTTGTTGTTGTTGTTGTTTTTGTTTTGTTTTGTTTTAGGATCTGATTTAAGATCACTTGAAGTCAATAGAGAGATTTTGATCAATTTTAATGGGCTTTGAGACAGAGCCATGAAGACTAGCTGAAACAACTGCTAGCACTTCAGGAAAACCACAGGTTGTGCAGCTGAATTTGGCAGCATGTAATTAATTACTGAAATTTAATATTGTGTTGCACAATACTTGGCTCTTCACAGAAGCAAGCAGGCATTTTTTAATATTTCTATACTCCAGAGCAAGGCACATTTAAAAAGTCATTGTCATGAACCAGAAGAATGTCTTTCATTATGTTCAGAATTGACTGGTTTTGGTTTCTATCCCCATCAGAGGATAATGAAAACAGCTGGAGTTAAATTGTTATAATTCAAAAATATTCACTGGCATATTCCTCTCTCAGTGTGCTCTGTCTTGTGGCGATGAGCTGTTTGGTGTTGAGAAGATCAAGAGCAGTTACATAGCAATCTCCTGACTTTTCAGGCAGAAAATCCCTGACCTCTTCTGGTCACACAGTTCACCTCCAAACCAGTAAATGGTTCCCTATTGGATATGGTATTTAGACTCATCAAGCCACAAATATTTCCATAAAAAGTTTCCCATTTACTGTTAGACCAAAACCCTGAGCAGTCAGCAGATTGACAAGCTTTCTATTTAATAATTGTTCTAACAAGCAAAAGCTGCAATAGCTTCAAGTCCTTGACAAATTGTTATCCAGTGGATTTAGCAACAGAGTTGGCTGAAGGACAACACATGAGAACAGCAAATCTGGTTTATGGTTTGCAAAATACAAAGCCATAAAATACTTTGGAGATTGACCTCCTGATCTGCTAAATCTCATTTTATTGACTGAGGTAGCAATGTTTTGAGGTTTAGGTAGAATATAACAATCTTCTCACAGAAGTTTTCTTTTCTTCCTTATTACATTTATATTCTTACAGTTGTTTGAATTTCATTAAAAATATGGTTTTACTTGTCACTGTCATGATACTTGTCTGATGAACACAGAATAACAGAACTATTTGTAATTTCTGTTTTAATGAGCCAGAAGAGGACAAAAGAGAGAAAAAACATTGTGAATTTACAACTCTCTAGACATCTACTTTTATCTTTTAATTTTTTTCTTTAGGGCAGACTCAAAATTATGCTTTTCATCTAATCTGTTGTCTCGTATTAAATGAATCATACTCACCCCTTATTGATTTGTTGTTTAATCATATAAAATGAATAGTAGTCCTTCCTCCTCAAAATGAAATATTAATTACCATTAGAGAAGAAGGCAGGATAGAGCCAGAAATGTTATTGTTAGAGCACTGTTGTGCCAGTCCTGTGGCCTTGCATGTCTCAGTCCTGTCTCTTGAGATCCAGCTATAATTCCAATATTTTCCCCTTTGGGACTGTTTACTTGTGGCAAACCGTATTGAACTTGAGAGATACGCTTTGGCATGATAAAAAACAAGTTAAAAAGCATGTTTTCTCCAAACAATCAGTGACCTCTGCCTGGGATCAGTCTGGCTGTGCCCAGTGGGGGAAAGGCAATGACAGGATCCTGAGCTCCTCTGCACCAACTTACATATTTATATTTCTGTGTCAGGTTCCCTCTGCATTCCCAACTTCTAATATGTCAGAGGAAGTAAAGCGCTGTATAGAGCATGGCTGCAGATGAGAAAAGTTCCTTCTTAGCATGTGCCTGACAGACCACAGTAAGGAAGGCATCCAATTAAAATCCTTTTTGAACTTTGATCTCCTGTTCTTGCCCTCTTACCAGCAATGAATGTTTGAAAGGATGTTTTTACCAGTACTTTGCAATATAATTAATGCTCTCCTGACCTGCTTTTCATGTGAACCTGTATCACCCCTCACCTTCAGTCCAGCAGAGAATTACTGCCTGTCCAGAGGATGCAGAAATCTGGATTGGTTCATTGTTTTACTGTATAAATCACAAAGGATGCCTTTACATTTGTTCTTAATGCAGTGCAATCTTTATTTAGTCTGACATTTTCCTTGTTATCTTATACCTTCCTCAACTTGTTTACCAACTTTCCAACCTCCTCATTAAATGCAAGGAATTATGCAACTGCTGAGAACAGGCCATGAATATTGACAAACGCTTGAAACAACAGATCTATTTCAAAGAGGAACTGGAGCTGGTTTTCAGGCTCTGAGAACAGTGTGGGTTGGCAGTGCACATCCTATTCTCACTTCGGGCTATCGTGTCAGATTCCCAGGCAGTGAAAGCTCATCACAAGGTGGTGGCTTGGAAAGCATCAGACAAGTTCTTTCATCAAAGAGCAGGTGTTTGGTTTGCTTTGTGTTCTTTGTCCTGAATATATTGTTAGACTACACGTGAAATGTGCATCTGTGAGCCAGCTTAAAAGGAATCAGGGAAGAAAACAGGGAAAATAAGGGTTCAGAAGAGAACAGGGGAAATCAGAGGGAAGCAAATGAAACAAACCCAGGATGTAAGTGCAAGAATCTTCCTTCCTACTCACATTTCTGCTAACAAACTTGCTGGGCACTGATCAGGGATGGGGGAAAACAGCCCAGGAGAAATACCACACACAAAAGAAGGCAGATATTGTGATTTTGGGGCATCAGAGAACGTTACAGCTCCTGCACAAAGAAACACCACCACATGTGTGCCTAATGAATAGGCAAAATTCATAAAGAACATGAGGGTTAATACAGGATAGAGAAATATAAATAGGAAAGCAGCATGGAAGAGAGAATGAAAGTCTTGGTTCCATGCTGGCTGGCTAAGTCAGGACCTGCCCTAGATATGCTGAGCTGGAAGCTGAGGAGCATGAACAGGACACACAAAGATTTAGATCTATTTAAAAATTAAATCAAGCATGAGGAATGTAAGGTCTGTGAGCTGGATGTGTTCTGTGGTGCTGTTTCATGTCACTTTAGATTTCAAGGAAAAACTATCCCAATGTGCATTAATGCACCAGAAAAAAGGGACAGAGAGCTCAGCAAAAGTGCCACTTGACATGAGTGACACGGTGAACAGTTTAAAAGCCTCTGAATGACTCTTTGAACCAGGATACCTAAGCAACAAAGACATAGAAATACCATAAATAATTTATTCCAGAACATAATGTTCTTCTATCAACAGTAATAAATATATGGAAAATACACTTATTAAAGGTTAGGTGGAAAACTATTCTGAGAAGACGTTCTTTGCAAATGTCATCTGGCCTCGTTGCGTTTCCAATTTGGGTGTAAGGTTTTTATGTTGTTTTGGCAACAGTGTAAAAATACAGATGATTCATGTGCAAAGATTTATTTAAGAGAAATGCAGATGGCATTTTAGACAGAAAAGTTATTTTGTTTATTTGCAATTCTGGGCCAAATTAAATTAAAATGGGCCCAATCTGAAATCAGCAAAAGGATTGGAGTCTAGATTTAAGTTTTGTTGCTTTGCTTGGAAATAATATCTCATCTGATGAAAATGTGAAAAACTCAAAGTTCTTGACAAAATTAAACTATGAAACAGTCAATTCATGGCAGTCAATGGGATTCATTACAGTTCATTGTTTGACTTTTCTCTCGCTCTTTTTGCCTCTTGAATCATTTAAAGAAAACTTATTTGAAAATGGCACATTGAAATCAATTGATTAAATCTGATTGTCCTTTTTCCCCCATTGGTTGCCACTGGAAACAAGCACATTTAAAAAGAGTCTGCACTCACTCTTGGCAGTCTATCTGACAAAGGCCAGTCAGGCTGACATACATTCAAAAGCAAAATTGGACAGCTGTTGGCATTTTGCTGATGAACAGTTTCTCTATTTCACTTCCTTCTGTCATAATCTTGGAAAACACCAGGTTATTGTAGCCAGTTTTTACATTGCCTGGGGGATTTATTTTGTAATTGTCACAATGATTAGAAACACAGGTGATGGGATGGACCCAGGTGTCTCTTTGCAAATGATTTATGGAACTGAATTGCAAATGAAACAATGAAGGATTTTCATAATTTTCCTTTGAAATCTTGTCATAGTAGCCAAATATTGACAAAATAACTCGCTGCCCAAATTCAGGATATTCTTTCTGTACCTTGTTATAAAATGATTAGACTCACCCTCTGGACCACTTTGCCATTGTGAATGGGATTCTGTGCAATTTGGGTTGAGTTTTTATGTAACCTTGTGGTCAGCTCTCAGAGTAGAAAACCCCAATACTGGAGGACAAGATCATGTTTTCACCAAGTTATCACCATTAAATACAACCTGATGAGGCTGCATTTGAACCCAGCTCAGGCAGAGGTACATGGGCAGAAAACACAGATGTGCTTAATGTTTTGCTGACTCTATTTATTAGAGGGGTTATATTAATTATACAGCGTGGATCTGTCAGCCTGTGGCAGTACCTTAGATTTCCCTTCAAGTCCTGTTTCCCAAATATAAATTAACAGGTAGTAGCACAATGAGACAGCCTAGTAGAATATTTCAGATTTGTATGGTTTCCATCTTTTAATCAGAACAGAAATTTTTATGGACTGCAGATACTTTGTATGACAATTTCTGTTTAGGTGAGAGCCCAGATTTTTGGCAAAATTTTGACTGAAAAAGGTCAAGAAGAACTTCTTTAGCAGTCTAACCCCTTCCCCAAGATCACTCAATTCCTTGCCAAGTCAGCTGGATGGACTTGCATGAGAATTTGATTTAGTCTCTTTTATGAAATAAAACTATCAGTCAAGGATGAGAGGACAGCTGGGCTTTGCTGCTTGCATTTGCCACCTGGCATTGGACACAGGTAGCCCCAAGGTAGCCCAGCTGTTGTCTGAGTCATGCAGTGAGGTCTGGGTATAGTTGCCACCTTGCTGCTGAGAATAGCAGCAGGCTGGACACTAATGAATTTAATTTCACAAATTACTGTGCTTGTTGATTGAAAATACCAATGTTTATGCAGGTTTTTAGATGGTATTTCTTGTTCTTACTTGGCGTTGCTCGTGTCATTTCCTTGTTCCCTTCGAAGACTTTGTGACCTGTTTGAGCTGAGGGTTCATGAGGGGAGGGATCTGCTCACCACAGACACACATGGCAGCCAGCTGAGGGGACAGCCCATGAACTGCAGGCACAGAAGGGAGGAGATCCTCACCCCAGCTCTGGTGACATCTGCAAGGCTTGGTCAGGTTGCATCCTGCAGTGACTGGTCTACAGCTCTGGTTACAACGAGGACAGAGGAGTTGCTGCTTAGAGGAACAGGGTCATTATCTGAATGATGCTTTGGGTCTTTAGACATGGCAACCCCAGAGAAATTTAAAATTAATTGAGAAACATGAACTCAGAGCATTTAATTCAGTGTCCTAACACCTTTATAAGTGTTATTGACTCCTTATGTACAGTAGATTTATCTAAATGGATGGACACAGAGTACACCTTACAAATGATGGCCATCATTTGCAGGGGAGGTTGCCAGGCACATGCAGGGCAGGTGCAGCTGTGAGGGCAAACAGCTTGTTACACCCAAAGGTGATGCAAGCAAGGATGCCAACTGAACATGTCCAAGTTCTGGGCTGAAGGAGCCACTTCTCTTCATCAGCCCTATTTTGATGTTGCAGATGTCCTTTCTCCAGCAATGATGAACAAACAGGAGGGAGGAAGAGAATAGGAAAAGGAAAGGATGCCCCACTTAATCCTTTGTTCCATGAGACCATCTAACAAAATACTGTTGTGAACCCCTGGTTGAAGGCTCAAATCCCATTAGGAGAATACCTGGGCTTTTAATTGTACTGCTACATTAATGAGATCCTAGTCATCACAGAATCACAGAATGGTTTGGGTTGGAAGGCACCTTGAAGATCATCTCATTTCAATCCTTGTCATGGACAGGAACATCTTCCACTATCCCAGGTTGCTCCAAGCCCTGTCCAGCCTGGCCTTGTTCACTTCCATGGATGAGACATTCACAGCTTCTTTGAGCAACCTGTGTCAGGGCCTCACCACTCTCTGATCAAAAATTTTCTTCCTGATCTAATCTCTTTTAGTTAAAAACTGTTCCCCCCTCTTACATCATTATCTGGCATGTAAAAAGTCACTCTCCTTTTTAAAAATTCTTCCTGTTTATTCTATTTCAGCTTTAAACAGTAACAACTCTTATGAGTTTTAAGTCTTTTCAAGTCAGTTTTGTGAGTAGCAAATCCACAAGACTGGAGGGTTTCTTGGGAACATTGGGAGGAGAGAAATTACTTGTGAATTTCTATTGAACGTAGGAAACAGATTCTGCTAGAAAGCGAAAGAAGAAGGAATGTTAAAAACATGTATGTCCTCAGCATTTTGAAAAAGCTTCATTCCAAAGTTGTCCAAATATTTAATTTTCATGTTTCTGTTTTCTTTCTCAGAAAACAACCTTGGCTTTTCATCCTGTTATATTTTGATGTTGAAAGAAAAGCTGAAGTAACCCCAGATGGGCACAGCAGAGCTCTGAATGAAATCTTTGTGGTCTCATTTTGTTTCACTCCAGTCAAATCCCTCTTTTTTGTTATGTTTATCTTAAGCCGAGATTGTAGAATATTTTTTTATTTCTTACCTCAAATTGAAAAATCCATTATTTATTGAGGGAGCAGGAACAGCCACCCTGCCTGGCAGTGCATGAAGCCATAACACCACTAATATGAGCTGCTCAGAGGCAGCTGCCAACACTGGCAGAGCAGAATGTTTAGGGCTGTGCCTGAAAAACAGGAAAGTGGATTTGTGCATCAGCTGAGAGAACCAGCTCTGTGGGCTCCAGGGATGTCAGTGCTGTGCCTTACACCTACCAAAGGAACACACTGGAAATGGGTATTCCTGTAGGAAATGGATCTCCTTGGGAAGATTCAGATGTTGGGATTTGAGAAAGTATGTGATAGACCTTAAAAAACTTGTGATAGATATTAAAAGAGTCTACTTTTGTAATAATAATAATAAAAACATGGCACATGTTTTATGTTACAGAGCTATTTTTTAGCTAACTAAGGATTCATTTCAAGATTTCATAGTTCCAACTCTGCTCTGGGGTGACATTCAATGAATAAATCTAAGGGACAGGAAAAATTATGCTTTTTTACCAACTGGTGCCAAAACAAAACAAAAAACCCCAAACCCCAACTCTAAATCCAGCCAACATAGACTTCACAGCTCTTTCACGTATGTTGCCTTGTTAGCAAAAATAAATTGTACAGAAATATGGGCCAGAAACACAGTCTGCTGTCCCCAATAGCATTTCCATGATTGTCCATGGGAGCAGGTCCCCTGCTTAGCTCATAATGAGCTGAATTCTTGCCTTCCCTCACTTTAAAACCAAAACTGCATATCCCTCTGCTGTGTGGTGATCTCTGAGGAGAGTTACGGTGGAGCAGAAGCAGAGGCACACAGAGAAAAGACAGTTCCATGTCTTAATTGCATTCATTGCTGCCTGATTAAAATAGCATGAGGATGAGCTGTGTTTTTATCAAGCGCAATGAACACACAGAGTGTTCCTCAATTGCTTCTCTCTAGCTTTTAAATGTGTCAGTATTTGTTTCAGTACCATTCTTTTCTTTAGGCAAAGCTCAGCTGCTGTGTAGTTGAAGTTAATTTAACTCTTGAGCCTTTGTCATCACAGATCTATTTATTCCAGGCTCAATCTAAAATTCATGTGCTTGTAACCCAGACATGTCCCATGTGGTTCATGAACATCTTTACCAATGCATTTAAATAGAAGTGAAAATTCTTAGCAAGATGCACAATCAAATCCCAGGCAAGGAAGAAGGGCATATACCTCAGGCAGCCATGCAGCATTTAACTCTTAATGCACGCACTCCACTCACTTCCTGAGGAGTATATTGTCCTCAGGAAAAGTGGAAAAAGAAAAGGACAAGGAAAACGGAGCTTTTTCTGGCTAGTAGGATGCTGTGTACATCACAAGCAAACTCAATCAATGCTTGAACCTCATAAATCCTGTGTGAGCAGTAGAATACCTTTTAGAAAGGTATCTTAAATATTTTTCACTTAAATCTTAAAATCCTTAGAAAGATTTTAAGGAACAGAAAATCCATATTCTCAGTAAAAAGCTCTAATGTCCAATTAACTTCATAGTTGATGTTATGCACCTTATTTTTAGCATTAATTTATCGAGTTCCAGTTTTGGCCTCAGCACTCATTATGCCTTTTGTAGATTAATAGTCCCTCCATTATCAGATGTTCTCATCATATCTGCATGAATTGGAACATCTTCACCTTTTAACCTCCTCTTGGATGAACTCACACTGAGGTCCTTTAAGCCTTTCCTGATAACAGTGAATTATAGGAAAAGCAGCCCCAGAGTATTTGTTTTTCTGGCACTTTTGAGAGGATAATGAGAAACTGAGAAAACTAAATAGCAACACAAACACTCAGCCCCCAGCCATGGTGCTGCAAATGGCAGGAGTGAGGCAGGCACAGCCAACAGCCAGGTGCAACTACGGGTTTCTCCTGGCTCTTTGAGGCAGATGGGTCACCTGGGAAGGGTAGACTACCTTGGGAGCTAACTGTGCATCTCAAGAAATGGGATGGTTTAGGTCTGAGCAATGAGGCCAGAAGGCGAGGACAGGGCTGGAAAAACATTGGTGTGAGGGACCACAGCAGACCCACCACCAAGACTCCTAAGAACTGTCACTCACCTGGGCCTTGGCTCTGCTGTTAAAGAGGCTGGATCATTTGCTGTCAGACATTCCTCTCCCTTGGATTGATATTCCTCTGTTTAGATACTCAAGGCTCTACCAGTGAGAAGCCACCACAGCCTTCTTTAGCTGCTCTGTAGCAGCTGTGTATGCATGCAGCCTTAGTGGTGACTGTGAGACAATCCTCTTGTTCTCAGCTTCCTCCAAGCACTGCTGATAAGTATCACAAGGATAAATCTGGTCCACAGACAGTTTTGCATTTGACAAATGGTAATTTGGGATCTGTGGCCATTTATGCCCCTATACTCTTGGCCAAGGCTGTAGGAAGGATGGCTTGAACATGTGCAAGGATATCTGCTCTTCTTTCCTCTGCAATACAGGTCATCACTTCATTCTCTGATTGCAACTCTGCTGCTGCTTATTGGTGCTAACTTATCTCTTGTACACCTGCAAATGTTATAAAACAACCAAATGCCATGTGCCAGAGCAGTAAATGCTTTACAAAAGCTTATATGTATCAGTGGAGATTTCTTCATCAACCACATCTGTCACTCATGAAAAAATATTAAATGCATTTGTGTGTGAATGTTCATAAATGCAAATTTTTCTGTTCAAGACAAAGAAGATGGGACTGATTAGGAAAGCCTGACTCCAAGACTTTCAGAAGGGTGCAGATATAATGCATTAGAAAGAGAGAACACACTTTCTTAGAAAATACTCCTAGGCCTTGTGATTGCATTGGATTTACATCTGCATAAAAATCACCTTTTCTAACTACTATCCAATAATTTGTGTAATTCTCATTTCAGTGTTCTCCACTGGACTTAATTTCTATGAAAGTCAATAGCATTATATTTTTTAAGTGCAAATGGTTTTCAGAGTAATCCACTCTCTCTTTCAATTTATTTCTGTATTTGTTTATATTAATTTTACTCAAGGACACTTTAAATACTTAGTCATCTTTTTGCAAAAGTGAACATTCCTTTTATACCTGATTACACCCATTAAACTTAATTGTCATACCGAGCAGCCAGGGCTTAAAAGAAAAAGTGATGAGAGGCTAATGGGGATACAATAAAATAAAAATTATCCAGTGTAATCATTGAACCTTCAGATCAAACCCTTCAAAAGATTCCTATTGCTTGTCCATGGCAGTATATTGGTAAATCTGATTCCCTCCTTGCAGGACAGGGCTTTTTCAATGGGACACTGCTATGTGGCCTTGGATATCTGCTCTGTACTGAGTCTCTTCAAGCTGTGGATCTGTCCCATTAACCTTTGTGAAGGCACCTTTGCACGAATAAATGTGGATGCAGGGTCTGGTTGGTGTTGGGCACATCATGGCACCAGTGGGAGGACAGTAATTCTACATGGCTAGTTATTCACACTGCAGTTATAACAATTTCTTGCTGTCCTGAACAGCCTTGGTCTAGCCAAGACCTTGGAGACACAAGAAACACTTGTTACCTGACAAAAAGGTGTGAAAAGCCTTCCTCAGAATTCCACTTATTTCTACACGCAGATGATCTGGAGGAGAGTGGGAGAAAGAAGAATTAGAAACTATTTTGTGTTACACACAAAAGAGGATTTTCTGTTTCTTTGTTGTCTCATATACAGGCAGAACTTTACTCCCAGTAGATGTAATAGTTCTGTATTGGCTGTATTATGCCAATTGCCTCCTTTGGGAAGCTTATAAGATCATCTTTATTTACCTATACCATGATTTAGTCACATGAGCCAGTTTTCAAGGTAGTGAATATTGCCATGGCCTCACTGAATCTCTGCTGAAAACCAGAGGTTTCATTGAGGCTGTGCTGGATTTTTAACACAGACCTCATCTTCTTTTCCATTCCCTTGTGTGGAGTGGTAAACAGTGTGTCAATATGCTCAGCCAAGAGCCAGAATCACCCTGCTTCCAGCTGGGAATTCTGCATAAAAGGCTCTTTCTCCATCATTATTGATTGCTACATGTATGACTGAAGCAACCAGCAATGCCACTTACCAGAGGGACTCAACAATGGAGTCAGTTGTCAGGAGATGGCTGGAATTTTGTACCCATTGGAGCCTTGCAGAAAAAGATAATTTCTGAGGATGAGTCATGTAGATCTGGCTGCCACTTACTGAAAAATATGAGTGCATGTGGGATGTAGCAAAAATTAGCTGGGTCTATTGAGCAGCAATAGAATATGTACAGGGAAAAGATTAAAAATATGTGAATGTGTCTCTGTAGTGACACACTGAAATCAGGGCAATTGGGGCAAGAAATCTGGTTAAATAAGCTTTTCCTGGCAATCAGTGAGCTGTTAATAGAATCTTCTGGATTTCAGTTCTGTAGATATTTACCAGACTGTGGGCACCCTTTTTTTTTTTTTTTTCTTTTTTCAACGCCCACATGTTTTCTGCCATTATCAGAAAGGCACAAGGGACTGTGTCAGAGTCATGGTCTGTCCAACTCCAGCCCCTGGGACTCTGTGGTGAGTCAGAGTTATAGTGGTTTGGGAACAGCCTGTGAACCAACCCTGCGTATTAATAATTTTGTTTTTCACAGTGTTATTTTTAAACAAGACCAGGTCCCAAGCCCAGCTCGCTGTGCAGCTGCCCAAACACTCCCAGTGGCAGACCTGGGGGGCAGGAGCAAATTGGCAGCAGGAGGCAGCGAGAGGGGCTGGCAGCTTTACCAGCTGGCTCTGCTGTTTCAAAGAATTCTGCACTTTGAAGGAAATCAACCTCTGAACTCTAATAGCAGCCCTGACATTGCAACTGGTTGGCTGGTTAGCTGAGCACAGGCTTTTGGAAATCTGGACCTGGGCATGATTGTAATATAAAAAAGTCTTCAGCTTCTACAAAGTTGAGCACAAGACCAGAGCTGGGAGGCTCTGCAGGGTGGAAGTGTTTGATGGCAAGTTGGATGTGCCCTGAGCAACCTGACCTTCTGTGTGGCATCCCTGCCCATGACAGGGGCTTGGGGATGGATGATTCTTAAGGCTCCTTCTCACCCAAACTGTCCCATGACCCTATGAAGCTGCACACCTGTCATGCAGTGACCAGCCCTCCTTGGCTGTCCTTGCCATGAGCTGGCAAGGGGATTGAACTAAAAAGGAAGATGGTTTTTAAAAGATCCAGAACTCAAGGGCTGAACCAGTGAAATTCCTCTCCACTGGCAGGTCTGGGAAGATCACAGTATGCAACCTTTAGCAGAGCACACATTTCTGAAAGGTCATCTGCTCTTTTGGCAGCTTTATCAGAGGATCTGGAGTGCCAGCTTCATGTGCAAAGCCTTCACTCCTGTACATCCTCAGAATAAAGCACTAATAAATCCTTATTCTTTTAATACTTCAGAACAGAATATTCTGTGACTAGAAGCTGCAGGGCTAAGTGCCTGAAGCACTCTGTATGTTTTAAATATCCCTTGCTCCTCTGAGGTTCAAGCAAAGGCAGAATAAGGACAACTCAGGAATTTCTGAGTCCTAATTCTGCTCTCCTCAACTGACCCCAATCTGATGTTTTAATGGGCTAATATTACAAGTTCTCCCTAACAGGGATGTTGGAGAATATACCCCAATCTTGGGCTGTGAATTTCACTGACACGTATTTTAAGGCAGTTATATTCAGGCTTATGCAGGGTGATTATTATTCTGGAAACAGTTTAAGTTGAGAAATTTATTCTTGCAATATTAACTTCCCAGTCATCTAGTAAATAAAATAATCCTAATGCTGTTATGAGCAGTTTTAAATTACAAATTAGTTTAAATTTCAATAAATTGCCTAATTTGAAATCAGTGGCTCTGCTGGGAAGTGTGTGAATCTCATGTAGACAGCACTTGAACAAAAAGCTCAATTATATGGTTTATTACTTAGAGAAGGAAGAAATTTTTAAAAAACTTATTTTTGATTTCTCTCAAGTAGTATTTATAGCTATTATCAGTGACCATGCAAACTAAATCAGCATTGTTTCCAGTTCATCTGCATGGAGTTTTCAAAAATATTGTTTCTTTTCATCTCAGATTTAGTTGCTGATCTTGTTAAGATGAACAATAGATGCAAGATATTCTTAATTATTAAATGATGACTTATTAAATTTACTGGGGGACAAACGAGAAGTGATTGTTGCATGCAGAAGAAAACACTGTAATTGATTTTGGATGAGGCTCATGGCTCAGGCTAACACTGGTGAATAACTGTCCAGCTCAACACCATGTTTCGGTTTTTGTTGAGGGAGTGAAACTACCAGTCAAAAATGCTGAATTTATTCACATCTTTGGTATCTTGTTAGAGATACTTAATTATTTGGAGAAGCTCTGACTAACTGGTTAATGTGTTTGTTCGATGGCATTTAACTCCTTTGGAGAACTCCCTACAGCAACATGAGACTGAAGGTGTTCACAAGAAGTTCACCTGAAAGGACCTCAGCAACAGTGATCGACTCTCTTATATGAATTAATAGCAAGAATTTTTCAAGGGAAAAAAGGGAAAGATTTGTAGGTTAAAATGAGTGAGCAAGTGATCAAAGCTTCTGAGAGTCTCTTGAGTTACTGATTTCCTCTTTTTTTCTTAAGCATCACAAGCTTATTGCTCCAGGCAGAACTAATTAACTAAGGAAGACAGAAGAAAATTGCTGAGGAAGGGATGGAGAACAAAAGCTTGTTAAAATGTAGCAATCAGATATCTCTATTTCACCTAATATCTAAAATGTTGATCATTTTTGTGACAACATTCCAACAGTACTTTTTTCTAATTATGCAGAAGTGGCAGGTACTGTAGGCTCTACAGTCTCCTGCTTTGAAGTTCAAGCTTTGTCTTTAGCAATACTCAAATAATAATTATTTTTGCTTGTTTTGTAGGCAAAATAAGTCAGGAATTCAGACAGGATGCCTGCTAAAAGAGTGCCATGTTTTAATTGCATAGCTTTGGAGTTTAGTTCCATTGCCTGATTAATAACCTTCAGTGTAGCAAGCAAACTATGGGGCAGAATCTGAGGAAGCAGAAATTGGGAAGCAACCCATAAAGTTATCAAACAAGCAACAGGCTTAAACCCCAAAGCTGCATAGTTAAAATGCAGCATATTTTTGACAGTTTGTTTTGGATATGGATGAATGGAAACCCGAAACCAGACAAATCTATGGAAGAAAAACCCATAGAACAAATCTCTCTGGATTAAACCACTGGCTTGAGAGAACCTAAAATATTTATTGCTGGAAGGCCATCACAGGGAAGGCATCACTACATACTGTTTCTCTTCCCTTTTGCTCCTCCCAAGGGGCACCACGAGAGAGAGGCTGCTGGAGTGGATGCATTAACCTAGCACTGTGTGCTGGTTTAAAGGTAAACCAGCAGGAGAAATGAACCCAACACAAAAGAGATTATAAATCAGAGTTACAATTTAATAACAATATTACAATAGATGCAATGGCACAAAGAGAAATGGTTTTAACCCACAAAATCCAGAAGTATGACCCAGTACCCTGGGGCACAAACACAAAGGGGTTTGTTGGCCCCTGTGCTGAGCCCCACATGGTTCCCCCCAAGTCCAAAGTAAAATGAAGTGAAAAACCTGTTGGTGCAGCTGACGGTTGCAGTCTGGTGAAGAGCGGTGGTCTCCTCCTGTCAAGGTTCTGGTCTTCCTCTGGATCTGATGAGTGGTTCCCCAAGTCCCAAAACCCCCAAGATTATATGCTCTCAGGTCCAGGTGGGACTGCCCAGTACCTCTCTCAGGGTGGGGAGTTACACAATGAGCAATCTCACTCTGTGAGTCATATGGTTTTTGGAATCATTGATGGCCCATTAGCAGACATGACCCCTCAGGTGGATGTGGAGGTGCCAACGACTCCCTGGAGGGGAGTTATCACAGCTCTTATCTCATAGGTGTCTTTCACACCCAGCTCACATCCTGAGGGGTCAGGTGTGCCCTGGGCAGCTGCTGCAAATGGTCCATTGTTGACAATTCATGTGAAATGAATAGAGGGTGTAGAATACACAGCTTTGGTCATACCCACACAGTGATAAACTGGTGCCACCTGTTGAACTGGGACACACTGCAATTCTTCTGTCATGCAATTTAAATTAATGTAATCACAAACTCAGCTTGTGACTAAAAAAGTCACAACTCTATTCAAGGGGAAAGAACAGGAAGATTTGGTCAGTGTTGGCTTGTCATTACTTTGCCACACCTCATTCAATAACTACAGTTTTCTCCTTCAACCCCCTGCTAAGGGACTATTTCTCTCCTTCCATATTAAAATCTTTCAAGTCTCATTTATACACCTGAATCATATTCCTAATGAGGCACGAGCTCAAATTGTGAAAGTATCAAAAGCATGTATGATTCATGCTTTATATATAGGATGTGAATAATAGTTTATTATTTCCATTAACTGCAGGATTCTTCATGTTCCTTCTCATACACCTTTTTCTAGTCATCATTGTGCCTCATAGCCGCCCAAAAATTTCAAGGTAACTTATTTTTTGAGTTACTCATATTTTTTCCCCATTTTCAAAATATATGGACATTTTATAGACACCTAGGTATATTTATATAACATCTGTATAGAATAATTCGGCATAATAATTCTAGGCAGAAAGACCAAACTTCCAACACCAGACATTTATTGACTTGTAACATTTAACAGCTGTGATAGCACAGTACATGGAGTGGGAGAAGGTTCCTGTGACAGAGTATATTATTTTGGGAGTAGAAAACCTGGGAAACATCTGGTTAACAAATGACATTCACAAGAGAGTTAGTTCTTTATTTTTATTTTGACTCCATCCCTAAGGTTAACTCCAAATATCTCACCATGTGTGAGGACAATGCAGAGAGCATTGTCATTGCCTGGTGTCAATAATACCCCACGAGCAGCACGAGTCTCCCATGAGCCTCACAGCAGGATAACTCCTTTCTTGGCTGCAGTTAATGGCTTGTGCTTCCAGATGAATAATTTTAGACTCCTCAGTTGGATAATTAACACACATTCAGACTCTGGGAGCCACTGAGCTGCAGCCATTTATGGCAGATGACTTGTGCCATTTCCAGCTATGCTGTCCAGGGTGACAGGGGCTGTGTAGCAGCAAGGCTCTGGCCCCATGACGCGGCTTGGGGGACTCTATCAGGCTGGTGTAGTGAAATGTAGGGGAATCTATGTGGCTCCTTTGCACCAAACACACTCCTTTACTGAGCTTCCTCAACCCCTTTCTTTGGTTTATAGACAAGGTTTTTGGCACTTGATAACCTGATGCATATATATTTCTCCACCAGCTTACCTGTGTCTTTCCCCATGACAAGGATGTGTAGATATCCCAGGCTTTACATTTCAGGCTCTCAGAGCTTTGCTTTGCTTCTATTTCACATTTAACAAATGAGCAAATGCTTGTGAATGTCTCCTCTGAGCCCTATTGACAGGAATTATGTTTTTCAGCTGCTCGCAGCTTCTGTGATCTCTTTGCTGTCTTGCTTTTCATTCATTGCTTTTGCAGAATTTTGGTATTCTTCATACAATGTGTAATTTCAGGGACGTGAAATAGGTCTGTATATAGCAAATAAGCTGCTAGCCTGGATAGAGGCAACTCCTGCTGTACATGGCAGAAAAAAAAAGAGTAACTCTAAGTGCAAAAAGCATTTCAAGTGGCTTAAAAATTGCTTTATTATGAATTATAGACTACTTTTGCTGTTCTGATAATGGGACGCTATCTACTGTGATTCATTGTAGTCAAGCAGCATTAACTTCAGAGAGAAATGGGACAGAAAGGAAACTGCTCCCTTGGTAATGGGGCATTTTGTGTGGGCAAGCTCTGTGGCTGTACTAAATTATTTCACTCTGCTCATTCAGATCTGACCTTCCAGGCCTTTTTGATGCTGCAGTTACATGCTATATAGTAAAAAGTGAGTTAGAGTGTCTGAGTAATCTAATCAGGGGTGTTAATCAGAGAATATAATTCTGAGACATACTAACAGCTCTTAAACCAATTAGGTCTAACAGGATAGCAAAGCCCAGAAGCGACAGAAAAAACTCAGCTTTTCACAAATGGGCATGCAGGCTTTTATAGTGTGAAACCAGGGATAGACTCCCTGGTGCCATTTCATAAGGGACTGATAAATTTAGGTTCCAAACCATTCAGTAGATGAATTTCACTTACCTTCTTCAGTCTCATGTTTGATACACCCCAGGGAGATTTATCTCACTAGACTAAATTCAGTCCTTGCAACACCTACCTGTGCCACAGAATACCATACTATACTAATTGAGATCTATTTTAGCAGGAAACTCTCATTATGAATCATGAATGCTGAGAGGCATTAGGGACCATCATTTCTTTTTGGATATGTGTGTGTGTTCAAGTTCAATCAGGTTGATATGCCCGAGCATGCTGTTTAATTTAAATTGAATTAATCAATAGAGTACATCAGCCACATCATCTTAATATTGTCAGGGTAAAATCCTTGCCATGTAGAGCTCAAGAACAAGACTTCTAGACATGGTGGTGAGATGACACTTTGACATTACCTCTTTTGCAAAATTAATTCAGAAAAATAAATTATTTCTTTCCTACCTCATCATTGTTCATTTTTTGAACCGTGGCCATTTGGACAAGCATCCTTCATTTTCTGTTTCCATTTATGAAGCAAAGTTATTGCAGAGGTTAGTAAAGGGAGTTTAAGACCTTTCTCTCTATTATTATTTCTTTCTCCCCTTGAGAAAGACCTTAGGTACTTCATATTTGAGTTCCTAATTTGCAGATGGAGTGGTAACATTTTCCTCCTTAGAGTGTGTTTTCAAGACTAAAATTCTGAACAGGAGGAACTCAGGTTCACTACAAAGCATGTCCAAGGATGATGAAAAAGGTCAAATTCTTGTCATTATAAATCAGATAAAATTTTTTTGGCCTCTATCTGTGTACCTTCTCTCTTTACAGATTTTGTTTTGCTTTTCCAATTCCACGAGCAAAACAATGTCATTATATTTGGAAACTGGACCAGAAAGAATCCCACCCCAGATTCTACTGGTTTTGGCTTCCCTGAGCAGAAGGTTCTGTAGGAAATGGGGAGAGCTGTCAGTGGTTTGCCATGCCCAGCTCTAGCATACTGTGGTTTTCCTTGGAAATTTAATTTTATGTCAAAGGAAAAGATGTCATAGTCATTATGTGGCCAGGAAATTCGAAGTTGTGGCCATCTCTCAAAGCTCTTTTTCCTGAGACATGAATTTTTATTTCAGGTTAATTGATGAGTTATAATGATGGATGATGGGTTCACCAAGGGCAATTCTATCCTTTCTGGAACTGCAGTTTACCATTTATTGGTAAATAAACACACAGAACTTTGTGTAATGACCTGAACAAGCATATTAAGAGAATTGGACAGTCACAAAGGATCTTGGGAAAACTGAATTCAGCTTCACTTATCCCTATGAGTTAATTTCAATCATGGAGAGTCTGTATTGAACCATTCAGACAACCCACAGTCTGTAGGGTCTATTATATTATCTTATAATTTCCATTCTGCCTCAGGTCAAATGCAGATTTCTATAGCACCCAGAGAACTAATAGTGGGAAAGATTTGTTTCTACATTAATCAGAGGTGATCCCACACTAGAGACTTTGTTTTATAAATGCGTAGAACTTTTTTATTTTCACTTTTCAGTGTGCTTTAGTTATTTATGACTTTGTGCCTGAAATTTTGCTACACCCTTGTAAATCACCAAAGACATATTTGAGAGGTTATTTTTCCCACAGAGTAAAAGCAGTCATAACTAAAAGGTTTATTTAGCTTTTTTTATATGTGGATATTTTATCAGTCTTTTGTACTATTTTGATTTCATTATCAGTGTGTGCTGCATAGTCTAGCAGTGCAGATCCACAGGGTTATAGCTGGGCATTATGTAAACATTTTATTTATCTTAATGGGAACATATTATTTTTCAAATATGCTTTTGGAGATAAAAGGAAATTTCTCCGAATGTAAATTTGGCTCTGCTGAATAGTCATTTAAAAAGAAGTACTGGAAAGTGACATGTGTACCCTTTTAAACTTGTATAACATTGAAAGCCTTAGAAATTTTAGCATCATTCACGTTAACACATCAAAGTATTGCTGGCTGAACTCAAATCTCTCTGAAATGCTAATCCACACCCTTAACTGTAGTGAAATGAAAATACAGATGGTTCTTCTAATTACTTGGAGAAAGAAAAGGGGATGATTTCCTTTAATGATTTCCCCTTCTTTCCTGACTGAAAGCAGTTCCAGCTCTTCCCTCCAGCTAATTTGACGATTAAAAGATGCCTTTGTCTTGCTTTCAGCTATTGAGGCTTCATCACAATTTGTTAAAACTTTCCATCATGAAGCGAGGTGAACCCAGGGCTGTGTAGATTTGGTTCAGAGGTCATGTGAAGGGGAATTACAGCCTTGATTATTTAAAATGAGAATGCAGGGGGGTATTTTCATCATCCCATGTCATTGCGCTGATGGCAAAGATGGAGTTTTCAGTTTTAAATAGGAGCCTGACTCTTAGATGCAGTAGGTCATTGATCAAGGAATACACCCCAGGTATACAGATTCCAGACTGACGGTAGCTCCATTTTCCCAAGGATACAAATGAAGAGAAGCTGTTGGCTTCACCACTACTTTGTGGGGTAACATTTGCTTCAGAGGAACTGGAGAAAAACATGTGAGTAATTTCAGAGCTTTTACTTTTCATTATGGATTAAAACAAAGGCTGAGATTTTATAAACTCTACCCTGAAAGATGAGATCTGGACACTGAAAAGAGCTGCCATGATCACTGCTCACTTGGCCTTGTGTGCCTCTGGATCACAGGGGTGCAGTTATGTGGGAATCACAGGGAGAGTCTCCAGCCAGGTGGGTTCATGCCAGCTGTTGAAATATGGCATATTTTTTTCTGAATATTCTAGAAGCTCTCATGTATTTTTGAATTAAAATATTCAGTGGGGACTACAAAAGAAAGGAAATCTTAAATACAATTGCTTCAGTCCTTCTGAACTTCTGAATATACATCTTATGCAATCACTCCCAATCAACAATGCTTTCTATTCTCTTTTTGAGGTACATCACTTCCCTCCAAGCTATTCAAAAGAAAGGGATTTGGTTCACGGCTGAGAAAACACTATTTCAGTGCTCAAAGAGAGTAATTGAGAGGTAGGAGTTCAGCAGGGTTTTTTTCTGCTTCATTTTCTATTAGAGAGAATGTTGGATAATGTTTTTGCTAAGTAAAACTCTAAACAGGTTTAACAGCTCTTTTTCCTACTAGAACAAAAATAGGAACCATTACTGAAATGGAATAGAGTTTTGGCCTTTTTGAAAGTACAATATTATGGGCATCTTCAGGAAAGGCTCTGGAGGAGTTTGTTGCCTAGGGCTGTGTATTTTGATTTGTCTGCTTAAATCTAGGCTTTAAAATGTTGAAAAAGAAACAGGGGAGAATGGTTAATTAGAAATTATTGTTCCCCTGGAGTGCTGACACCTCATATAGTAGTAAGGAAAGGTGGTTTGCCTACATAGAGTATCAGCAGATCTAGATTCCCTTGTCAATTCTAGCAGAAATATCTGTCCTGCTTCAGGGTAAAAATTATACAGCCTCAGTTTCATCCTCCCTAGTGTGGAGAAGACACTGATCTTTTCCTGGTGTCAGAAAGACTTGCTCATTATCATACATAAAATGCTGTGAGTTTCTGGGCTTGTAGCATTTGCAGTGATTAAGGTTGTCCTCTGTTTGGGCAGGTCTTGCCTTGTTTCACTGCAAGTCTCTCTGAACACCTGGAGAACTGCTACAGCAATAGGGTTAATATAATAAATGAGTCCCATGTAGCAGATATCAGCTTACTCCTATGGGGCTTTTTTTATTTTACCCTTATTAGAATATGGTTCTCGTGATTCACCACCACTAGGAATGAAACATCTGAAACACCACTTATGTTTCTTGATAGCAAAGACTTATTTTTTTGAAATGACGGGACAAAATACATGTAAAGTGATGTAAGAATTGTAAACATCTGAGGCATGCTGGACCTCACAAATTCCAGCCAAGCTCTCCTCATGCATTGTACAGTATCAGAAAGTCCTGCATTGGGGCCATTAGTTATTTTGACATTGCAATGCTTAACTGCAAGGTTTTAGCAAAAAAATTTCCAGCTTAAGGGTTCCACATGCTTTGGCTGATGAGTATGAAATCAACACTCATGTAACAGTGGAGTATGAAATCAACACTCATGTAACAGTGGAGTTCACTTGTTTAATGAAACAGTAGGCACTGTATTGGTGGTTGAGTTGGCATTAGTCACCTAGAAAGAAGGAAAGAATCTGCTATTTCAAAATAGATTAGCAAGAAGCATATCTCAGAGCAAAGCAGCCACAGCTGTAAGTAGCACAGGCCAAAGGAGCAGCAGAAATGGGACCACCTTTTGCTATAGTTCACCCTCATCAGATGGTCATGTCCAGCCCAGAAATGAGTGACCATGGATAACAGATATTTAGAAATCAAGCAAAGTAAAACAGCTTTGTTCTGTAGAATACAAATGTCTGTGGGGAAATGAATAAATTATGGGATAGATATTTATTGTAGAAATTGCATGTGGAAGTCTTCTAATTGATGGGAGTTCAACCAGTGCAGTCAGTTGTAAACAAGACTGCATAAAATTAGAGCTAAACTCTCACTGCTGCTCATGTACTTGACAGAGCCCATGCATAAGAACAATTCTCCCATCACTAATGCAGTCACAAAAAGAACAAAACACTTCTTAAAAAGTAATGTTAGGGGAAAGCTACTAGGAAACCAAACTCAATCTAATAACAATCAGGTAATGGGGAATAATGGGACTTAATAACATAAGCTGCGGAACTCTGCAAATGGGGCTGGATTCCTTCTTGGTAAGATAAGTTAAACAGAGGAAGAGCATCCTAAGGAAGGGCTCAGAGAGGTGAGCCAGAAGCAAGGAGATCTGATGATCTTTGTGCTTTCAAATTTCTTGTATTAGATAAAGATAGGTGAAAGCCAACGGAGCTGGGGAGAAGCATTCTAAAGGAAATAGGTTAAAGAAAAGGGGGGGGCGAGAAATTGGGAAATGTTGAAATCTGCAGCAAATTTCACATTGATTTTTGTAGTAAGAGAACTTAAGTCAGGAGTACTGACATTAACAGTGCTACAATATATCAAAATACAATGAAAGAATAAACAATGGAAATGGTGTGCGTGTGTAAGTCATTGCAGTAGGAGTCATCATTAAATGTTCACTCACCTTCTGTGTTCCTCTAATTTCCTCCACCTTTAGCATTTTGGCTCCATATTTTGCTCATCTAACAGCAGATGTCTTTAATGGCTACTGTGACTGACACTGTGAAGCAGAGGAAAATAAGCAGCCAAATTCTGCTATAGAAAAGGAATTGAGAGAGTGAAAGAGAATAAACCCAAATGTTGAGGCAAAGTTAGAAGGGATCGATGCACATGCACACAGACACAGAGTGAAACAATAGTCCTGAGAGCAAATACAGATCTGTGTATTTGGAAGGAGAGGTGCTCATAAACGAGCCTGGCTGTGAATATGATGTACAATGTTTCATTTCTTTCTTTAAAATGTAATTTCCTTATTCTTAGTATAAATGTGCTGAAAACATACAGAAGGCTTCATTAGAAGTTCTGTTAAGTCGTGTTTTATTCTGATGATGTAGGTTATTAAAGTCCAACCTCTCTTACCCTCTTTTTTTTTTTAACATAAATTTGCATGAGAGAGCAGAACAACTCAATTCTAAATAGTGTTCTTATCTCTACATAATGTTATTATGCAAACTATAATCAAACTAGAGCACAGTCCTCCAGACAAACCTTTAGTATTAAGAGCTTTCAAAGCTCCATGACAGATTGTTGTTCATGGGATAGTTAATTAAATAGGAGTTGGATTTTACTACTATATATAAACAACTAAGAGCAGCTGGAATGATGTTGGTCCTCTGGTTTGTTTTCTTTTTTTTTTTTTTCTTTTTGTTTGACAAATACTAATTGAACTCATTGTTCCATGGAAACACTAAGTTTTCTTATGGCAATGTGCTCACCACAGAACATCAGGTAACTGCTGCTCTCTTCTGCCCTATACCCATCAGCAGGGCAGAGGGGCACTTTGGGATAATGCATTGTTCTGGGTTTGGCTGGGGTAGAGTTAATTTTCTTCACAGTAGCTGGTATGGGGTGTGTTTTGGATTTGAGCTGAGAACAATGTCGATAACACAGGGATGTTTTAGTTACTGCTGACTGGGGCTTACACAGAGCCAAGGCCTTTTCTGCTCCTCAACACACCAGTCAGGAGGCTACAAGTGCACAAGGAGTTGGGGGGAAACAGCTGGGACAGCTGACCCCAACTGACCATAGGGGTACTGCCTATCATATGGGGAGATGTTTGAAGTGATGGTGGTTGTCTTCCCAGGTGGTTGTTGCATGTGATGGGTCCCTGCTCTTCTGGAGGT
>JAWWEV010000169.1:30263829-30275040 GCA_035583235.1 Hafferia zeledoni | reverse complement strand
GGGGAGATGTTTGAAGTGATGGTGGTTGTCTTCCCAGGTGGTTGTTGCATGTGATGGGTCCCTGCTCTTCTGGAGGTGACTGAGGATCCACCTCTCATGGGAAGGGGTAAGTGAATTCCTTGTTCTGCCTTGTTTGTGTGTGCAGCTTTCGCTTTAGTTATTAAACTGTCTTTATCTCAACCCAGAAGTTTTCTCTCTTTTACTCTTCTGGTTCTCTCTCCCACCCCACCAGAGCAAAGTGAGCCAGTGGCTGGGTGGGGCTTCACTGCTGACTGTGCTGAGCCCACGATGTGCAGAAGCAGGAAATGCTTTTTCCTTCTGTAGTTCTTGGGGAGAGATCCCAGCTGGGAGCTGGTCTGATGGCTTTTCATGGAGTTCTATGGGGAAGGTACACCTTGTGGGTGGCGGGGGAACCCCCCGGTGCAGGGGGGGTTTCTGAGAGCTCTGCCCTCGCCTTTCGGGGTCTTTCAGGGCTGACCTGCCTTGGCACAGGAGCTCACCCCGGGGTGAAGCCTGGCGGGCGCTGTCCCTGGTGCCGCAGGTTCCCGCTGTCCCTGGTGCTGCAGGAGCCGCGCCCGCTCCGCTCTCGGAGAGGGGAAATCTCTTGGAAAGTGTTGAAATCCTCCACACACCCTCCTAGCATGGTGGTGCCGAGGGGCACTGTTTCTCCTTGGTGTTATAGAGAAATGCCATGAGTCAGGAAGCATTTCGCCCTGTTTTTGCAAAGATTTAAACCTCAGCAGTGGGATTTTCTTGGCAGCCCTTCCCTCCACCGGTGCCAAACTGTGAGACTCCGGGGGTTTTAGTGACCCTGACTGCCCTCTGTTCATGTCTGCGGGGAACAGTTACAACCCTGAATTTCTCCAGGGCTCAGCATTCAATCTGCAGATGTTCCTGGCAGCCAATTCCCACAGTCTGTTCTAGCCTGGGGCTTGTATCGGGATTACACTCTGCATCCCTTCAGGGCTCGTGAGCAGAGGAGAACTGCCAGTTTTTCTGGAGTGGTAGGAATTGCTGGATTTGGTGGAGCTGCAAATCTGCCTTCATACTTTCTCATTTTTATCCCTCCTTGTAACAGCCTTTAAATCAGAGACATACAGATACCTTTTCCCAGGTCAGTCCTGACTGAGCTATAAAAAACAATAGTAGGCACATTTTACCAGGATATGTCAACACTATTGCCTAAAATTGTAGTTATAAATGAAGAAGAAAACTTCTAGCTTAGATATTGCTATATATTTTTCCCCATGGGTTTGTTTATTTAATTGGCTGGTTTGTTTTCCTAGTGTTATATATCCTGTCTATAGGAACTTCTTATTGTAACAAAATAAGCGTCCATTTTAGTGGTGTGTTTACAGAAGGATTTGTAATAAAAATCTGAAATTCTATTGATGTCTGTCCAGACAACTCAGAGATGGTCAGACTTGTTAGCCAGACCCTATTTTTCAGAAAAATTCTGCTTCAGCATTCTCAAACAACACACTCAATACAAATACCTCTTGAATCATCATAGAATTCAACCTATTTGTTCTGTGCTTAGAAATTAAAACCTCCACCACAACAAAATGCTACAAACAACACAGAAAACAAACAAAAAAAAGCCCTCAACACTGCACAACAAAGCCTAACATTAAAAAAAAACAAAAAAAACCAACAGGTCAGCTTCTTTCTTGGTGATTAATTTCTGCATGGGTTTAGCTGGCAAAGCAAATCCTAAGGGGTGGTGGTGTGGGGGAATCAAGCCTACTTGCATCAAGTGTCTAGGCAGCAATTTTGTAGGAAGGCAGGTCAGAGAAAAAAGAGGCAGTGATTGTATTGCCTGAAGTGCCTTGTGGCTGAACTGTTTTTACAGAGTGACTGTGCTGACCCTGCCTTTCTCTCTGCTTCATAAACCAGCTACTCTGAGCAGGTACCAAGATCAGCAACAGGGAAAGTTCACCTGGCAAATATTCAAGTGCTGTTCTAGTTGATCTTTACGAGCACCAGTGCAAAAATCATCCCATCAAAAAATAACAAAGAACACTAGAAACAACTTAGGACTTAGTCTGAGCTGTACCTATGTGTGTGGATGTGCATGTACATGAATTTTAATTCTATCTTTTGAACATTATCAATGGGAATATTGTTGAAAAATGAGATAGTGGAATTATTTTCAAGTAGGAGTGAGTGCAGTCCAAAGTTTGTGTTGATGAAGGATGGAAAGGAGCCTCCTGAAGCTCAAGCCCCATGCAAGAAATCAGGCCACATGGAAGTGATGAGTGGATCAAGATTTCTGTTATCCCCCATAATACAATAATTGGTCCAAAGGCAAGAACTTCCAAGAGGCAATTTGTTGCCCTCCCACTTCGAAGTGTCCTACTTTCCATCCTAAATTTGCCCATGGTGAATTTGTTCTTTCATTAATATTGTTCCTTTGCTTAAATACATCTTTACCCGCTCTGGAGTTTACCATCCTCCTCAGTGTTTATAAAGAATACAGTGCAATTCAGCTCTGGTGAATAGACACTTACAGCAAGAAAATTGTCTAGAGATTGCAATAAATTTGAGGCAAATTCACTCTGGAATCTCTCACAAAGTAGTAGTTTTCTTTTCCTTGCACTTTCAAATGCACTGCCTGCTTCTTTGTATAGACCTGCAACAAAATTTACTTCATCCTAAGCCACAGTGAGAAGTCCTATTATTAGGTGACCTTGATCCTGTCTTTTATGACAAGTTTTTCCTCCCATTCCACCTCAGGTTTTCACAGTTTTGCTGTTCAGTTGTGCAGCCATCCTGCATATCATCTCTGATTCCAAAGATGCTTTCTTTGGAATTTGGAATGGTGGTTCTATAAAATTTCATTGGTGTCATCCTGCTTTTAGTGCTAACAAAATAAAGTTATAAGAGCTACCAAGGCTGATCAAGCCCAAGCAAGGTTCTTGAGGACTATGAATAGTTGCTGTCTTTTGGTCCAATTTCTTCATGGATGTTGCTGTTCTTTGCCTGCCTCCCAGTTCTTAGGGTATTTCCTCTAATATAATGATGGTTTCTCATAATATACCACACCACACGTGTTATACAAACTCAAACATACCCTATCTTGAGAAAACCACTTAAATAACAGAGATGAAAGGTTAATTTGATAAAAACTTCCCTTGGTATCCCATTCTGTCTCCTCTCTCTCACACATGTGTGTTTTCTTCTGTCATTAAATATAGACTAAAACATACTGTAAAACTGCTCTCAGACTGAAGGGCCTTCACTTTCTTATCACCTCCCCTCCCTTCCTGTTCTTAAGGCACATTTGCTTTTAGTCAGTCACAGAGCTGTGTTCCCATACCGTGAAGGCAGGAGAAGTCCTTTTTCTCACACAGCAGTTCCACGTAGCAGTTCTTGCAGAACCTGGCAGTGGGGATTGACTGGCTCCTTGACAGTATGAGGTTATTCACTTCTACATTTGGCTTTCTCCTTGTTGTGGTAATTGTGATCTGGCTCCTTTATTCCTAGGGAATCACTTGTATTTTTTCTCAGTTTTTACACTGTTATCTTTATTCCAGTACATCTGAGGAACCAGTTCATTTTCCTCAAGTCACTTTGCTTAACAGGCAAATTCTGTGCATATGTGGTAGAGTAGAGCCCCTGTTCTGTATTTAGTGTGCAGCTTTAAGCAAGTTTTGACTTAAATTCAAATATCCTCTTCCTTCAAGTTGTTAAACTCCTCTTCAGCTAAAAAGAGTTATTTTAAGCTGAATCCTGTGTTTATCAAAGTTTGGTACCTTGAATTTGAGAAAAGCAGCAACAACAGTCAAAAAGTTCCTATAAAACAAAAAAAAAAAAAAAAGAAAGAAAAAAACCCAACCAAACATAAAATCCATACAAAGAAACCCAACAAAAAACAACCCAAAACAAAAAGCCACAAATAAAACCAAATAAACAACAAAACATCCCCCACACCCAACCCAAACCCTTAGTTTTAAACATGGTTCTTAAAGTTCAGAGACTGTAGTGTTTCAGTCCACAGCAGGGGCAGTCAGAATGCATTTGTGTGATTAAAGGAGGGAGGAACAGGCTGGCCTGACATGAAATTCTTGTGTGAAAAACAATCTTGTTCTCTAGCTGGTCAAAAGAAAAATTTGCTAATGGAGCCCCCAGCTCTACATAATTCAAAACAGGCAAAGCATCTATTTTTGCAGTGGGCTCTGCAAGAACTACCTGATCTGTTCTGCACAGAACAGTCATGGAAGACTGGGAAAGAACTTTTAAAGCAGTTCTGTGATGTAAAAGAAGTTTTGTTCATGAAAAAAAAAATAGACAAATAAACAGGAACAGAAAACTAACACCTGAAACTGTGAGACTAGTGAGACAAGAAAGTGCTTTGGTCTATAAAGCCTCAAAGCATCTTGCAATGTTTGTACTCAGAGTGCCTGTGCAGAGTTGGACAGGGCAGCACAAGAGATCATGAAAGTTCAGCTGTGAAGTGTCAGTCTGGCCCTACATACAACATTCTCCACTGACTCAAGGAAGACCAGGGTCTCAACTATACACTAATCATCATTCCTATGTGTGACACCCTTATACACTTGGAATCTCAGAACAGTTCTAATGTGACACGAATGCAGTGTCTGTGACCTTTTCTCTTTTAATGAGGAAATCTTCTGTGTGAAATAGGCTTATAGTCAGTTCAGGAAGGACTCTGTCAGATAGCCTAGGAAATTCTAAACAAGATTAATATTTGCAGTTTCAAAGGAAGGAAAGAGGATTTCTTTGGGCTAACCAGCTGGAACAGTTTTTCTATTCAACCCCTACTAAATATTATCTTTCCAAATCTTAACTGTAGAATACAGCTGAAGAAATTTTCTGCCTGAAGCCAAAACAAACAGAATATCTCTAGCAGAAATAGGTGGGAGCCTTCAAACAGAAGGTGTACTGGTTACTGGTTTCAGAGGTGAAAAAACTACATTTAAAGGTAAGAGAAAATGCAGAAGGATTTCCTGATACAGCTTGAAATAAAAAGGCCTCTAAGGTTAATTCCACGGTTTTTTGTGATCTGAGTATTAAGGTGACCTTGAAGGCTTCTTTAGATGATGCTATATTTGATTTTTATTGTCACATTGCCAAGTATAAACCTTTTTCTCAGAGGAATACAATGAGGGTATTTATAGGATCTACTCTTCACCTCTTGGGAATGAAACAGAAAAACAACTTAGTTAATAATGAAATTTTCAAATGTTATGTATGCAATGAAAGCATCATGAGGCTTCTTCTTTAGCCTAAGCCTTTCCAGTAGGATGTAGAATACCATTTGCATGTGTCCCCATTTCATTTTCTGTCTTTTGGCTTATGCTCGAGACCACATCCAAAGCCAACTGCAATCCTAGTTCAAAGCAGACCATACTCTACTTTCACATTAAATGAAACAATTGCATTTATGGATTTTGGGAATTACTTTTGCACAATGCTGCTTATCACCAAGTGCCATGGTTGCATGGGGTGGTGACAGCAGCAGGAATCCCCTTTTTCCTCACCTCTTTGCAGCCTCTACCCTCAGGTGTGTCTCCTATTCTGGATTTGGTTATGGAGACATAAATAGGTACCGTATTCCCCTGGGTCCCATCCAGCTCAGATAGATGAGATTGGGCTCTGAAGTGGGCCATAACATTCCATTTTCAGTCAGGGTCATGGGTCATACTGGAGGCATGAAGTGAAGGATGACACTTCTGAGCAAAGTGGCCACATGGCTGATCCCCCCTCAGGCTGGAACTGCAGCAATATCCCAGTCCATAGTGCAGTCTAAGCGTGGGTGAGGCAGCACAGAGACAGCACTTACCATGTCTGAAATACCCATCCAGCACAAGCAGAATGGCTCCAGTCTGAACAAGGGCTACACAAGATTGCTTCTGTTTTAGGATTAGAGAAAGGAATAGGACAGAAATTAAATCTGTGTTAACTCCTGGTTTATGTCAAATTGCATCAAATCAAAAGAAGGATACAATTTTGCCCATAGCCTCATAGAAAATAATTAGTTGATATTTCCTTAGTCTAACAGATTGTGATATAAACTGCCATTTAAAACTGTGTCTGAATCCCCTGAGTACCTTACAAAACCTAAAAATGTTCTCTACTCTGAAGTATTCAGAAGTTAGGCTGTTCCATTTATTTTTTTAGTTTCCTGAGCTGGTACAAATTGATGTAGTGGATTTTCATTGGTTTTGTTTGTTTGTTTGTTTGTTTGTTTTTTCCCACCAGCTGAGGTATTGGTGCCAGACTGAGATGAACAAGAATTAAGGGAGAATAAGAGAAATTGGCAAGAGCTGGATGGGGTGATTTTTTGCTTTCTAATGTCTGAAGCAAGCAAAATAAATATAGATGGTTTTACAGACCAGTTAGCATTTGTCTGGTACAGAAAAGGTTAATAAATCTACTGCAGGAATAAAGAAACATCTCAAATATTTTCAGGTAGCTGCAATATCAGAAACAGTTTGCTGTAGTTCATGGCAGATAAACTCTTCCAGGTAATCTATTAGGAAGTTAGTATTTCTTTTGGAAAACTCACATGTGGCTTTTTTTACCTTTAAAGATGTGCGAATCCTACTGAAAATAGTCACAGTGGGTGAGCAAACATTGTACCACCACTGGAAAATAAATTCAAATAAAACAAGTTCCTTTGTGCTACAAGCTAAATGCACATTCCTAAGCCTAACCTCATTCACCAGGTACATAGCTGAGAGCCTCTAGTGGCATAAACATTTATTTGCCTTCAGCATATTATTAAAATTCTATTTCCCAGCCACATTATAGCAGCAAATACACAGGTAGCTTTCTTGGACACTCTGAGGGCTCCGGCAAAGTGAATCTGGGATTAGATGCTGTGCAGGCTCATGTTAATGAATGTAAATTGATTTTTAGCTGTGAGGGGCAATTATAGATGCACTGGAAGGAGAAGAGAATTTTTGAAAGGATATTCTAGAACTAATTACTATCAGTAAGAAACACGCAAAGAGCAACGTAATACCCAGGACAGCCAATAGGGATAAAAGCTTATACACAAATCTGTCATGACCCAGTAGTAAGACTGTTTAAAAACACTGATCTCCACTTAGCTTGTAAATGCGCATCACCCTCTTTCTCACTCATATATTCTCTCTCTCTCTCTCTCTCACACACACACACACGCTCCTGGATTTGCAGAAGACAGACATCTAGGGCACTTCTTGGCATCCACAGGAAAATCATATGGGATTAAATAACCACAGCAGTAAGTACTCATGCATTAAATGTTTATTAAGTGGCATGCTGTCAAAACCTAGATTTAACAGTAAATACAGGAGGACTTTAATGGAAATTGGTTGTATTTGATTTTTCCTAGGAATTGCTGAAAGCTGCCTCCCGAGGATTACAACTTCACCTTTTGCTTTTACAGATGCTTGTTTACTATCCATGTGGCAACCTCTGGATAGCCAGTAATCCATTCATTACCCCCACTGATTGAGTGCGGGAGTAGTGCAGTGGTAACTATTTCACTCAGCTGACGGCAGACAACAAAAGGAGGAAAATGATGAATTCAGACAATTTAACCTCCCAAAGCTTCCTCTCTGCGATTCACAGCAACACCAGCAATTTATTCTCAGGTCTCCAGTTTGTTCAGTCCTTCAAGCCATTAATCATCCCCTGCTACTCCCTAGTGGTTTTTATCGGTGTCATTGGGAATTACCTTCTTATCTATGTTATCTGCAAGACAAAAAAAATGCACAATGTCACCAACTTTCTGGTAGGCAATCTGGCTTTCTCAGACATGCTCATGTGTGCAACCTGTGTGCCCCTGACACTTGCATATGCCTTTGAGCCCAGGGGATGGGTGTATGGGCGTTTCATGTGCTACTTTGTTTTCCTGATGCAGCCCGTCACTGTGTTCGTGTCTGTCTTTACCCTCACTGTCATAGCTGTGGACAGGTATTGTGCCATGGTGTACCCGTTCCGCAGGAGGCTCACCATCCCTATTTGTGCTTATATCCTGGCTGCTATTTGGCTGCTGAGCTGCACCTTGGCTGCCCCAGCCTTAGTCCACACTTACCACGCAGAGTTCCCAGAGCTGGACTTCTCTATCTGTGAGGAGTTTTGGTTCCACATGAAAAGGGATCGCTTGGCTTACGCCTACAGCACTCTCATCATCACCTATGTTTTGCCTTTGGCTGTCATCTCCCTGTCCTACCTGAGAATCTCAGTCAAGCTGAAAAACCGTGTTGTGCCAGGCAATGTCACCCAGGGCCAAGCTGAGTGTGACCGTGCAAGGAGGAGAAAGACTTTTCGCTTGCTGGTCTTAGTGGTGGCAGCCTTTGGAGTCTGTTGGCTGCCTCTGCACATCTTCAACGTGATAAAGGACATAGACATCAGCTTGATTGACAAGCAGTATTTCAACTTTATCCAGCTGCTGTGCCACTGGTTTGCAATGATGTCAGCTTGTACCAATGCCTTCCTCTATGCCTGGCTCCATGACAGCTTCAGGGGAGAGCTGAAGAAAATGTTTGCCTGGAGAAAGAAGAAAATTGGACCCACTACAAACTGCATTATGGCGAGTGTGGTGCTGTAAACGAGATCTGGTGGGAGTGCATTTCCTTTGTACAGTAATGTTGTAAGTCTTTTCCAGTTCTAATTAGTCCTCATTCCTGACATTTGTCTTCAGGGCTCAATTATAAGAACACAATTCCCATGCTTATCTTCCCCAGCACCTCCACTTCTAATGGAGAATGACAGGCAGACCTCACGTTTAAAAAATGTCTTTACTTCTTTGACTGGAGTTAGAAGCAAGGCAGTATTGCCACATTAAGATACAGGGATCCTCCCCATCTCTTTTAGATAGTACTGTCAGTACAGACATGGGTTTTGGGGACAGAGAGAAGCAAGGATGACTGTGAAACCTAAATGCCTCAATGAGTGAGTGTTTTAGATGGGATAGAAATCAAATTTGTGTATCTACTCAGAGTCCATTCCTTAGCTCAGGATCTAAGGCAGAGGACTAACAATACTCCTGCAGTCTTCTTGGATTCAGGCCAAGCTGCAAATAGCCTAAAGCTCTCTGAAATGCCCTCCCTCAGCAGCTATCCCAGCTGTGGGCAGGAAACCAGGTTGGCAGGAGCTGCCCCAAGCCTCCCTCTGCCAGCTGAGTTGTGCCAGCAGCACTGGGATGCCAGTGGTCTCCCCACGCCTAAGGGTGTAGGTGACATGCAGGGCAGTGGCAGCAGCTCACTTGCACTCCCTCCAAGCAGCTCTGTACAAGATGCCTGGGTCACTTGTGTGCCTGTGGCCCTTTTGGGGTGTGCTGTGTCTGCTCTGCATGGTTTCCTGCCTCACGCCCCTCTGGTCCCTGCCACAGGCCCAGTGGATGGAGACACAGCCTTGGTGAGTGTTCAGGAGTCTGGGTTTTCTGCTTTTGAACCCAGCATCTTCCTGGAATCCCAAACCCGCTGTGTCTCATGGGGTTGCAGCAGAACATCTAGCAAGGTGAGATGTAGTATTGCAAGAGAGAAAATAAACCCAGAGTGATATTATTTCTGTGTTCTGAAACTGTGATGCAGAGCACACAACAGAATATTTGCTAGATCTGCTGGTGCTGCCATCAAGGATGATTAACTGGAAACATAACCTGTGGTGGAAAATCATCCAAATAGGGGGACATTAAGACTTACCACCTCTTTACAAATATTGAATTGTGTTCTTGCCATTGTGTCATGCAGCTCCATCTGGCTGACCCTACTGCAAGTCAGCTGCATTCGTTGTCATAGCATTGTCATGCTGAGATGAATTCCAGGAACTGATTTTGACACATGGCAATGCTGCCATCAGCTTTGATCTCCAGAAAGAACCAGAGACTTTGATATTACCTTCAGGACTTCTTCTGGAGGTGTCTGTTAAGAAACAGTGTGCTGAAGGGGCCATGGACATTGAGTAATGTATGAGCATTGCATGACCAGTCAAAGCAAGACCTGTCAAACAGAGAGGAATGTCAGGCACTCCCCTTTGAAGGAGTCTTTTAGGAAGAAAAAGTTTCCTTTGACATTAACATTTCAATAAGATGAGAGAGTTAGAAGCTATAATCAAACTAATGGTAGCCATAATCAACCTAAAGGTTTCTAGTTTCTTCCTCCCTGAAATGAAAATATCTGAGATAACAGGTAAGTATATGGGGCAAAGTTCTGAAAGCAGACATTGATGCTGAAGAGGTTTCTTCCAGGCTGCTCATCTGGAATCTGTGATGGCATGAGGAACTTTCTGATACTGAGCTGAGATCAACCAGAGAAGCAATGGAATCCAGGGGCATTTTTGGCCATGGTCAGCAAGGGCATTTGCTGACCACAACTGCACATGGCCAGATACATGTTCACTGTGAGGCCAGGCAAGTGGACACGAGGCAAGAAAGAGAAGAGGGTTTCTTTAGTTTGTACTCATCCTGTGGAACTGTGAATGTACGTTTGCTTATCATCTTCAGGAAACTTAATCTGATTTAAAAAAACACAGGTCCCTGTGCACAAACTGAAAAAAGTGTTGAAAAAATATTTGAATTCTTGTTTCATGGATTTCCTAAAATTTCAAGTTGTTCTGCTGCTAGTAATGGGAATATTAGAATCTGTAGTGATAGGGCAAGAAATTAGAATCTGTAGAGATATGACAGGGAGTAATGGGTACAAATTCAAAGAAAGCAGATTTAGGTTAGATATTAGGAAAAAATTCTTTACTGTGAGGGTGGTGAGACACTGGAACAGGTTGCCTGGGTAGGTTGTGGATGCCTCAGCCTGGCAGTGTTCAAAGCCAGTTGAATAAGGCTTTGAGCATCTTGGTCTAGTGAGAGTCAGGAGGGTTAGGACTAGGTGATCTTTAAGATCTGTTCCAACATCTTAACATCCTATGATTTTGTGATTTTGTGATTACAGAAACATTGAATGAGGGAGGTCATTTTAAAATGGGCATTACTTGCATTCACTCCATGATTAAGTGTATCTGCCTTGCTTATCTTGATTTAAAGACTTGAACGACCTGTTAAAGAATGTTGCACTTTGCTGAATTCTAGGAAATTTTTTTCCTTCAAACTCAATGTAGCAAGTTACTGGAATAACTGGTGATTTTGAAAAGGCAAAAAACCCACTTTCAAACAAACCAACCAAATTTTATACCCTTTTCAGCTTTTGTTTCAGGACTCTGGAAGACCACAGAATGTAGGACACCAAAAGAACACCGAAA
>JAWWEV010000169.1:30150164-30252338 GCA_035583235.1 Hafferia zeledoni | reverse complement strand
CTGCCTGAATGTTGTGCTGCATTGGAAGCACACATCATGAGTTTGGTTCAGAAAAGAGTCTCCTGGGTTTCAGGATCGTTGCAGCATCTTCCTTAGTCCAGCAGGTTTACTCAGCCTGTTTGGCCTTTGCCATTAGCAGAGTTTGATGTGGAACTTCCTTTACTCCCTTCTGAATGTGAAGGTCTTCGAGAAGCTATCAAAGCTTATTCTGTGATTTTAGATGATGTTTATGATTTTCAGTTTCCAGAGCCCATTCATGAAAAGAGGTAAGTTTGGGGAGGATTTGCAGTTGGTAAATCCGTTTTGACTCTTCCTCATACCTTTGTTGTCTTTCATTGCTCACAAAGATTTTGTGCTTTCCGAGAGTTTTCTGGCCTTTGAACATAAGCTGACTGATAGACAAATCCCTGATTAGTTTTTTCCTTCCATTCTTAGAAATGGAATATATTTGCTCCTTTGCAGTTTTCTGATGCTTATTTACACTCCATGACTTCCCTGAGATACCCCTGAGCGTTTCTGACATTAATTCTGCCATATTCCATTGCAGTCTCCTGGGACAGAATCCATCAGGCTCAGTCAGTGTGAAACTTTCCCCTTCTCTAAATGTGCTGATGCCTCCTTGTGCATTTCCATGGAGAGATCCCCCTGTTCTGCTGCTGCTGCTTTGCACTTGATCTTTCCTCTTAAAAAACACAAAACAAGACACAGAGAACTTTGGGCTTCTTGGCTTTTTGTGCTAATGACCCTCCCTTTTCATTTGCTAGTAAATCAATAACTTGCTTGGTTTCTTTGCCTTTGTTTCTCAATGTATGTTGGCAATTGTTTCTTGTTATTCCTGCTATCACTTATAAAATCCTGTTCTGTACCTTCACTTTTTTACAATTTAGTTTCTTCGTGCTCATGCTGTTCTTTGATACTTTTCTCTGGAGCCTCATCTAGTCACTATTTCATCTGTACATTTTCTCTGTGTTTAAATTGTGGAACTCATGACTTTCCCCCATATTTCCAAATCTTCTCCAGTACCTCTGGTTGTCACTCAATTGTCCTTATCATTGTGGCGTGCTGTGAAGTTATCAGTGTCACTGTACTGCTCAATAAAATGAGCCTCTGACTGATTCAGAGTTCAGCTCTGCCTCACACCACTCTCTCCCACATTAAAATCTTTTCATTCTTTTTTACATCTTCAATAACAATATGAAAAAGCTGACTTTTCAATCCAATGAGTTAGTAAGATTTTCACAGTAATTAGGCCCTGGGTTTTTTTTCCTTTTGAAGGGAATTTTTAGAAAGAAACTTCCATTTGAGCTCTCTTTATAGAAGATTAAAGCAACCCCATATATCCCTCAAAAATATTAAATAGGAGGGGGGTTTAGTGTTTGGTTTGTGTGTGACCTGATCCACCTGGTTTTAGAAGAAAGACAAATTTGGAAGGGGACAAATCAGATCAACTCGGGTGCATTTCTTGTACTGCCTTTTACACGATCCTGGCTGTGGGGAGAATTCACGCATGGTTTGATCCATCCTGTCACGACACGACAAACACTCACTGTCGGTGCTTCGCTAAGCCTGACTCCCTGCCGAGAGTGAACGCAGAGCTCTCAGAGCAGCCCCGAGTTTGTGGAGCGATGGATGCTCTTCCACTGCCACCTTCTGGCCACGGCCAGAGGGACCTGAGCGAGACGGTAATGAAAGCATAACATGAACTTGGAAAGATAACGAACCAAAAATTGAACTGCCTTTTCAGTTCTGCCAACAAACCCCACCTTACCTTAATTGTCCCTGTTGGCCAGAACTCAAAATGTATTATTTTTTGTTCAGGCCTCTAATTTTTTTTAGTAGTTTGACACTTTTGTTATAATCTAATGCTATGAGCTAGATAGATACTGTGAGCTAACTCTGGACAAGGCTTTTTCTGTTTTGGAAAGCTCAAGCCTGTCTGTGTGTTTACAAAAGCACAAACTGATGTTAATCTGGAAATGAAGGAAAGGCTCAGGGCTATCACACTGGTTATGTTCCGTGGCTAACCTGAGCAGGAACACTTTACACCAACATGACAGACCTATTTTTAAAATTGAGATTTTTTCTAGTTTTCAAAATTCTAGGACTGTGCTTTATTTTTTTTTAAATTTTTTTTTGTATTACTGTAATTCCCAATATTGCCGCAGATACTCATCAGGAGCCTGTTGAAAGTTCTAACTTGAAGCAGGTTGGAAGAGACCTTAAAACTCATCTCATTACACCACCTGCCATGGGCAGGGACACCTTCCACCAGCCCAAGTGGCTCCAAGCCCTGTCCAATCTGGCCTTGGACACTCCTAGGGATGGGGCAGCCACAGCTTCTCTGGGAACCCTGTGCCAGGGCCTCACCATCCTCACAGGGAAGAATGCCATTGTAATGTCTAATCTAAAGCAACCTGCTGTCAGTTTGAAGCCATTCCCTCTTGTTCTACTGCTTCAGGCCCTTGTACAAAGTCCCTCTCCAGCTTTCTTGGAGCCTCTATAGGTGCTGAAAGGGGTTCTAAGGTCTCTTCAGAGCCTTCTCCAGGCTGAATAACCCCAACTTTCTCAGCCTGTCTCCATAGCAGAGGCACTTCAGCCCTCTTAGCATCTCTGTGACCTCCTCTGGACTCACTCCAGTACCTCCATATCCCTCTCCCTCTCATGGGGCCCTGGAGCTGCACTCAGTAGTGCTCGACACTCTCATAATTTGGACACAGAATTTAGAATGATCAGCGCAAAAACGCCTGTCTCCAGCAGGTGTCAGTGGAAGCTACAAAATGGAGAAACTTCACCAAAGCAGGGTTTATTCACCTTTCACTCCTACAAGATGCTCCCTGGCTGGGGGAGAGAGAGAATGCTCTATTCCATGGACAAATGTCATTGTAAGCCAGGTTACTTAATTGTTTTTTTCCACTGAAGTACAGCTCAAACATTTGCAAATTGGGATGCTGTGACTTCAGAGGGGGACAGTGATGAGGTAGTGTTAAATTGTTTATTGAAGGAACATGTTTGAAACATTTGAATTAGTGACTCAATTCACTTGTATTGCTACAGGGAGTGAAGGATCTCAGACTTTACTCACTGAAGTAGTGCTTTACCCTGTACAGCACAAACACACAGAAGGGCACAGATAAGGTTCTCTCAGCAGCTGAAATCCTGACATTTCCTAACATTTGAGTGCTTCAGATGTGACTGATGGAAACTCGAGAGACATGCCAGTATGACATCCACCTGCCTGATGTTGTGCATCTCAAAGGTAGGGGGTTATCTCTTCCCCCAGACTCCACCTGTGTTCCCCTAAGTTGCCAGCTGCTCTTCCCACAGACCCCATGACCCATGAGCATTAGTGCTACTTGCTGCTCCCATCACACCTTTCTCCCTGTCAGCTTCTTGATTCCTACTGGCTGCCTGCAGTGTTGGGTGGTCCCAGAGACACTTTCCTTTGGCCAGAAAGGAGCTGCTACCAAAGTACAAAGTGGCTTGTGCTTGCTGTGCAAGCTGAGGGCGTTACCTGGCTGGTGCCAAAAACCAGCTTGGATCCAGGAGTCCATGTCTGACTGCTGCCTGTCCAGGTGCTATGAATACAATTGCACAAATACCCATTTCAAAATAGGACTAGAATGAGGCTGAATGAAGAGGGATGAAGGTCAGAGTGATCTCCCGTGCTTTAGCACTGATGAGGACCTAATAAAGAAATACCAAGACGTGCTGCAGTACCCAGAGAGACTGTTGAGGGATGACTGGGGTAAAGGAGACATCTATTTGATCACACCTGCACAGAGATGATGTGTTCTATATTTCTGCAGTGTTTCTCCAAGCAAGCAGTGATAGGTTTTCAGTAAGGCTGTTTGCAATTCCCTGGTCCCCCCCCAGTCACACCCCCCAGAACAGTGTTCACTGGCCTTAATCGCCCCACGCAATTCAGGCAGAATGACACCAAAAGCAGGGGCAGTTTTAACCTGGAAAATGGCAGGATCCATTCTTGTCAAGGCATTCTGAAGAGCTACTCTCATTTGGGGAGAAACATTTCAAACAGCAGCAGCATTTCAATGAGACAATTCAAATAATATGCACCACACAATGTAAACACGTGATGATTTTAAACCACTGATGTGGTGCATTTCCCCAGCAGATTTTATTAAAAGAAGTTCCTACCCCACATCACTTGAAGATCAGGACTCCTCAATGCCACTTCACAAGAATATTTTAACTTTGTTGAATATTAACAAGGGGTGAACCTACCTATCTTGCGTGAATAAGATGTTTCTTGTGATGTTTTATTAACAAGTTCATCAACACACATTTGCAAAGCTTTTCATGATCCTCTCTCAATTAGTCTATTTACCTATTCAAAATGCAAATTTTTTAAAACATGCATCCATCATTGAATAATGACTCTAAAATTTTTTAAAGACACTTGGCCTAATACACAGCTTAAGTTTCTATTAACATCAAGTATTGCAAAATAAATTTTAAAAAAAGGCTTAATCTCAATATCCATTAACTTAATTTACAATTCTCTAGCAAGAGAATCTCATGCTCATTTACTCCTAGATCTATAATTAAAAAACTCTGTCATAAATCCCCAGCATCTTCATTTCCATTGTATCTTATTTAATATATTGCATCAGAATTTAAAGGAAGAAGTTACAGATGACTCTTGATGCAGTCTTGATGACTCTTACAAACCTTTTTCTTGAATTAGATTCAATGAGGGTTACAAAATCTATCTTTAAAAAAGATTCAATAAAGTGTATGAGGAAATAATTTGGAGTTGACTGCAAATAGGAACCATTCTTACTCTCACGCAGGAAATTGCTGTCACAGGTTTCCATAAAACTGAGGAGCTGCTCTGTTGGTGTTTTGCACTTAACATTGTCTCTGTACATCCAGTGCCAGCCTCTATTTTTGAAACAGTTTTGTTTGCTAAAAATGGCAATGTGCCCTTGCAAGGTCCTAGAGATTTCTTATAGGTTCCTTTCCAGGGATAAAAGGGCCAGGGGTTTGGGTGACCAAGTGTTAGTCAAACAAGGCTGCTCCTTTTCTCAGGATGGTCTTACACAAGAGGTCCTAGACCTGTAAACATTGCATTGTGATGCCAGGGCTTCTGGGCCAGAACTAAGGTGCTTAGACACCTCCATGGTGCCAACATTTTATGAAATCTTAGAAACTGAGAGCTGGACAAGATTTTAGATACTAGAGCTTTGCAGACACCCCCAAACAGGGAACCAATTCTTTAAGACTAGTCACATGAATCACTTATTAAAGAGAATATAAAGTATTTGAGGAAAGCATTTCCCAACACCATCCTTACAAATCTCCCTTAGCCTCAGTGGGATGGGGAAGGGTGTTTCTCACCCAATTAGGATTTTCAGGGATGTTGTGCATCCAGCTAAGAAGGACACTAGAGCAACCAACATTGAACAATTATGTTACACAAGATAAAAGAGACAACCATCCCTGTGGGGCTGTTTACCAAAAATTCCCAATGGCCACAAAGCACATCCTGCAGGGGGAGAAGGCAATGGGAAACTCCGTAGGACACTTTGTAGGTGGGAGGGAGAGGTACATCCCTGATCTGCCCAGGCTGCAGCGTGGGCTGGGTTAGTGGGTGGCTGGCTCTGAGGTGTGTGATGGGGTTTCCACTCTGTGACCCCAGACACACATTTGGGTAAACTGGTAACCACAGTGTTGGCCATCTGACACAGCCCTGTCCTGGGGAACCACACCAGAACTGCTCATAACCAAGAGCTGCCTGCTGCATCCCAGCAGTGAAGAGGGAAAGTACACACAGGAAAATCCCAGCTACTGGAAACGGTTTATTATGAGGTTGTACCACTTGGGTTATGAATGTCATATCACACAGGGATCTGCTGCTGTCATTTTCTAGCATTCAGTTGTGCTTTCATCTACCTTGGTTAGGTAGTCAAACCATGTTATGAGAATAAAACCTAGAAAGGCACTGTGTCTATCCACATGTTTAGGGAAAACTATTAAAAAAAACCAACCCCAAAACATGTGACGCTGATTATCTTCAGATACTTGATGTGCTTATGATTTCAATCAGCATTTTGTTCATTCATTGCCTCTCAGTTTATTGATTTATAAGCCCTTTAGAATGGTATGATTAGTGCTAGCATTTTATTCTCAGTGGGGGTAAAATGGTATTTCATTATTAATGTGTTAGAAGCTATTTCAAACTGACAGTTTGTTTTGAATCTGGGCAAGAGAAGTGACATTTATATTTGGAAGCAGAAGATTGACATAGAAATTATTCTGAAACATAATTACAGTAAAGGCAAATGCAGTAGAAGATAGAAATTCCAGCTAGAGTTTCTGGGGGCTCCTCTGCCATCGGTAACTAACTCCTGCTCTTTTCTCAGCTCAGTGTAATGAGACACAGCGGTGGTCCCTGTAGGCACTTAGAGTAGATGCAGGATCAAGATTTTTATGCATTTAGGCGACTCATGCAGGGCTGTATGTGAGGATAGAAGGCAAATGCTTGTTCTACAGACTGTTCTGGCTATCCCAGAAAGCTGCAGTGCTGTGATAATACCTTGTGCTGGAAAAAACAAGGAGAGGGTTAATGCCAGTGAGCAGACAAGGAACTGCAGGAGAGGGTCCAGTGGAGGGCTCTGAGGATGATGAGGGGACTGGAGCATGTCTCTTACAAGGAAAGGGTGAGAGAGCTGGGGCTGTTCAACCCAGAAAAGAAGTGACTGAAACACAGAAAGTTCTATCTGAATATGAGGAAAAGGTTTTTCACTGTGAGGGTGATTAAACACTGAACAGGCTGCCCAAAGAGGTTGTGGAGTCTCCTTCTCTGAAGATACCCACAACCCACACGGATGTGATCCTGTGCAACCTGCTGGAGGTGACCCTGCTTTAGCAGGGGGGCTGGAACAGATGATCTCCAGAGGTGCCTTTTAACCCCAACCATTCTGTCATTCTATGATTCATGCACCTTTGCAGTTAGGCTGCTTTAGCTCAGTATTTGCCAGGGTACCTGGGTGCCTGTTGGCTCCAGGGGTGGGGGGAATTTGAATCTCACTGCTGCCCAGCTGGCCCTGCACCACAGCTCTGCACCACCTGCACCTGCACCACCTGCACCTGCTCCAGGAGTGCCCAGAGCTCAGCCTGGGATTTCCCAGGAGTTGATCTGACTGTTGAGTGTGCACTCTAGAACTGTTAATACAAGCACTTCCATTTTTTTCCCAAGCTAAATATTTATCTTACATTACAATGGTGTCTTTTCTTGCCAGTGTTCATTCTCACGTACTGTAAAGAGGACTCCAGAATATTTTTGACTTTAAAGATAAATTATAGTAGGCTTTTTTTCTCCAAAGAATTTTGAATTTAGGAACTGACTATGCATTATTGAGGTCTAAAGGAACTTTTCCATTGATGTAAGTAGGAGCAGAGGCCAGGGGTGTGTTGAAGTGCTGGGGATTTCCATTTTGGCATGAGAGTTCATGAAATGGGTACACTGCAAGTTTCACACAGAAGTTATGTACCACCTATTAGTCATGGAATAAAGAATCCCTAGATTCAGAGAACAGCAATGAGTCAACATATTATATGAAGCCAGTTGCCAAACATGACCTGATCTGTTGCTCTCTTCTCTGGAGCAGAAGGAGTAAGAATACAAATTTGCCACTATTGCATTTTTTGTGCATTGGGCAATTTTTATGGTTATTTCTCAGGGTACATAGAATCTATTACAACGCAGTCTTTAATATTTAATATGTTGTAAGCAGATTAAATAAATAGAATGCAGGGGCTCAAAATTCTTTTACTTAAATGCGTGGGCTTTTGTTTGTGCAGGACTGAGAGCCTTATGCTACACCAGTGAGCACACGTTTCTGCTTGAACTTACTTGGAACTGCAGTATTATTAAATTCTTAGGATGAAATCCTAGAATCCTTGCTGAAGTCAACCAGAGCACAGCCTCTCATTCCAGCAGGACTGAGATTTCAGATTTCTGCCTGGTGCACTCTTACTTTACCCCTTCTGAGCTGCTGTGTTCTGGTGGCCGATCTCATTACGCTGTGCTGTTTCATATTCCTTTCTAATGAATGAAGTCAAATGTGCATCCATTATCCAGACATACTCCCTTAGTAATAAAAGAAGGCAACAAAAAACAAGCATTACAAATAAATGTCCAGTTTTATCTGAATAACAGAGAAGGTGGCTCAATGACTACACATATGGAAAAATATGAATATATTTGGGACTAGAATTATTCATGTCCATGTGAAGGAGAGTTGAAGGAAGCAGTATGCAATTAGATAAAATTATGAAAGATATATAGGAAATTAGAGCTGATTGTAGATATTTTTCCAGCTAACATTTGCCTTTCACTGGAGGAAAACCTTTAACTGAAAAGAATGACCAGAATTATGCCATGTCAAGCCAAATGCTGATTTCTTCTTTACTGGAGAGGAAATAACCAAAAAAAAACCCCAACCCCCTAACCCACCCTGAAGTGTTTTTGGGGGGATGAAAGATTCAAAGACCAAAAACTGTTTCTTATTTCAGTGAGAAAAATCAAAATTTCCATGAATAAGTTCCTGGATGAAATAGTAGAACTTGTCTTTATCCTAACAATGACATCTGTTTGCAATAACACTCCATGCCAGTAAACGATGTTATTGTAACTAATCTATTGGCGTGGCGATGAAAGTGACAGTAAAATGTTGATATGGAAGCTAATTTCTGTGTTTGGCCTTGAGATCCATCTTCACAGACACAGAGTGAGTGCAGAAACTATTTTTGGCAACATCATTGCAATCCAGATTTGATTCTGACATTTCTCTGCCTTCCTGAAATCCAAGGGAGACATCTGGCTGCATTTTCTGCGTGTGTTTGTGAAGTGCCATTGAGATTGTTTGCATCAGCAGTGAATTTGGAGAGAGAAATGTGACGAGGAGGTGCATGTGAGGAGGAGGGGACCAAAACCTGGGGTTATAAAGAAAAAAGAAAATGGCAATTCTTCAATGTATAATGTGCTTACTGAAAGCTGGGAATAAGATGTCATTCTGAATGCGATTCCATGAACTTTTAACTTTGTTTAGTGCTTCTCTGCTGGTTTGGCCCATGATTTATATGCAATTATGCACATGCATGGCTTGTGAGGAACTAGAGGATGGCTCTGCCTGGTTCCCAGGGGAGCTCCTGCTGAAGACATTTGCAGTCCCTGCCATGGGTGTGCTTTCAGCAGTCCTTTAGAAGAATAGCTGGCTTTAGTGTTTGTGAGTTATCAGTTAATTTAATATATTTAGGGCGGCCACAGACTCCTCATCATACTTTTTGAAGATAGAAATGTTTGTTCAAGCAAAAAATAGCTCTGCAGCCTTTGTTTGCAGGCGCTCAGCACAGTAACACCACCCTCTTGCTGCCTTCCGCCAGAAGCCGAGCTGTTTAGTTACTGGCAGTGTGCTCAAGCTGCAGACTTCCTAAAAATAAGAATTAAAAAAGAAAATAAAAGTGCTCCTCATCCGCTGGGCTACCGAGTGGCCATGGCTGTGCCGCACCCAGCAGGGCCATGCCCGTGGCACCCGTGGGCAGCCCCTGCGTGCGCAGGCACAGCTGGTGTGGAGCCTCCTGCCAGGAGCACTGGCCAGGGCTCCCTGCAGCCTCCCCACATGGCAGCCATGTGGGCGGAAGGCTGGAGAGTGGCGGAGTGAACTGGCTCGTGGCTGTTTCGTTTCGGAGACCACTTTTTCCAAGCGTCCTAAACACGGGCCTTAATCATCAGCACTTCTGAAGCACTCATCGTTCTTGTATCCAGGCAAGGAGCCTTGTTATTACCCTTTGAGAGATACCACATTCTCTCATTTCCTAGGGAAGGGGGCCTGCCAGCAGTATCAATACCGGCACTGCTCGGTTTGTTTCAGATTAAAAATGTCCCCAGGGATCTAAGTTCATCTTCAGCAGGGTCTCAAGCAGGTCACAGGAATAAACCCCACCACAGGTCCACTGATGGTTACCTCCAGGGAATGGTCACTTCACTGAATACACTTCTCTGCCTTGCCCAAGAGGAAAAAATACTCTGGATCTGAAGTGGGAAACCCTCCCTCTCCGGCTTCATGTTGATGAAATGGTGCCCAAAGAGGTCACTGACTGTCCTTCACTGCCTGTTCCGAGCCCTTCCATGGGGTGGGATTGTGGTGATCCAGCCCTTGGGGTGCTGGTGGCTGCCCCAGGGTTGGACAAGCCTCATAGCCTTGGCTCCAGCCTAATGCTGGAAGAAACGCTTAGAAAAGAGGGAACTACAAAATGCTGTCTGCCTGACCTTCAGTGCACAGCTGGCCACACCCTGACCTGCCCTGAGCTCCAGCTCCCAGCCATGGACACAGCAGGAGGAACTAAAAGGAGAAGATGCATATCCAGCAAAACTTAAATTTGCCTCCTGTGTTTCAGAGTTATGAGATGCACAGACTGTAACTACACACGCTCCTGAGAGGGATCCATAAACACTGCACGCCATGGCTGTCTGCACAAGGAAACCAGGGGATGCTGCAGTCCAGCTCATGTTTGAAAAGGCCAGTCATTGAGGGTGAAGAAAATACTGTATAGATGTGATATCACAAGTTATATAATATCACGGCCAAATCTCTGCAGCTGGATATCATCAAATCAAAATTAGAAACTCATTGGAAGCAAAGGACAGTCTTTGCACAGATTGCCTATAAATCTGCAATAACTAGTTCTCCCTGGGCGTAACATCAAAAACATTTTTTAGTGTCTCATTAGTAAGAAAATTTATTGCTCAACTATTGAACTATGTCGATTTTTGAAAACATTGTGTGAATAATTCCAGAAAGCATGTGTTTGATTTGTATTCGTTCTGTGCCGCTGGATAGAAAAAGTGGCTTTTCCCCTACGATGAAATGACACTAATCATGAAATTAAAAGGTGAAGCATGTCTACAGTTTCAGAACAAGGTAAATTTTTATAAATATGCTAATGCCCTCCCTTTCCCATAAGTCAAAATAAGACTAAGGAGTTCATACCCCAACTGAGCTTTAAAAAAAACAAAACAAAACAAAAAAAACAAAAGACAAAAAGACCCAATTACAGTAGAGGGGAAAAGAACTCCTCCCAGCCCTTATTATTTTTTCTTTGTGCTGCAGTGTGTTTCCCAGCTGTGTCTGTTGGCCACTTTTGTGGCTCAAATAGCCCAAAAAACCAACAACAACAAAAAGAAAAGATTGAGAAACAGGGGAGAAGTTTAAATCAAAGAGCGCTGTTCATGTAGGATGGATGGAAGGAGTTTACAAGTACCTGCTGGTCACTGTGGATTTACTGACAGCGGTGGTTGGGTTAACACCACTGTATGCAGACAGAGTGCTGTCTCTTCTCATGTTTTAGCAATAGGGAGGGCAAAACAAATGGCTCCAGGGAGATTAACTAGCATGGACCCATGTTTGCAAAATTTCTAAAAACACTTGGGCACTGAGGGAGGTTGTTCTGCACCCAGACATCTACCCCAGCTTCAGCAGGACTGCACAGGTGAGAGTGCCTGAGCAAACAGCACAAACACTTTTATCCTTCACCAGCATTCCCTCTCTGGCTCTTCCTCTGCAAACAAATGCTTGTCAGCAGGCCTGTGAGATGAAGTCTCTGAGGATGAGGATTTGTGATGCTGTGCTGGCCCTGCAGGTCCCCAGGATCAGGGTACAGGGACAGCAGGGGCATGGCAGGGCTGCCACAAGGTCTGGAGCATCTTTGGGGCATCCCAGATCTGGAGTATCCATTGGCTCGGCTCACATTCAGGTTTGGGTTTAGCCGGTGAGCAAGGAGGACAGACAAGTTGTGCAATTAAACCCCCTTGTCTTTAGCAATGCAGCCAGTTGTTTTTATCAGTTTCTTCAGTGCCTTTCCTTCAGCCCTGCACTCTCCCTCCTTTCATGACACGCTCTGCAAATGCAAACTAACAACAGCTTTTATATCAAGGAATTTATACTGCAGGAAAATGAAAGAGGAAAGAAGAAACCGAGTCAGAGGGGCCAAGTGGTCTGGTCAGGGTTACTCACACCTCAGTGGCAGAGTCAGAAGTAAACTCAGGCTGAGGAATCACAACCCGATGCCCATCAGACTATGGAAAACAGAAGTAAATTACCAGCTGTCTTTGAAAAGTGACATTCTTTTCTTTTTTTATTTTTTTTCAGAATTGAAAAATGAAATAAAAGAAATAACTGTGTCTAAGTAGCATTTGCAGTACATAATTCCTTCTCATGAAATAGTTTCAGCATTGTGCATTCAGGGAACTACGGAAAGGACAGAAAAATAGGCAGTGCTATGACAAAGTGTCTTCCAAATCTGTGAACAGATTCTTCTTAGCCCTGAAAATGCCTGTACCAGCATCACAGGTGCAGGAGAAGCAGATGACAATAAGGAAGGACTGAGGGGACAAGCTGAGGCCTTTCCAAATAGGTGCTAGACGCTGTCAGTACATCTGCCCTGGTTCTGTTGCTGGCATGTGGCATCTCGCCTGGCAGAGGGTCTGGGGCACAGGGGGGCTTCCTCCCACCTTCTGGCATTACCACCGTAAGCACAAGCAATGCCTGGGCTGCAGACACTTCTCAGCCAACACTCCCCACTCTGAGCTATGTTATGAATGAGGCGTGCCCTTCTCAGTGCTGGGGGATCCAGGGGAGGGGATCCCTTCTGGAGGAGACGAGCCCCTGACCCCAGCAAACCTTCCCGGAGCACCTCTCTGGCTTGTCCTACAAAGGCCTCTGAGCTGGGCTCCAGCAGACACCACCACTGCTTCCCTGCTTTCTTCCAGCTGTGCTGGGAAATCTCTTTCCTGAACACTCATGGGAAATGAGAAAATACAGGCACAGCCCTGGCCTTGACTGGAATGACAGTGAGCCCCTCTGTGACCCCGTTCCCCCACACCAGGCCCCTCCAGCCCAGTTTTATGGGTGAGAAGGATCAAAGGGCTCCAACTGCTCCCATATGGTAAATGGCCCTATATATTGTGTATAATTACACACAAGCATCCCCACATCCATGTTTGGTCTCTATTATAAAGATTGCTGGGTGACAGCCAGAGTCTCTGTCCCAAGGCAAGAACATCTCCAGACGTCATGGCAGTGACGTCACTCTCGCACACATGTGGGGCCAGGACACCCACCTGCCCATGGCACGGGATCCCTTCTGCTGCCCATCATCCTGCCCTGCAGAGCTGGGATGTGGCAGTGCCAGGGGCAGGGGAGACCCTCCTTTGGACACCAGCTGGGAAAGGTGTGTTTCAGCCACAGGGTGGCATCTGATGGATGCGTTTGTGGGAAGTTAACACTGCTTGGGTGAATTTGAAACTGGCTTTTTTTAAAATAGAATTTGCTCTATGAATAAAACTTCCCAAAGGGGATGTTGGCTTTTTATTGTGACTGGGCAGAAACAGGTAGAAAATTAGACCTTCAGTCACTTATTTTAGGCTGGTATGATTCTTTTTTTAAAGCAGGTGCCTGTGTGGTGGATGTACAGGTACACGTGGCAGCCCTCAGGACAGGGCTCTCATCCCTCTCAGGTACTGGAACAGCACTGGTTGCAACAAAAACATCATCTGCAGTTGAAGACTCTGAGAATAGGAGTGCCAGGCCATAAGAAACAGAAGATTTGCTCTGCTTGTAAAGACTGCACTCTCTGGAATGCAATCCTGCCTTACCATCCGTGTAGAAGAAGGTGGCTTTCCTCTGGCACCAACACAGAGAGAAAGTGAGGGAGAAATGGATGAAAGAGGTATGAATGAGGTCTGAGATAATTTGATTTTTTTTTCCCCCTATGTTCAATCAGCATAAACACAATTTGGGAGATCCAGAGGGAAGCATCCCTTTATGCCATACATTATGTTGGACTAAGCTGAAAGGGGAATGAAATCCCAGTTCACATTTTTAACCTCATGGTAAAGCTTTATGATGACCCCCAGAGTTATGTGATAGCATAGGGTCTGCATTCAGCCTGGTTACCCACCACCCCCAGGTTGCTCCTCCCTCTTTCCCAGGCCAGTACATCCCAGACATAAGAAGAAAGCTTATTTAGCAGAACCATCTTACCTGGGTGGGTCTGTCCTGGGGCAGAAAGACACTGTGTGCTGTCCTTGAAAACTGTAAGTGCCAAGCTGCCATCCTTGGTGATCCTTCTGTGGAAATAGAGAAGTTACATCACTAGTGTGGATGCTCAGCTCAGCCTGACTTCATTTCAGGCAGGACTCTGTGGAAATGTCACTGGGGGATGTGATTCTTGTCAGCATTCACCATTGTAAAGTGGCATTGGAGAGCACTGGGGTAAACCAGTTTCTGAATGAAGCTCAGAAGTTGACACTAAGCTCCACATGAGCATCCTGACAGGCCAGTCTCCTTTTCATAGACAACAGTTAGGAAACTTGGGTGGTGTTTGATTTTTGTTTTTAACTGGAGAAATTCTTCCCTCCTGCCCCTTCCAGCTGCTGTTACTTCAGGTCACCTTCTGCAGGAGCTGGTAGCAGGTCTTGTTAGGGATTTTTTCAGTGAAATGTTTTCAGACAGAAAACGTATTGCCAAATTAAAGCCTGTATTTTGTGGGTTGTCCTCTCAGCTAAGAAGAAAAAGCAAACAGGTTTTTCATCAAGAAGATTCCCCTGGTTCTTGAAGGGGGACCCTGGGCCATGACTTCCTGAAAGACTGGGTTGCTCCCCCATTTCTCTGGGGCTTTCTGAGGGTCGCCTTGATTCTCTACAGGGTTGGCAGTAAGGAACATTTTCCTTCTTTCTCCCTACTTTCCCCTATTGTCTGTTTGATGGTCGCTGTGGTTGGAGTGACAATGCGGAATGCAATGTTGATACCTGGTTTGTGTCCAAGCAGTGTTTTATCCAAGTCATTAGTTTGGGAAGTAAAAAGCCTGTGTTGCTGTGCTTTTCAGGGACTGGTGGGTTAGGTTACCTGCTGAGTTAGAGCAGTTACCTGTTCGAGGGGGTTTTGCCCCAATCCTAGACTTGTGATAGCCTGAGAAAAAAGTTGCTTTTGTAGAGGAACCCTTTAAAAACAGCCATGGGCACTCCCACCTTTCTCTGCTCAGTAGCCCAAGGGCAGACTTAATTAAAAATTACTTCAAAATACACTCCCTACCACTCCAAGCTACTGTGTTTCAAAGACTCTGGTGCTGTGCCAAAGTGGGAGCAGGTAACATTAAAGTGACAGGTACAAAAGAGGTTGTTATACTCCTTGTGCTCCCTTCTTCTCTGATCCCTCTGCACTGAAGTTCCATAACCTAAACGTTATTGAAAACAAAGAATAATAGTCTCTCTTTTCCCTTACCCATCTAACAAACAGATTATGGTTAAGTGTTTGCCTTTTCCATACAGCCTCCTCGGGCACAGGCTCCCACTCCCTGTGGAGATTCAGCCCTGAAGGCTTGGGAATGTTTCCCTGGAAATAACAGCTTGGTCACACCACGTCTCTGCTGGCAGCATGTCCCATGGAAGGCTGGCACACTTCCTGCCTCAACATGATCAGGGGAGAGTGCCTGAATATCTACCAGCTTCTTGTTAGCAGCTGAGATAATCAAAGCCACCTTGTTACTGGGATACTTAGACTTTCTAAGAGCATCCATACACATCATCCTAAGTGCTAAGAGTACATTCCAGGTGCCACTGACCACCAGCAACGAGAGCCAATACCGGGTTAAGAGAGAATGATTTCAGAGAAAAAGGTGGGAACATCACTTCTCCAGCCTATGACAGAAAGATAAGGCCATCACTAGGCAATAGGAAGAGATAAACATCCTTCCCTGAAGACTGAAGAGAGAAGGAGCATGAATTTAGAGCACATTAAATTAATCTAACAGCTTGGCATGGACAAGCTTCCCATTTTCACAGTAAGTGGGAGCCTTATTCTGTCAATGTGCTGAAGATTTTATTTCTAGAGATTTATAGCCACAGGTTCTGGAGTGCTCTGTAATTACATGAGTTTACACTTGCAGGGACAAAGGCTGAGTAAATATTTTATTAGGCAATTTTTTATCTTATTGAAACTAAATACACATGTGATAATTTGCCTGGTGAATGGGGAAAGGATAGTGAAATAAATAGGATAGTTTACACAGAGCCTTGTTTGTGGGCTGCATGCAGAATCATCACCCACACTGCATTATCCAGCACAGGTCCAGCAAGTGACACCCACAGCCAGCATGAGAGGCTGGGCAGAGTCCATGAGGATGGGGCCACTGCTAGAGGGTAAAATGTCACAGCCCATGAGAAGAAAGGGACAGTGAAATCCTCCTTATACAGTCTTGGGACTGATGGATTTTTTTGGCCTAATGGGTACCTGTCAACCACACCAACACAGACTGAAAGCACCAGGTGTCCTTTGGGTGGATTGGTCTTCAGCTGTTTTCTGAAATTCTTCACTGTGAGGGTGGTGAGGCCCTGGCACAGGTTGCCCAGAAAAACTGTGAATGCCCCATCCCTGGAAGTGTCCAAGGCCAGGTTGGACAGGGCTTAGAGCAACCTTGTCTAGTGGAAGGTGCCCCTGCCATGGCAGGAGATTTGGAACTGGATAATCTTTAAAGTCCCTTCCAATCTAAACCATTCTATGATTCTGATCTTAGCTTCACATGTTTTGCTTGAATTACTCCTTTTTTTTTTTTTCTTGTGGCAGGAAAGAGCCTCCAGGATGCAAAACAGTGAGGGTCCCCAAGGGGTGCTGGTGCTGCTGATACACAGCTCTCCATCCCATTCTGCTCTTCATTGTGACAGAAATAACAAATAATGTAATCTTCAGCTTTTTGTTGATGCAAATTTTTCAAGGTTTCTCTGCTATGGGATCATCCAGCTCGTGGTGCTGATGTGAACTGAACTCACCTGGGATGTGCTGTACAATCATCTGGGACACTGATCCACAAGTGTAGGAGATTTATTGCACTACAGTGGAGAAATTGTGGCAAAAACTGAGTCCTGTAGTGAGGGGCCCAAAACTGAACACAGAATTCGAGGTGCAGCCAACTGCTTTACTGTTTAGTTTGTGGGGATGACAGAGCAAAGTGACAACCTGCTGGTCTAACTTTGTGACTTATCCATCCTCCACTTGTGGCCACAAGATCAAGTCCCATGCAATGTTGTAGGTGTGATCCAAGGCCCACTGCAGCAACCAGCCAGCTGCTGTTTGCATTTACTCTGTGTTTACCTCCTGCATGGGCAGAATGTGGCCCGCTTGGAAAGGAGCCTTTATTTTAAGACCATTTACAATGAAGAGTGAACTTCCAACAGCTTCCTGATGTGCAGACAATAAACCGTATGCAGTTGTGTGTGAAACTCCTGTTTGAAATTGGGATCTTGGTAAAGAAGCATCAGCAAGACATATTTGAGCAGCAAGACATTTAATAAGCATCTTTGCAGGCACGTGTAGCATTGAAAAAAGCTTCCTGTAGAATTTCTGGGTTTGTATTATTATTCTATTCACAAACAACTGCAGCCTGTTATAAGTCCCACGGCACAAAATTTTCTAAGAATAGTTGAGGAACCTTAGAATTAATTTATAAAATTTGGTAATCATTTGCAACTTCATTAAATACTCAGATGCCTAATAATACATTATGCTTATCTTGATTTTAAATTTTAATTGCATGAAGTTTGGTCCCTCAATAATTAACACATTGTATATCCCACCTAATTCATGAACTAATTGTAATTTCCTAGTTCTTAATGTTACTCACTAATTCTGCCAATGATAAAGAATTTTATGTCAAAACTCCAGAGTAAGTGACATTCTACATGCACAATAATGACAAAACAAGTTAATTTACTGCAAAGTTGCTGAAAGACAGGGCTTTTTTAATTGCATATTTGTTACCTTCATTAAAAGGTAAGTGGCTCTTCAGTTATGTATTTGCCCATTTCTTACACATTAAAAACGTGCTAATGAACCTGATTAAAATTAATTGAAAAGGTCCAAGATCTGCAAAGAGATCCTAACATCAACAGACTTCTAATTACTGCTGAAAGATGGCCTTAAATGGGGTTTAGTGGGAGACAGAAAATCATTTTCTAGCTCTGTTGTAAGGAATGATACGGGGAATGCAAAAGCGATGCAGAACCGAGACACCTGGTTATGGACAGAGAAAATGCAGTGTCTGGACACTATTTCCTCTGCCTGCTCTCTGCTGAGAGCTGTTCTTCCTGCCCTCGGTCCCCTGCTCGGGGCGGGCTGTGCTGCAGCTGCACAGGGAGAGACAGGCGCTCGCACGGAAAGTGAACTCAGCCTCCCCCAGCCGAGCTTTGCGCAGCAGGCAGGGCTGGGAGGTGTCAGAGGAAGGCTGGATTTCAGGCAGGCCGAGGGAAATGCCCCCAGAAGTGGGGCTGTAGGAGTGGGAAGGGGAACATGAAACTGAAATGCTGCAAAGAGTAGAGGGTAGAGATGCAGGAGAGGGCTGGCTGCTCAGCTCAGAGGGAAGGCTGGGGAGTGGTATTGATGGGCAGTCCTGAACCCTGCAGAAAATGGACTGTGGCGGAAATATCGGTTTATCCCACCCTGAGCTTTTCTGGAAGCTGTTGCCATGCTTACAGTTGTCCAGGATGCTGGGAGAAAATATTCCCTGCCATATAGTCCTTGTTTACATTGCAAGGGAGAGAACTGTAGTTGACTCGCAGAGTTGAGGCCCTGCTCAGACACCTTTCTGGCTTTTGGGCACATTTTATCCTGCTATTTGTGTGTTTTCAGCAGTCACAAACCCCACAGAGCTGGAAAACAGAGCTCATTCCCTGTTATGCTCATCAGCAGTAATCTATTTGTCTAATGTATCTATATAAACATATAAACATATATTTATGTATTTATAGCAAGAATAGAGAGTTGGCTTAGAAAACAATCAGTCTCAAACTTAACAGATAATTTTATTACTTTCACTGCACCCTTCATAGTTGTCCCTTTTCTGCTATGCTCCCCCGCTATCCATTGCCATTATTCCAGGATATTCTAATCTTGTAAGAACTATTTTCTTCCTCTCTGTTAATAGCATACATCACTTATCATACTACCACTATATAAATGTAAAAGAAGAGAGAAACATATGAGCTATTTTAATTTTTTTTTGTTTTGATTGAATTTAAATTGCTGAATGAAAAAATAGCTGCTTCTAGTAATTCTGCTGTAACTAACTCAGTTTGATATTGGTTCTATTAGCCTTCTAATAGCATGAAAGCTAAAAAATTAAATCGTTCCACTTGCACATTCATAATTATGTGCAATTAAAATCTTTACATACCCAAAAGTCTTATATGAAGCCCTGAACCCTTCAACTGTCACTCTTCATTATCTCCAAGCCTAACAATTTTACAGTGACACATTGTACACAATGAGATGTGCTAAAGAGGAAATATTATATTTTACTGATGTATGTGTTCTTTTAATTTCTCTGAATTAGCTTTTTGATATGGATGCTAATTGTTTTCTTTGAAAGGAGTCACCACAGATATGTGATTTCTCTATGCCTGTTGCGCTTCAAAAAAATTACAGTTAATTGCAGGAAACAGGAATTTCTCTCTTTTTTATATATAAAAAAATAATCAGCTGCATATCAAAGGAGTGAATTTTAATCCAACTTTCTGATTGTACATTAAAAAGAAACCTTCAGTGTTTGTGACCAGCCAGAGTATTTGGCGACTTTTGATGTTTCCCCTTTTCATTTATTCATGAGGCGAGATGAATAATTAAAACAGGACGTTTGGCAAAACCAACACACACTCAAAAAAATATTTCCATATGAACTTCCAGCTCCAGCCCACGAGAGTCTACAAGACACGTTACTGCAGGATTGTCCATATGGCAAGTGTGCCTGGAACTCTGAAACCATAGACCTGGTCGAGACTCGGGCTCTGGCTGTCAGTGGCTGACAGCTGTTAGTGCTGCACAAATGCAAATGCTGAGTGTGGATGAGACAAGTGTGGCTGCTAAGAAAGGCTGAATTTAGGCTCATTCCTGTGTGTGATGAAGCCTTTGATAATGTGCACCCACAGGGAGAGTGATAGATTCGCTCTGGATCTCCAGAGGAAGGGGAGTGAGTCCCAGCACTCCCACACAGTTATGAAGGAGAAACCTGAGCTACAACACAGAAAAATCCTTGATGGAAAAGCAGGTTACTCCACATACACTGGAAAGAAGGTCCTTGTGATGGAGAGGGAGGGTTTGGACTGTGGTTTCCCAAAGGCTGCTCACCAGCTAATACCATTTAGTCTTAGCTTCAACATTACAGGAAGCAACATTTTCCACCCTAAATCTCATAAAGGGCTAATTTGATACACCTTATAAGGTAGTATTGTAGAGAAGTGACAATATACCATGCATACCTAAAGGTCTTCTCAATCAGGCTGATCTGGGCTCCTCTGTCTCACAAATCTTCAGAGAAACTTGGGTGTTTTTAATGTCAGCTTGGAGGACCTGCTGTTTAAAGACATCTCTCCACATCATTGCCCAATGCTTCTAACAAAGGCCCTGTTTGCAACATTAATAAATTTATTCTTCCAAATTTTTCACGTAACTCCTGACCTCCTGTGAACTTGTGCACTGGTGTTGGACTGACAAGTCAAAGGGATCCCATTCATGCTCAGTGTAATATTCCGTTACTGCATGTAGCTGTCTCTTTAACATTTCCTACAAATTCTTGTCATCTGTGCAAATTACACTTGTTTTTTTCTTTATATCTGCAGTCATGGTTTGGCTTCTTACACAGACAAAAAAGACAAAGATTCCAGACTATGGCTGGCTTGTCCTTGCCTGTGCACACCTTCAGGATGCCCCTTGAAAACAAACTCCAGTTTCACTCTGTTTTCTCTTGGAGCTTCACCTTTGCCTCTCCGTTTCCTGAAATGGAGTCTGTGGTTTATGAATTGTTTTACTATGACTTTGCCTTGTTTTCCTTCCAGAGCTGTGGTCTTTGCTTACATTCTCTGAATGGCAAAGCCCATTTGTTTCTTTTTATACTTCTGTCAGCTTAAACTTCCATCAGCCCTCTTCTCTGCTTGGGGTCTCTGATCCCCACTCAGACCTTATCTCAAATTAGGGATTCCACAAGCTTCTGTAAAATGAGGATCAACTTAAATTCTCAGATTAAGTAAGATGAATAATTAAAATAAAAATTCTGTCTCTATTTTGCAATTCCTCACCCGATGTGAGGATCATCTCCTATTTCTGATCTGAAAATATAATTTTAAAAGCTAGCTTTTGTTCACTGACATTTTTGGGAGTTCCACCTGCACAGATTTCTTTCTTGAATGTTTTCCTGAGGCCCATGGGCACTTTGGATGGGGGAAGCTCTGTACAGAGGTTGGTTCCATATTCTTCATATGGTCTCAGGGTGTATTTAACAGTGTAGTAGAAGGACAGAGGGACACACAGCATTTCCCAGAGGCAATCTTCTCAGAAATTAATAAACTTTTAATAACATTTGTAAAATCAATAGAAGTCGTTTTCCCCAGACTTCCCTTCTTCAGAAAATTGCAATCAATATCTATGAACAGATGGATCTTCTCAAACTGGTAGGACAAATTCAGCAGAGCTGAACCAAGCCACGGCATGGGGTGAGTGCTGCAGAGTGCCAGAGCTCATGAACCAGGGATGTCACACCTTTAATGGGAGCTGCTGGCATCTGCAAGGGTCAAGGGACCAAACTGGGCCACCAAGTGTGATCTTGTGGTGTTTTCTCTTCCACAAAGGATTCCTGAGGGCTTCTAGGTGGAAGATTCACTTGCTGTGCTTATATTGTTATCTAATATAAATAAGTTGATTAAGTAGTTTGTTTAAGTTGCATTTATCACATTCCATCCTTGTTGAAAAACCCTCTTCAAAAATCTAAGTGGCTGGAGCATTCACAGAGAAGTGTTATATTCACAGAGTGATAATGAGTTAGATGCAGCTGGGAATCAGGTATATGAGAATCACTGAACACTTGGTAAAGACTGTTATGCCCTTTTCCCCCCTCTTTTCCTTCTAATGATTAAAAATAAATCAGGACAGATATTTGTACACCACCAACAGAAGCTTATTTGTTTCATTTTACAGAGTTCTTTCAGGCTGTAGGTTCTTAGTCATTTATTTTTCTGCTTTAGATCACTGAGGAGTATCTGCTAATAATTCTTCATGCCATTCCTTTTGGTGGAAGTTGATCGTGTCATTGTGTCTTTGACCCTGTGCCTTCACACAAACCTCAGGCTTTCCTTGGATGTCACCTACATTTTTTCTATATTTTGGTCTGCACATATATATTTTCCACTTTCTGGCTGTGATAGTGGCCTTAAGCAAGTGGAGAACAGCACAGCCTCCTTGTATGGAATTCCCCAGGATGAGCTGGTTTCCCAGATAGGGTGTAGCTTTGCTCCCATTCCCCAGCTCTCCTCCCTCCCAGTCCCAGATGGGTGGAGGCAGAAGGCATCAAGGGCACTGAGCACTCAGACTCCTCTGGGCTGGAGGGACATGTCTATGTGGTTCTCCCACTTGGAAGATAAATGAGAGCAGATTCTGGTAGTCTTCTGAAATGCTTATGCCCAAAGAGGGGATGAATTTGTTTTCAGAGGCGCCACAATCTGTGGAATAATGTAAACAAGAATCACGATTCCTCTTGCAGATCCATTGATCCACTTGTGTGGTGAGAAGGATTAAGCAGGAGTTTCTTGTAAGCCCATCACTGATGAGTTTTAACCACCTGATGCAGGAATAGCTGTTTCATGAGTCATGTCCAACACGTACAAATCCTCACAGCAATGACAGTCAACGGCTTGCGCAAGTGCCGTTCAGCACCACTCCTTTTCGTGTGGGTTCTTTCCTTCTTTTTGACATGTTCACTTTGAAAAGATTAATATAAAGATGAACATGCAAGAAAGAAAAATAGCAACGTAAAAATCTTCTTTATGCTTCCTATTTCTGGTTACTGCTAGTCACTCTGATCATATCATCAGCTAAGTGGAGTCTAATTGAACAGCAGATCAGCTTGGATGGCAGCTCTGCTGTACTACCAACCCGACAAATAGCACTTTTACTTCTAGCAAGGTGCTGTATCAAATGCATAACAAGATGTCATATAGATGCCAAAAGATTAACCATCAGTAAAAAATATCCGAGACAAAAGACCAATATATTTAGACAGCATTTCTGCTTGAGGAACAAAGAAATGCTGTTGTAGGCATAAGAAATCAGCTCAAGAGTTCCTAGGAATGTGTTGTCTTTCTTTTTTTTCCAGCCTCAAATCTGTTGAGCACATTTGCTTGCACAGTTGCATCACTGCCACACCAGTGTGATGAAGCACATAAGGCTTGGTGGGACAGTGAGCCAGGATTCATTACAACAAACAACTGAACCTTTAGAGAAACCTGGTTGGATCACCCAGTTACTGACAGTAGAAACAAAAGTACAGTTCTGGGCCCTCAGCTGCTGTAGGCTGAGTAAATGGAGGCAACACCGTCCTGTGGTTTACAGGTTACCTTCTGTTCTGTCCAGAAGCTTCAAATCTTTGCATCTCAAAGCACCTTCCCCAGTGTTTTACTCCAGTCATCCCTCCAATATGGGATATGGACTTGGAGCAAGCACCTGAATGGCCCAAGATACATGAAAATGTTGAGCCTGTCAGAAGTACCTGATGGTGTGGTCACAAGGAGGGGACAGCTGTTGTTAACTCTGCATGGTGAAGGAAACTTCAAATTTGTCTCACCAGGTCTGCTTGGAAAAGTAGGGCTCCCAAAAATAAACCCTAACCCTGGTGCTGCAGGACCTAGTGCTGCTATGGATGGCCAGGATATTCTCTCAAATAAGAAGAAAAATCAAAATTCTGCATTTGGTTGTTGAGTAGTTGTTGAACTGAGACATTTCTGTAAACTCAAAAGGAAATATTCATTTCAATCCTCAGCTTTAAAGCAATGAGATTTATTTTTCATTTTGAAATAGAAAGTTTTTCAAACAAATTTAAAATAAATTTTAATTATTTTAAACCAGTTTCTTCTTTTAACTTTTATTTTTTTTCCTGAAATGTCAGTTAATCTAATGAAAAATCACCACTTTTTTCACATTTTCTCTGGCCTTTCAGTTTACTCTCCATTGAAAATAACTGAAGGGCCTTGATAGAATTTGCAATGGACAGTTTCTGATGTTTCCCTGTATGAAAAGGGTAAGTAAATCAGGTGGAAACCCCTGGCAGGAGGAAGAGATGGTTCCTGTTCTGGGAAGATACCGAGCCTGTTCCAAGAATTTTCCAAAACAGAGGTGAAGCATGCAAGGAAGCCAGTGGAGACTCTGCAAACAGGAGATGCTGTGTAGGAGACAGTGTGAGTCAGCAGACAGGTGAGGCAGGACCTCAGACACACCTCAAGATCGATTTTATTCTTCCCCTAATATGAAAAATTGGAGGAGAGCTCTGTGTAGCTGCAGTAAGGCTCCAGACCTTTAGATTTTGAAATGAAGTGTTTGTAGATCGCTGAAGATCCAAATTATGTCAAAATTATGTTATTAAAGTGTAATCATCTTGTTAGCTGCTTAGAACATTTTCTTCATTATCACTTCATTCATACTTATGATGATGAACAGATGGTACCAGTGTCATAGCACAGCATAAATCACTCCCAAATGTTGTTTGAAAACACAGTCAGAAGGTGGTAGGGACATCCTCCTGCTGATGAGCCTGTCTCACTCTGCTTGGAATTACAGAAACCTGCTTTACCACTTAACCTCTGTGCTGGCTGCTGGCACCAAAACACTGCCAGTCCTGTGCCAACAAGGGTTATGTTTATACTGAGAACAAAGTATACTTTGTTTTTCAGCAAAGACAGGTGAACTTTAGTCCTGAGTAGCAACGGAAATGGTGCAATTGGAAGTTGCCTGTTTCAGTTTTAGCTGGCACGAGCACTGGAGCTGGACCTGAGAGCGGGGCAGTGGGAGTATGTCCCACATGCTCCCTGCACCTACAGCCCAGCTCATGGTTCACAGGGCATACTCAAAGTTAAGATTTAATCCAGATGTCAGTGCCCTTTCAAAAAAGATCATTGATTCCTGAAGCATCCCACAGACCAGTTGCACAACAGCCTTCTCTCCAGCAAGCAGCAGGAGAGCCATGGAGTTCACTTTGCTTGTGGCTTCTCCCTCTGATCATTCCTTTCACCATCACAGACAAGAGTAGGAATGAAAGTGCTCAGAGCAAACACTCTGTAATTTTGCTCGGAATCGAAACTCACACAGATTGCAAACCTCAAACCCAAAGCACCTAAGCAGGTGAGGATGCGCACACACACAAAACCCCCAGGGAAGCCAAACAACAGCTACCTTAATGATGCTCATCCCTGGTTTTGTGGTTTTGTGTTCTGGTTTTGCTTTTGTTTTTTAAAAGAGAGAGAAAAAAAGCAGGATAAATAAGGATGAAAAACAATTGTTAACATTTTTCAAATTTATACAAAACAGACTTTTTCTGACTTCCTCAGAACCCTTACTCTCTCTCCCACCCACAAGCTGCACCAAAAATGGAGCACAGCATTTGATTTCTAGGTGTAATCAACATTACTCAGGCCAAAAGAGCAATTTGATCTCAACCTGGAGCACAAGGGGAGTGAGTTTTGTCACTGCATGAGGTAAGATTAACAGTATTAACATCTCTAATTTCCCTTGATTCCCCTTTGCAAATTCGGTGCTAGCTATTGGAAGAATTTCATCCCATAAATCTTTTATTAGCCACTAGAGGGGAATGTATAACACAGTGAGAAGGGAGAGAGTGACAGCACATTAAAGTTGCAGCCAGTTTGCTCACTCAGATGAAGCATTTAGTGTCATGTCGGATCTTTACAGTTTTTAGGAGCTAATTTCGCCTTTATCTGGTGGCTTGTTATTTTCCTCTTTTCTGTCATATTGATTTCTCTCACCTTCTGCCAGTTTAGGCTAGTTTATGCTAAAGTTGTGGACTCTTCAGGTGAAAAAAAATGATCCTTACTGACACTTAATTTGATGCCTAATACCCTCATAAATCCATAAATCATGCATTTGAGAATGTGATCTCCACTGAAACAGTGTCCTATTCAAAATTGTTTACGGATCATAGCAAGTGCAGCATTGCTATCCCAGGAGAAATGCTGCCATTTCAGCCTTTCTCTCTATTTAAAACAGTATTAAAAGTAAGATTCATATTTTTTGTGTGTGTGTGATGGAAATTCCACATTAATTCCAGTTAGGAAATGACAAACAGATTCATTTGTGTGTTCCTCTAACAGAATGAAACTTTCAGCACTTTTGGAACTGATGTTTTTCTTACTTCAGTCACTGATAAAACAACCTTAAATGTGCATCAAGGCTATGTTTCTCTGAGGCGTATGGGAGCCAGGCCCTGCCGTGCTGGAACTGGGATCTGCTCTTCCCTGCAGCCCAGACTTCTAACCAGGCCACAGCTTGGATCATATCCCAAAGTCCTGTGAGCACTTGATGTTACTCACATCCAGGTCAGGAGGAAATCAGCATGTTGGCTTACAGTTCTCTTGGGAATCAGGACAGCTGTGTGGGTTCCTGCAGTGACTAATGAGAGCCCGCCATTCTCCTCCCCTCACTAAGTACTGCCCGTGAAACCCATGTCCTGAGTCCCCCAGGGGTGAGGAGCTCTGGGCACCAGGGCTGGGCATGGAAGAGTCTGTAGTGCTGGGAGCTGAGCTCCTAATGCCAGTTGGCAAAGGATCACAGGGACACTCACTGCAGGAAGAAAAAAGTAAAAATCATTAAGAAAGGCAAGGAACTACTGGAGAGGATCCAGCGGAGGGGTTCAAAAATGCTGAGGGGACTGGAACTTCTCTCTTACAAGGAGTGGCTGAGGGAGCTGGGGCTGTTGAGGCTGAGAGATCTCATAAAAACATGCAAATATCTTCAGGTGGGTGTCAAGAGGATTGGGCTGGACTCTCTTCAGTGGTGCCCAGAGACAGCAAAAGGGGCAACAGGCACAAACTGAGACACAGGATGTTCTCACAGGATGAAAAAGGAAAACTTCTTTACTGTGAGGGTGACTCAGCACTGAACAGGCTGCCCAGAGAGGTTGTGGTCTCCTTCTCCAGAGGTGTCCACAACCCACCTGGACATGATCCTGTGTAACCTGCTGTAGGAGATCTTGCTTTAGGAGGAGTGTTGGAACAGGTGATCTCCAGAGGTCCCCTCCAATTCCAACCACTCTGTGAATCTGTGATTTAAAATGTGTTTCAAGTCAAATGAAACAGTTAATTCCATTTGCTGTAGAAATTGCAAATATTCAATGAAACAAAAACATTCCAGTAAAAAATTTGGATCTGGCAGTAACTGTATTTTTATTGGGAAAAAACCCTTGTTTTTAAAAAAAATTATTTATCATCCTGATAAAAGATTCTCAATCATCTCTGGTTATTTGCATCAGAGATTTACATTTCAAATATGTCTTGTTCATGAGCCAAATTTTTGGCAGATAGGAATTAACAGATTCAAGTCAATAGAGCCAGAGAGACCAACCAAAAAAAAAAAAAAAAAAGGCAAATGCATCTCAAATGCTCTCTCCAGATAGCATATAGATGGATGCTATTAAACTATCTGTTCTACAAAGAGGTTTTCATCAGAACACTAGAAGGTCACGCTACCCCTTCAGTCCTCTCTCTCAAATTCCTGAAAATCCTGGTGCATGTTCTGTAGAAGATGTGGAGCTCCCATACATTGCTGAAGTTGACCTCTGCCTACAACCCTGTGAGATGTAATCCCCAGACTTACCTATGACTTCCGCCAAGTCACTGTGGGTGTGATGTTGAGAAGAACTGGTTTGTTTTCACCAGTGGGACTTACAACCCAACAGAAACATTGCCATCCAAATAAAAGCAGATGTTTGACTTTGGACCCTCAGCTTTTATATCCAGAGCACAGTTTGTGAGATTAAGTAAGAAGTTTCAGATGTTTCTCTCAATAAGGGCAGGTAAAAACAATACACTGCAATTTGCCATGTTTTAGGTGTATCTTCTGCTGAGGGCCCAGTGAGACTTTCCTGTGTGTGGTGAGTAGCCTCAAAGTTACACCGATGCTATTCATTCATATTCTGCTGGTGCCAGGGAAGCACAATTAGAAGTTGATGCAACAGCAAACACACTCTTTGCTAAAATTATCACATTTAGTGTGATTCCCATAATAAAAGCATGAGCCAGCATGGGGAGCCTCTTTCAGTTTACACAGAGAGACTTGGGGTCTCCAGACAGTCAGAACAGAGCCAATGTTTCTGAGTAAACTTTGTTAGGAAAACAGATTAAAAACTCTAGAGGTTTAGTTAAATCTTATACAGAAAAACACCTTGGTACCCTCCTGAATTAGAATGATAATTTGGTGCCAGTGAATAATACATATTAAATGGTGGTAAATATGTCTTTATATCAGAGTTTATATGATGAATTTTTTTCTTTTATCTGAAACATGCAAAATTAGCTATTCTCTTCTGATTTTTATTCTTTTATTGTGACTAATTGTGCAATAGTTGCTACAATCAAATCTTGATCACCCATTAATGAGTAACTTACTGAAAATACCTAAGTCTCCATATGCAAATTCTTCTGGTTGGACACAATAGCCTTGTCATATGGATGTGCATCTGGCTGGAATATTGTCACATCTAGAATTAGGATTTAGATTTTAAAATGGTAGAAATAAGACCCCCGCATTCAAGAAAACATTGACTCTTTCTTCAAAATCTGCTCTGGAACTTAGCCATTCTGTTGGTGATCATTTATGTAAGATCAACATAAAAGGAGAAAAAAACCCCCTCCTGTCTGAGATGGATTTGCAGCCTCACATTTCTGTTCTTTTCTAGCATTGCTCAAGTATTTACCTCCACTTTTAATCATGAGTAGCAGTGCCAGCTGTTGCAGTGAACCCTCTTATCTTGATACGGTGGAGTAGGGCCAGGAACAGATGGACACACAGACAGACTGATGCTTCCAAGTCTGTCCTTGCGTTCAGGCCCATGACTGCTCTTCCTTCATAGTTTTCTTGACCTGTGACCAGTATCAGCTGGATCAGGGAAGGACAGCAGTGGGTTACAAGACCAGGAGCTCAGGTGTTATAATCCCCTGGAAATGTGAGCACTGTAGGCAGCCTGAAACTCTAACACAGGTGTGATGTGTGGTTGCTGGAGATCAATTACTCCAATGTCCATTTTCTGTAAACATTTCCTGATATGTTATCACCCCCATCTTTATATTAATGAAGACTGAATTGGGATGCTTATAGCAACTCAATCTAGTGGTTGACATCCCTGCCCATAGCATGGAGTTGGAACTTGATGATCTTTAAGATCCCATCCAACCCAACCCATTCTGTGAGTCTATACTTGCTGCTGAGTTTTCTGCCCTGTTCTATCTTCCCCAGAGCCTTGTGGTCCCCTCCAACCCAGCACTCCCCCTCTCTGTCCCAAAAAGTGTTTAGCCTCTCGACCATGCTGGGTGTGTGTGTTCATCCAGACAGCTGGTGCTGTATCTCACCTGAACTGAATTACTGTGTGTGAATTCTGTGTGGGCTGAAAGTGAAAATCTAAGCCACATTCCCTTTCTCCCCACTCTAGGAAAAAAAAAAAACCAAAAAAAACCACAACACACCAACGCAAAAACAAACCATCACAGATTCTTACAAATTGCTTCGTAGAGATTATTTTACCTTTTAATAAGTTAATTTGATTTCACCTCTGACACAGTGTTACTGGTTTTGACAGTTACACTTTCCAGTCTGCTTGTTCCATACATTTAATATCCTGTCACCTCTGGCAGGGAGGAGCTAAAATTTCTTGTCAGATATTGATGGTGATGGGGAAGAGACTTTTTAAAAATTTACATAAAAAATAGAACTACTTACCTCTATACAAGGCAACACAAATTCCTAAGCAACTAGTAAAAGTTAGCTAAGGAACTGGTAAAACTTAGCTAAGCGAAAAATTGGAAAATCCAAGTGAACATCCCACTTCCATACACTCCCTGCCCCTTCCCTACACAGAAAAATGCAGATTACTTATGAGGAGCTCTGCTGTCCTTCCACTCCAACGCAATGTGCCAGTTAAGGGTGACAGAACCTGATTAATGTGAAGCACTGTCACTTATCCTACACAGAATTCCATGTTATTATGTTGTGAGTTGTCTTCAAGGTTCTCACCCTCCAAAAGACAGGGCTAAATGCATATTTAGAGACAGCCACATAAAGAGGGTTGGGGAAGGAATAGATCTTTATGTACAGATTATGACAATCATGGCTCATTCTTTGTAAGAAATATGATCTGGACAGGCAGGTAGTGAGCAATTTGCAACACTTTTAAGTCCAATTCATAATGCTTAGTATTTCATATGCAGCAATAGAAAAAAAATCCACGTTATTTCCTGAATAAGTTGTTCGGATGTTTCACAGGTGGTGTTAAAAAGGAGACATTGAAATCATTTGCCTAATGCAATTTCATTGCTATAAATTTTAAGAACATCCCATCTCAATTTACTCCTGCCTCTCAGACACAACTCTTCATTTAGTTATATGAAACTAGTTTATTCAAGTATGCAGAGACTCTGGGACATTTGCACACCAATGTCAGATGCTATCTGGGAAATAAGTAGTACATTTGCAGGCTCTCAAAGTAATTTTTGATGACACCCTTAAATCAACTTCATGGTCAGTTTTCTCATTTTGAGCAAGAACTGGGATTCCATTGTGATAACTGAAAGCTGCATGTTACTTGATCTACAGTAATGTAGAATAATTACTAGTCCATTGCACTTCATTACACTACTGTAATAGGCAGCAGGTCAGTGTTTGAGCTACAGCTGCTCTGAAAATTGAGCTGACACCGATACTATGGTAGAAGTGATAGCAAAAGGCTCTCATGCAAATTGCTGAAATTAGCTTCCACTCAATGGCTTTTGAAATGCAATACATGGCTCTGATCCCGACACCTGGTTTTGGGTAACATTTTTTTTTTTTTTTTGATACAATGGGATGGTCATGAAATAAATGAATTGTTTAATGCAATCTGCCTTACAAAAGGTCACTGAAATGCCAGAGGATTCTAAATACCACACAACTGTTGGACTCTGACTAATAACATTCTCTAACACATCACTGAAGGCTGCCTGATGGTGGTTTTATTTTATTCTGATGATTCTCACAATGATTTGCAAGCATTTTGCTCCTATATTCATAGGATATTTCATTGCATAAGACACTGCTACTTTTTATCAATGCACCCAATCTGTAGAGCCTTCAGGAGAGGGCAGGAGGCAGAGGCTATGAATGACGAGGTGTTTTCCTTTCACAGCTGGCTGGAATTTGTGAATTCAGCTGGCTGCTGCATTGAAGGATCCCCCATGCAGTCAGTCTTTTAGCGAGGCACACGATCTTTCTTGCTTCAAGCTGCACCTTCCTATGAGGTCTCCAAGGAGCACTCAGGGTAACACATCACTGAAACACTTCTATTGCTATTCAAAAATAGATGTGGGTGTTTTTAAGGAAAATGAAATATTTCTGCTCTAAAACATTCATTTAATCAAACTATTCACTTTAATAAGTTGAGTTCTGCTGGAAAACAATTGTCCAAACAGACATCCTACATCTCCACTCTAGGGAATGTTTATCAATACTCACAAAGAGAAACTTGACACATGTGGAGAAAGAAATCTTGTCAAACTTGTCGAGAAAACAGAACTGTTTTATAGAAAACCATATACATTGCCCCTGCTATTCCCCTATAGATGTTTGCTTTATTGCCGCCTGCCCAGCCACACACCATGTGTCTCCAACAGAAAATGTCACCTATTCTGTGACAGTGACCTGCTGAGTTCCCCTCTGTCCCTGAACAGCTTTGAATCAGGTTGGGAGGATCCCCAGCAGGCACCTCCCTGTCTTCTGAGCTAAGACACTACAGTAACTGTTCTGTTTCTGCCTCTGGCATTTTTGGTGTTCAGTGTGATTTAGACAGGTCTCTTTTTTCTCCAAAGCTGCCTAAGATTGAAAGGAATCCCTTGACACCTGCCAGCACATCTTTAATGAATAACCACGCTGCTTTTTGTATGAGGTGGAATTATTTAAAATGATGCGTTTTCTGGAAAGATTCTCTTGACATTTGTATTTACCGGCTTCAATACATACTCAAAGAGATTCTGTGAACATATACACAGACATTTGAAATCTTAGCCCATTAATGCCCTGTGAATTGCCTATACATTGTGCAGTTCTCTGTATCTTTCCTAACCTCTTGGGGGATTATTGCTAGAATTGACTACCACTGTTTGTTTGAACTCTTTATAAATTAATAAAAAAATCAATACCTGGTTGTAAATGCCAGCTAATCACAAATAGCTTTGTACAAATTAGAGCAGGGATATAAGAAGAAAGTAAATGGACAATGCCTGTGAGGGTGAAAAAGTCAACACTCAAAGTTCATCTGCTACCTGAATGATTCCAGATACATTCAGCCTGTTCCCGTGGTTTTGTTATTCATGAGAGATGGAAGTGGAGGAAGAGAGCTAAGCAAACACAGCCTATGCTGTATGGGCAATGAATACAAAGAGGCACTAAAACATGAGAGTAGGAACTCTATGAGAGAAAATTGGGATGCTGGAAAATTCATCATCTGTGTTTCAAAATTAAAAAAAAAAATAAATTTTAAAACCTGATTTCTGGGTTAATATCCGGGAAGGAATTATCTGTCAGATCCAAACTCATTGCTTTCTACCACAGGAAACACTTCTCTATGGTGACTATGATACATCTGTGTTAGCCAACAGCACCCATGAGTGGGATTCATAGTTACTGTACAGAAGATTGAGGTATTGCCCCCTAAGTTACACAGGTATCTGTGACATAGGAAGACGTTTCTTTTCATATGTATAAAGCAATTCCTTGTGAAGGGATATTCCCTAATGTTGTCATGTTCAAAGAATGGCAATGAGAGAGAAAATGGAAATGTATCACATCATCAGCTTTCCTTCATCTAATTCAATGAGCTGTCACGGATCTGTCAGGACATTTGCAGCAGTGTCAGTCCCTTGTAAGAAAGGTTAAGTGTGTGCAGCCCAAGCAACAGAGCTCAGGGTGAGGAAGCAGCCTGGGACCTGTACCTCATACAGATTGACCTTCATGGAGGTGGGATCCTCCTGGAATATCAGAGCAACTGGGAAATGAGAGATCTTCCTAAGGGATCCTAAACCTTTCGTGCTTCAGCCTGCTTGGCTGTTCATCTCCTCAACCTGTTTTGCTACTTAGCAATGACACCACCCTCAACTCGGTGCAGTGTGAAGTAGTGGGGACTTGCTGGCTAAAATACCAATCTAATGCAATGTCAATGCAGCAAAGCAAACTCTGTATAACACCCCCTATGTTTAAAAAAACATGTTTCCTGCCAAGCGTTTTATGAGGTATCTGTTTGGCAAAAGCATTTTTCCCCAGTATAATTCCCAGCTGAAAATGTGCTATTTATTTTTTTCATTTCCCAGACAAGACTGGTACTGTTTTATTGATGCAGATTTGATTGATGCAGATATATACTCTAAAAATCTTTCAGAGGGATTTAGTTGGTTGGTTGGTTTGGGTTGGGTTTTGTTTTGTTTGTTTGGGGGGTTTTGTTGTTTGGTTTTGTGTGCATGATTTGTTTTATGGCGTTTCCATAATGGTAAAATACTGTCTGAGCTGCTCTGGGAAGTTGTACAAAACTTGCATGAAACTTCAGTTCACCTTCTTTAAGCTGAGAAAAGCAGTTGCAAAAGCAGTTTCCAGCATCCACAGAAGACCCCATAAGCTCATCCAGAAAACTTGCAGGTTTGGATAAATTGCTGTTTTCATGTACTTCTTTTTCTCACAGTAGCCATCTTTTCAGTGTCTTTGTTCTCATTTCAAATTACCAATTGAGCCTTTCATCTAAACTATGAGAGACATTACCGAGGTATTAGTAGTTAAGCTGCTTTGTTAATTACAGCCGGGCTCCTCTTTTTCCTGCCTGTCAGTTCAGCAGCAACAACGGAGCCAAATGGCTCTACACCTGCTCTGTGCAGCTCCTGTTCACACACACATCTCTGCTCTCTGAGATCTCCAGGTGCTCTTCTAACTACTGGACAGGTGGAAGACCAGCCAAGGTCACCACCATTTGGCCACACAAGGTCACACAACAGAGCAGCCTCTCCAGGCTGAACACAACATCTGCTCAAATAGAAATCACGGTGAAAAGTTGTGATGATCTGTGGCAACGTTCTCATGCCTTCCCCTTGTCCTTTGTGTACATCCTGAATTCATAAAGGTGCATGATTGTATTTCCCATGTTGTTATCTATTTCTTTTCTCATAATATCAAGCTTTTGTTTTGACCATGGTCTGGCATTTCTGCAAAACTGATATTTCTGCAAAAGCACTTGCTGTAATCCTAATACTGTTCCTCGTGCTTGCTGACAACCAGGACTTCATTTAAGTATATTAAAAATTAAGTATTTTTTCATTGTCATCACAATGCACTTCCTTACATCAAATTTCAACATCATTTTTTTTGTCCTATCACTCTTCTATTGATAATGCCCTTCTTCAGTTTTTCACAATTAACCTGTGTGTTTACTACCCTGGATAATCTAAGCCTCTTTAGAAGATTTCACTAAGGCAGAATTGCTTAGTGCTGACTGGTGACTGCAGGGTCACCCTTAGACACTCTGGGAACCAAGGAGGCCCCTGAACTGAGATCCAGCAGCCCTGAAGGCAGACACTTGTTGCTGCTCCTCTGTCCTGAAGTTTGTTCAGGTGAGAAATCTCCCAAAGCTTAGGACAGAACATTCCCTATAGTATCCATATTTAAGAGCTTGGGAATTTCACCTGGTACTGCCATCTCCAGTATTCAGAAGAGTTATACAAGTCAGGATAAAGCCTTCAGCTGTGTAATGAGTATTTGGGGTTATTGCTTTTGTAAACTTTAAATATTTCTTATGATATTAACAATGCAATTGTCTGCAGATCTCATCTGGTCTGTCAAAAGAGATTCACTTAGTGATATCAGTATCATATACAATTGTGTTTCCTTATTTTTGTTTATACTTTTAAAGAAAGCTCACACAAAGTTAAAAAAAAAAATAAAAAGAACAAACTCTAATCATTCAGGGCCAAATGATAGCTAAGGAAAAAAACCAAGCCAATTTATTTTTCCCTTCTGTAATTCTGTTTGTGAATGGAATGTAAATCAAGTTAGCTGGATAATTTGCTAAAACCCATGGATGCAATAATTCTTATGTTGTTCTAAGAGAGAAAGAAAGTAGAAAATGTTACAGGGAGAGACAATATGCAATTATGTATGAATACTAACACCCTAAGGGACAAATTACCAACAATGACAGTAAAATACTGCAGATTTCTTTTTGTGCTACAGTATAATTGACTTATACTCTGACAAGAAGAAACAGCTTAGCTTTGGAGAAAAATTTAAAAATACAAGCTATGTATTTGCTGGAAAGTATATAGACTCTTGTTTCTCCACTTTGCTTTACCTATTGACTGCATATATTGACTTCATTCTTTTATTTTTAACTTACATATGTAACTTTATTTCAGAAGACATCATTTTTTTAATCTGTTCAAGAAATCATTAATCTTTCTTAATGGTATTAATTATGCAGCTTCAATTACTTTATCAAACTTAGTCAATACATTCAATGCAAACACTTTTAAAATCACATGTGGGAAACCTCTTTGTTGTTTAAGTGAAGGAGAAATAAATCTTTCTGTAATGACTCACATGAGCTGAGCCTCAAGGGGCTGTTCCCATCCATCAACACTACACCTTGTAGAATGTGGTGCATGGCATGGGAGAGCAGTAGTTGATGTAACCTGATAAGCAGCAATCTGCAAACACCAATCTTGAGGCAGAATAAGGACCTTGATTTGAATTTTATTGTTACCTCAAGGAAGATTAAAGGAACACAGTCAAGGTTGCTGCTCAGCATCCAGGGTACTTTTTGAGTCATATTTGCAAGGTCTATACGATTAGTCTTCAGATTCCTCCACCCTCCTGCATAAATCCTCCGATTTTGTTTTTTTGTAGGGTGGTTAAGGAGTTGAGACAGATGTTCACAAACAACTTCATGTTTTACATTTAGACATGTGATGGTTTTACACGTGCAGGGTACCTGGATGTGACCATGAGTAAGGCCTGCAAAGACTACGTAATAAAATGGGCAACAAATTCCTTGCAAATCAGTTACACAGTATCTTGGAATACCTGGAGATCGTAAAGGACCTATAAGGAGCATCAAGTCCAATGTCCTGCTACAACTAAATCACATGACTCAGAGCATTGTGCAGACACTCCATGAGCTCTTGCAGGCTTATTGCTATGACCATTTCACTGGGGAGCTTGTTCCAGTGACTGACCAACCTCTAAGAAAGGAACTTTTTTTTAATGTCCAGTCTGAACTTCCTCTGGTGCAGCTTAATTCCATTTTCTCATGTCCTATTGTTTGTCGCCAGAGAGAGGAGATCTGCACCTCCCTCTTCACTGCCACCCTGGGCACAGCTGCAGCCTTCAATGGGGTCAACCCTCAGCCTTCTCTTCTCCAGGTTGAACAAGCTTTGGGACCTCAGCTGCCCCTCATAAATGTTGCCATCAGACCTTTCACCATTTTGGTTGCTCTCCCCTGGACACACTCATAGTCTGATGTCCTTACATTGTGGTGTTCAAAACTGCACACAGAACTCGCGGTGAGGCCACACCAACACAGAGCGGAGCAGCACAATCCTATCCCTGGACCAGCTGGCAATGCTGTGCCGGATGCCCCCCAGCACGTGGTTGGCTCTTTTGGGTGCCAGGGCACACAATGGGCTCATATCCAACTTCCTGCCAACCAGGACCCCCATGCTGCTCTTTGCAGGGCTGCTTTCCATCTTTTGATTCCTCAGTTTAGATATATTCCCTGGATTACTCTATCCCAGGTAGAGAATACAGCACTTGATCTTATTAAATGTCATATGGTTGGTGATTGCCAAGCTCTCTGGTCTATCCAGATCATTCTGTAAGACCTCTCTACTCTCAAGGGGGTCACAGCTCCTCCTACGTTTAGCACCATTGGCACACAATGCACATTTAACTCCTGTATCCAGATCATTTACAAAAACATTTAAGAACCCAACCACAAAATTGAGCCCCTGGGAGACCCCACTATTGCATGGTCATTTACTCTAAACCTTTAAGCCAAATCCAGCAGCCAGTAGTTCACTCATCATATAATGGCCTTCTCTAGCTGTGAGCTGGACATTTTGTGCAGAAGGATCCTGTGAGAGTCAGTATCAAAAGCTTTGCTAAATTAAAAAAGTCCATGTCCACTAGTGTGAAAGAATCAAACCACTCCAGAGAATTACAGATGTGCTTTTGGAGAACAGACCAGCAGATTCCCACTAGGGCAGAGCCACGTTTGCCTTTTCTGTCTCCTTGATATTTTCAAGGACAGTATCTTTCTAATGGATGGAAGAAGAAAGACAAACATATTTTATACTGTTAAAGACAATTAAGCTCTAATTAACTAGAAAGGTTTTGAACTGCAAAATTGGGAACTACATTGTGTAATATCCAAAGGAAAATGGAAATTATCAGGGCTTAGTGTAACCTAGGGAGGTACCAATCATTGAATACAGCACTATGCTGTACAAGGAGGCACCCTGCCTCAGAGTAGTCCTTATATTAATTAATGCTATTTGCTGAGTAATCATCCTGACCACTCCTTATCATCATTATGGTGGAGAAAAATGGCAGTCTGCACAGAACATCTCTCTGAACCATGCTCTGTCAGCAGATTTTGCAGTAGAGTTGTTGATGGGAACTTGTGCACCATCTGAAGCTTAGTCATGCTGCTCAATTCAGCTGTTGTAAAACTCTTCAAGTCAGAACTGAAAAACATGCAAACATCTGAGAGAAAATGAGTGGATAAGCAAAGAGTTCTCTTAATATTCCCCAGAAGTGAGGTGTAACTATGATTTAACAGTCTCATCACCTTTTCTACATGATTGGACACTTTTTAAAAGTACTAATAAACTAATGCAGAGACTACTTATTCTCAAGTCTACTAGACCAACATCAGTGCATAAACTGGAGAGAGTGCATGGATTGATCTGCCTGCAGAAAAGGGACTGAAATGTGACTTTGGGTTAGTAGAAAATGTGAGGCAGCAATTTTTCATATTCTTCTTTGAGGAGTAGAAGGGAAGGCTTGTCACAGAATAAATATAATGTCTGATCATATGGAAAAGATATATTTTGCTGTAAAAAGACAGAGATGCTGCAGACACAGTCCCTGTGGAAGAATTATCGTGGAAGGCACTGAACCTCACAAGGCAACAAAAGCAAAGTCCTGTGTTAAAAGCCATGCAAGGTGGGCAGCAGGAGGAGACCAGTGACCTTTCAAAGCTGCTCTTCTATGTCTGTGAGCACTGGCCTTTGGACTTGTTCAAGGGACAGAGAACTTAATTTTGCTACATCTCACACAGGTAACAGTTCATTCTGAATGGTCCATATTCCCTTTCTTCTGTACAGTCCTAATGAGTGGGTGGTACATTCCAATCTATTTCAGATGAGGAATATTGATAGACAGTGTGGTTTCAGATGGAGTTAAAAATACAGTACATGAAGGCAGTAACAAAATGTGCTCCCAGTTAGGCCATTACTCTACTGTCTAATGTACCCTCAAGTGTGGCTGGAAAGTAACAAAGCTCCGAAATTATATCAGCAATTTGGTTGCACATCTATGTCCGTGAGTGGTCTGAACACTGAAACATCTTGCCTGCTCTCTGAAGAACCTTAGTGTCTGGCCAATCAACTACATCTCATTTCTTCTCTTTCTTTGACCAATGATTGGACTTTTAATGGGTTAAGGAGGCTAGGAGATGTTTTACAGACAAAAAGTAAGCAAAGTTATAGCTGCTCTTGCCTATGAAGACACTAAGCATGTTCTCCCTTGGCTTGTCTACCCTGTTTTAGTCAATATGCTCTCTTCCTCAGGCATGGAGAAAGAGATTTTAGCCTGATAGCAGCAGACACAGCATCTGAGAGCAGATTAGAGTCAAGAAGAAAGTGATAGAGGTGACTTCTTCAGAACATAAGTAGTTCTCCTGTAACACTTAAGCCCTTATCAGGTTCAGGTGCCTTCGCTCTGTGTTTGACCTTAAGCCCCAATGAGATAAGATTTGATGACTGTCCCCATGGCTAAGCAAGATGTTTACCTGTTATATTACATATGCACTGCATATACATTCTCTTGAGCTCAGAATGATTATACAAATGCTAATAATCAATTAAAGTCTCACAGGTCCTGAGATTAGGAAGGGTTATTATCTTCATTTTACAGATAGGAAAAAAGCTTTGAAAGGTCACATGATTTTTTCCAGAGGTCACTTGAGTTGTGATATACAAAGGGTTCCCGAGTATCAAGGCTGTTCATAAGGATTCTACACTTCAGTGTTAAGGCCTGGGACAAATTCTGATCAAGAGTTGAACTGATCTTTTAATATGCTGTGCACCAAGCTCTAAGTCGGAAGATTAATGCTGATTTAGTTATATCCAACATGTTTAGTATCATTTTATAGTCTAACACTGATGATGAGTGTCTGAAACTTCTGTTTTTCCATCCTCTTACTTTTGTGAGACATTAAAATCTCCTTACCACCTGGTTAAACTGGCAAATATCAGCTTAAACACCTGTGTTCCTGATATATCTATTAATATCACAGCATGCAGCATATGCCAGGTGCATTACTCTGAGAGGCTTGGGATTGGGATTCAGTCTAAAATGATGCTGGTCTCATTAAGAACCATGTTTTCCTCTTTCTCACTGTGTTCCTCTAATCTTCTTACAAGGCAAACAAGCCAGGTGTTTTCTGAGTACTTGTGAAAATACTGTACTTTGAATTAAGCTTCAGATATTTATAGACTCAGTTTTGTGCAATTATGGCATTGTTTGTGTGATTCAGAGTTTAAGTGGGTCAGCTGAGAACAAAATACTGCCCTTTCCATCTTTCACATAACCCAAAGAGTAATAAAGATTTTGTGAAGGTTCGTAAGTCATTTCAAACACCCGTTGAGAGCAGCAGTGCAGCCATTTAGTAACTCTCAGTTATATCTTGAGAAACACTTTTAAATATATACAGGCTGTACTTTCACATTTATTTAATTTTAAGGGAAATATGCAAAGGATCTGAGGTGGGAAGGAGTTACATGGAAAACAAAGCTTATGTGAATGACTTGTCACTCCAGAATGAAGTTAAAGGCCATCCAAAAGTTGTGTGAATACTGTGCTAAGTCTCTCATTTTAGAAACATTGTTGGATAACACGAGCAGATTCCAGACTAATACAGCTGCATACCCTCTATCACACAGCTGCCAATTCCTAGCGAATTCTGCAATATAGTGACAGTAATGGAAAGCAAAATGATCTCTAAATAATGGTTTAAGATGGTTACTTGATAAAGGGCACCGCAATAATTATGATCAATGGAGCATGGATTCAATATATATTGCCCATTTAGATGCACCAGATTAGCTTAACAGCTTTCTTTAATGTTCTGAGTATTTTGTGTGTGTCTGTGTGTGTGGTTGTGCATGTGTATATGAGAGGGAGAGCACTGCACATTTTGGTGTATTCCTCATTATTTAGTATTTATCAATGCAGATGAGCACTTTGCTGCATGGGAAAGTGAAATGTAAAAGTTAGACTACCAGTTGCAAAGACAAAGTATAAAGAGTTGTGCAGGTTTTTTTATACAATAATTTTATGCTCTTATTGTCAATAATTGAAGAAATAATATTTATATGTTTAAAAAATAACACACACACAAAAAAGGAGACAGAAAAAATGTGCAGCTGGACTGAGTGCTTCTTGGTTCCTGCAGACATACTGAAACAAGATGAAGGTTTGAGAAGAAACAGAGGCAGTGGTGGGTTCTGACACATCAGCAGGGTCGAGGGATGCCCTGCAGATTCCCAAGTTTCTGGGTTGTATTTCTTCACAAAATACGAGTTTCTGAAATAAAACTCACGGCCTAATTTCAAAGCCCAGAAGAAGTGATTAAATTATCATCCCTAGGACAGTTTCACTGCCTATATATTTTGCCCACTGAACTTCCATGGAGGGTCATCCATCAGCTCCAACATTACATGGAGCTGATAGCAGGGATGTATCATGAGGTATAACATGCATTGGTCAAACATGTGACCTTATTTACACAAATCTGCTGCATGAGCCCTTTCTGGTCCTCACTGGCCATGTTGCTGCAGGATGAGTGGCTCTCCTGTGTTAAAAATATGCAGAACATTGTTATTGATAATTTTGCTTGAGAAACTGAGGCACAGTTGGGATGAAATTTTCCCAAAAACATGCAGGCACGGGGTTTGCTGGAAACAAATGGCTGAGTTCCCACTTTCAGCCTCATGCCTAACCACTGGCATATGCTGCCTCTTATTATGCAATGAAATAACTTTTAGATGAGGTTTGGTTCCAGACTGAAGAAGAACATAATTTTTGTCTCATAGCTTTGACAAATTTGGGACTGTATTTTGACAGCACATAGAAGTGCAATGGCAAATGTCACAGAGAGTATTAGACCTCAGCAACTAAAGAAGAAAGGCTATTTTTAAATTGTGAAGTGAATGCAAAACTATGAATGCTCCTAAATGTATCTATATGAAATAAACTCTAAACAAACAAAAACCCCAAACCAAATCCAATCCAAACCCCTACACTAAGGTTTTGGAGATTTCATTTGATTTTGGGTTTTTTTTCAGGTTTTTGTTTGATGACGCTCTATTAAAAACTGCTGCAGCAAACTTTGGTTGGCTCTCTAAGATGTTGTGCTTGGTCAGAATTCTTACAAGGTGTATTTTTCCACATATTGTGGTGTATACAAAGGACAGCCCTGTCAGCTGTTGCCTGGCCAGCCATTCCCCCTGCAGGGATGTCCTGTCGGGCTGTGCACCACAACCCAACTCATCTGCCTGATTCTCTGCTCAGGTGAAAAGCATTTCTGCAGGAGTGGCAAAATGCACTGAGTCCTGTCCTGCAGGTGATGTAATTCTTTGTGTAGATCAGTTGAAGGATCATGACAGAGGGTCAACATAATTATTTCATTTCAAAGGTACTCCAGGATAGGGTTTGGACGAAACCTGATGCTGTGTTTAGGGAATGTACTTAGGCACAAGCCTCTCATGTCATTCACTCCAAATAATGGGCAAAGTAAATGAATATTACATGCAATGCTTTAACTGTAGCACCACATGCTGGCTCTGTTTTGTGAAAAACCATGGCAATTGGTGAAATGATAGTAATGTGTGATACACAAATATTTTGGGTGAAATATATAATCAGTTAATTGGTTTATTAAATTATAAAACTTTTGTTTGCTTGAAAGAGCAATAAAACTAACTGACTAAATGAATATTCGCCCCTTTGAAGACTTCTTACATTAATTATGTTTATGCATCACTTGCAGCAGTAATGTTAGACAAAGGAAGCTTTATCTTTATATGCCATAGCTACATTGTATTGTGGTACAAATGATGGCACCGACTTTGTGTCTACATAATTACTGAAATCTTATCCCTTTTGTGTTTGCACATCATTTTCAGTTTTTTGGAATAGTTAAACTCCATTTTACTTTTTAATAACATTTTAGAAATCATTCTGATTCAGGTAAACAGAATTTGATTGCTTTGATGGATTGAAAATGGTTAGCTCAGCCAGAGCTTATTTGATTTGTTTCTTCAGGGATTACAAAGAATAGGATTTTATCTATGAACTGACAAAAGAGGCAATCTCTGCATTTTTGCCTATGAAATAGCAGATCCACTAAGCCATTGCTCCTTCACATAGTGAATGTATTAGTCACGGGGTTGCTTTTTATTCATTTTCAAAGTTTTTATTCCACATTGTATGGGGTGTCAAGCTCCTTTGTTCTTAAAAAAAATTAATCTGGAAAAATAATACTGTCAAATGGAGTTTGGGGAGATTCAGTAGCCCATTAGATTTAAAGCAGATTTTAAAAACAAACAAACTCTTTCTCACCAGTAACAGACATCTTAGACAAATGCTCTTCAACTAATGCAGTGGATTTAAAAGCCTGAAGTACCTGAATGCTGATTACCTGACAAAGTTCAGGCTGAGAGTTCTCCTGTGGGTTTCCCAAGAGCTCAGTCCCTGACCCAGTCAGATTACGTGGTTTTCCTGGTACTGCTCTTCATTTTATCCTGTGTGACATGACATTTGCAAAGCAGACAGCCTCAAGAAAATGTCAATATACGGTACAGAGAGGATACAAGACACCCTGAATAATGTGTTTGGAATTGTTCTTTCACTGGCAGCACATTCACTGTGTTCTCTTCAGAGTCGCTCCTGACTCCTGGGGCCTTGTGCCTGCTGGGTTTGGTTCATGGGGGAAGAGTTTGTTGATACACAGAAAAGCACAGAACAGTTTTTCAGGGAATTTGTAATTTACAAGCTTGGTGTTTGTATCACACTGTCTCAAAGGGAAAAAAAGAAAAGTTAAGTAACTTGGTCCTTACTCTGAGATGCTTCAGCCAGGTATTGGAGGTTGCATAATAAATACATTTCTATCCAAGAACCCTTCAGGTTTTTTTCAATCTTTTTCCCTTTATTCCTGTTTGGGATAGCGAATAGAGGGATGTGTAGTCATTCAATGAGTAAAATGTTTAAGCATACATTCAATTTTTAGTAAGTACTCACTTGTTTAAAAGAGAAGTTTTTGCAGGCTGGGACCTTGTCTCCTTCCTGACTGTTTCCAGAGTTCATTCTCATGGTCTGACTATTGGAACACAACAGGATTTCCTGTGTGCGCTTTAAAGCTCAATTCTATACAGCCTACTCTGAAAAAAGTCCCTTAGCAGTAATAAAGGGATGTTCTTTCTTAAAATTTCCATTTATGACCAGACTTGAAGGGAAATGTACAGCATGTTACTTCTGTATAATCCCTGTTAAATGTGAGGGTTTAGATTTAGAATTTAATAGACAGTTTAAAGTGTCTATTAGAATAACAGCTAGGAGAAGAAATCAGGTTTGATCCATTTTCTCCTTTGATTGGGCCCAGCATCAGGTGTTTCTTTTCCCTTTAATACACAGATATAAAAAAACCCCTATTGACTTCTGGTAACTCAGGTACTGGAAGACACTTTGGGGAAAATGAATACAAGCTGCTCTAGGGAAGGTCAGCTGTACCAACAGGTTTCCCTGCACCCACAGGGAAATAGCCCCTTAATAACTAACCTTAATAGCTCCTTGCATTCTAATACCACCAGAGATGACACAGAATGGTTCAGAAATGAATGAAAGGAGTCCAAGCACAGCCAGAGCTTTTATTCTGATGTTTTGGGTTTTTATCAGTTAAACAAGAATGCTATCTTTCCAAGGTTAAACATAGATTACTTATTTTAATTTTTAATTTTTTGTTTTAGAAGAATGCTCGTTCTTGTGGTTACAGAAGAGAGAATTGTTTTATATACCTCATTTTTATAATTAGGTGTGTTCTTATGCTGATTTATGACTTATTTTAGCTTTAACTGGTCTGTGTTTTTGACAGCAAAAATGATAATCCATACTCCCAAGTAAGCTTCAAAGAAATGCCGATAATCTACTGTGCCTGATCCCAAGACCTGGCAGCAGCAAAACAATGTGCTGAGTAGCACTGTTGAAAACCTCCCCAGATTAGTGGGGTATCACTCAGACCCCAAACAGCATCTTTGATGTTGAACTTCTCTCAAAGCTGTTGATGAGACTTTGGGTTCCCCACTGTTACCAGGATTCAGGGGAGGCTGCTGCCTGTTTCAGGGGAGCAGTGAACCCTTACTGTGCCCTTCAACAACACTTCTCCCACACCACTCCATTTCCAGGGAGTGAAAGATTCACTGTGGAAGAGCTAAAGCCAATCACCCTTTCGAAAGGAACAGACTTGATCCTGCACTTTTGCCATTTTACAAGGCCAGGTGAGCTCATTCATGAACATCAGACAGTTCATTGCCAGTGCTCTGAACTCCCTCAGCTTTAACCTGAGATCTGAGTTGCAAATGTCTTTGGCTTAATCCCATACTTAATTAAGTGAAGGTCAGGAGGAGGGTCAACTAGACTAGTGAACTTAATCCAAGACCCATAGGTTATACAATAGCTGCTTTGGGGAGGTATAATTGTAGATAGGAATTGAGAGAAGAAAAGACAATATAATTGAACAAGTTATACGATAAAGCGGGAGGAGAAAACCAGGATTAATTTTTTTCTGGCCTGTGTGACACTGGATGTATTTTACAGGAATAGCCACTAGATAGCACAGCAGGCATGATGCTCTGAGAGTTTCCTGGGCCAAAAGCAAGACAAACAATGACTTGGTCCCAGCAAATACAACATGTATGACTGTGTTCAGGTGGTACCACTGTTTCACAGGAGAGAAGGATTTCTAAGATGCTATTTCATTATGCTGCTCTGATCTTTGAGCATTTTTCTCCCCAGCATGCTGAAAGTAGAGCTTTTTTCCCAAACAAGTGCTCAACCCTGACTTTTGTTCCAGGGCAGACTTTCTTAATGAGTGAGCTGATCCTTCACCCAGGTCAGGGGAGCCCCAGCCCACTGAAAGTCAGCCCTGCCTGCCTGGCACCTGAGCAGAGTCCCCACGAGCTGGCCATGGCAGACTTGAGACAGTGACAGGACGTTATTGTTGCAGCCTGGCACTCACCTCAGGATTTTAACTGGAAACTGCTGATGTCCCAGACACTGAACTAAGAAAACGTTTCTCTGTCTTTCTTGCCCTGCACCCCACTGCAGCTGATGCCCTTTAGAGCCTGCAAGGAGGAGACCTGTGCCTTTCAGGGAGCACCCCAAGCACCCCTGGCAGCAACAGCATTGTGCCATGTGCTCTTGTTTGTGTTACCCAGAACTGAGCAGTTAACACCCAAATACTGCCCTGAGCAGATCTCTGCTGCTGGTTCTACGTGGTAACTGAACAAGCCTCTAAGAATCATGACTTTAAGGTGGCTAAGGGGAAAGGGGGTAGTTCACCATAATCAAACTTCATGTGTTTTTTTTTTTTTTATTGCTGGCCCAGAGTGCCACTCTTAAAGCAATCCTTCCCTGTCCATCTAGCAGCCCAGGATCCTGCTACAGGCAGCTTCTATAGAACAAATGATCTGAGTATAATACTGATAAATCAAAAATTTTCAGTAAAAACTCTTTACCTAATGGTCTATAGAATTTATGCTCCAGTTTAATAAACAATGATAATGTTTTTAAAAGATTAAATTCTTTTGCCCATAGGATATGCTCTGAACCACACTCTCAGAAGGTAATGGCCTTCTTGTACTCAAAATTAGAGAGAAGGCTTCTTCAAACAGTTGGATAATGAGAATTTAAGTGGGTTCCCACCTACCTGCAACTCTGATGAAGCAAAGAAAAGCTGCAGTAGCATTGCATGAGTACAGACATCTCAGTCTTGCTATGAAAGTTTCATCCATTCCAAGTTTGAAGTTGTGCAGCCATACTCTTGACAGACCTAAAGTACAAAGTCTTTTTTATAGATCAAAACATTTCTGAGCATTAATTGATGGACTCATCCAGTCCCCAGGATGAGGGGCTAGAGGAGAGGGTTGGAGGACTTCAGTAACTCAGAACATTTCCAGTGCTCCATGTTTTGTAGCACACTGTGGCAGCCTCATGTGAAAACTCAAATCCTCATCTCTAATTCCTGTGCAGTCGGACCTACTAGGGAAAGTCTAGAACTTAATTATGTAAAAACATTCTAAGATACCAATAGTAATTGATTCTCATTACTGATTCAATTTGTCTACAATTGTTTTAACTAAGTAAGAGAGCTATTTTTCAGTTATAGCAGATGAGGGAAGGAGGGCGTGGAGACAAACAAGGATACACTTTCTAACTCACTGCCTCAAGGGGAAAACAAGATTTTTCCAGAAAATAAAAACAGTGCTTTCAAGTAATTAGCTCCTGGGCTGAGGTATTTTCAGCCTGATGTGAATTTTTATGACAGTGCTGTTAGACTGCTGAAAATACACTTTCCTAGTTTATCTTCCAGAATTTTAACTATGATGTGGCAGTAATATTGCAGGAGTACTAATTATGTATCTGTAGCCATATATGCACCTGCATATACATGTCTAGATATTTAAACCTGTCTCTTGAAAGAACTGAACCTCTTGTGCTCAGTGAAACAATGAACTACATTTCACTGCCCAGTTCTTTAACTTTTATCTGTTTAAAAATGAAAAGTACAAAAAAAATATATATATTCCTGGTTCAAGTATGTTGTTCAGTGACTAAGGAAACTGGTGGATCTCAGAGAATTAGATTTCAATCCCATCTCATTGTCTGACTCTGGACTGGGTGTATTTGCTGTCTCAGCCTCAGCCTCCCGGTTTGCAAATTGGAGATAATGATGTCAAACTCATTTGCAAAATGCTTGAAAGTGGAGCTGGAATAAGACCAAATGCTCTTATTTGATATGAATCATGTAATCCTATCTAACAAGAAAAAATGTTATATTGGACCTCTCAGGTACACAGTCCATTCAGAGTGAGCCCCAGACAGTTTGCCAAGAAGAGCCTGTCACCAGCATGACACTGCTCTGATACCCTCTGCCAAAAGCTCACCTTGGTCTTGCAGAACTCAGTGACAAGGCTCAGACGTTCTCAATCCTCAGCCCCTGCCTCTTTCCATGGTCTGAATCCCACAGCAATCATTCTGCATACCAAGCAGAATGGGTGTGTGCCACCAGCACCAGCTGGAGGTCAGAAGTTCTGTTACACCGTTAGGTGGGTGCAGATGTGCTGGTGGCTGGGAGGGATGGAATGGGCAAACACACCCACACTTTGCAGGTATTTCACATTAAGACTGAAATGAACAGGAAGATTAAATAAAAGAACTATAAGTTTTTTACAATAAACCAATAGGCAGATCTGATTAAATAAACAAATTGGTGGCTTATTCATAACAGAGCCTTTCTCCTAGAACAGCTTTCACGCTGTCCATGCTCACCTGCTCATATGAAATACAAGCCTGCAGGTGACACCAAGCATCTCCAGCCTAAATGAGAGAACAGTAAGGAGGAAATAATACTGTCCTGCCTGTGTAATTAGAGAAGCTGATGCGTGAATCATTGTTATAACGAGTTTAATTATAAACATGATTAAATAGGCAATTAATGCATATTCTGCCCCGGATAAACAAAATTAAATTCCTGCAATATTAACATCTTCCACAAGGTTTGTTATTAGATTGCTGTAAGTCCTGTGGTACAGGAACATTTTCATGTCCTGTATTTGTGAACAAACACTGTTTTTTATTTCCACTTAACCAGTTGCAAAGGATGAAATTTGCTGCTCCTCTACACTGGCAGGACCTCTGGAAAAACAGCATCTCGTGCATTTTACAAAATGTATCCTAAAACAAGCCACAGACAGTGCAGGCTCTCCAAGCTTACCTAATGGCATCTCACCACAGCTATGACTGGTGAGTGATAAAAATACCAGGATCGAGTCCTGGGCTGGCAGCTCTCCCTCTGCTCTCCATTGCCTGTCAAAGCTGCTGGGATGCTCCTAGAGTACCAAAACCAGAAGCACGTCAGGGTCAAAGCTCTGGGGAAAAAGTGGTTTGAATTTGGGGATGGAATACCTCAATTACAAGTAAAATACAGGTCCTGTGAGAAGACTCCAGTTAGCAAGATCTTGAACTAGTTTTAGGAAATGCTGTAGTTCTGGTTTTCAGATTAATAAACTGGCAACAAGAAAATGTTTAAAACTGGTTACAAACTCCTAAAGGATTTAATTTGGTTTTTCGTTTGTTTGCATTCCTTGAGGATATAATTTATATTTTCCCAAGCCTCTGAAGAATTTTAAATTCCATACATTTTCTGATGCTTCCTAGCCAAATGGGATGGGATTTCTCACCAGTCACTGATCTAAATGTCACCAATAAATATGTAAGGACCTACACATATTCTTCATTTGCCACCTCCAAAGCTCACATCCTCCTCATGCAGGAAGTTTGGAGGCAGTTGATAAAAAAACAGAGGAAGATTCTACAGTTACATTTAGCTGTAGTATCACACCCAGCGTTATTATTCCTGACTGTTGAGATAACCTACATTCTTCCTCTGTATCTCTTATAATTGCCCTGTGAATCCAGAAAGGATCCAAAATAAATTGATATACCAGCCATATGCATAAATCTGTCTCAGCAGAAATTGATTCAGCAAATTTTCTGCAATAGTGAAGGTACCTCGCCACTCCTGTATGTTGTTCATTGTATACTCAGCTTTTGGAAAATAAGCAGCATTTATATAAGGCTGTTATGCTGTGCAGTTAACATCTTCAGCAGTGTTGGAATAAGCAAGTAGCTGGGTTATGGAGTCTAGGGAAAAATCTCAATTTGGATAAGAAATTGCCACAAGTAATTTTAGCTCTGCGCTGCCCCAGTCCCTTACTCTTTCATGAGTGAGGCAATCTTCATCTTATATAGCATGGCATTCACATCTTGTATGATACATAATGATGTCCATACCATAAGAAAATTTGTGTCACTATCTACAGCTGTTAGTGATGGTGCAGCGTGTAAATTCTCAAGTGGATGACACAGGCAAATTCCAGCTGTCTCCCAAACACAAGTGAGGGCCAGATGCAACTTTGCTGATCAATGGACTCTGTCAGTGGCTGGAAAGTCACAGGTCAGTGTTGGGCTTAACTGGAGTGTCCATATCAGGGAGTTTTGTGCTGGGCACTTGAAATGAAGGTTGGTAATATCCTGAGCTGTGCTGATCAATGCAATGTATCAGAGTTTGGATGAGGAGGGTGCCCCAGCTTTAGGTACAGGGTATTCTCGTGGTCGTGCCGTGCACCAGCGTCATGTGACTGCAGCACATGCAGAGCGATGCAGGTGTGAGCCCTGGGCCTGGTGCTGCCCTGCTGTCCAGGGCTGAGTTCAGGATGGAACAGCGATGGAAAGGGGCCTTGCTGGCCACTGCTGGGATTCAGGCAAATAGCACTTACTGATCGAATGGGCCTGCATTAGGCATGTGTGCAGATTTATACCAGTAACGGCTGCACGATCAGGCTCACATTATTTTATGAAAAGAAGTAGGTGACATACTGAGATATGCCTCCCAGATGTAGAAGACAGACAAGCACAGCCCCAGCATGAGAAAACCTGTCTCCTCCACATACCACTTATGCTTAGTGAGCCCTTTATCACATTGTCAAAATCAGCACCAGCTTCAGCTTTCTGATATCAATATAACATTAACTTGTCTTGGGTCAACATTACCTATTAAAGAGCAGAGAGGAATTTCAGAATTCCCCAAGACATAAGTGCACTGAAAAGCCGACTGAATCCCCAAATATGCTTTTGCTCAAAACTAACAGGTGTACTTTTCTTTCTCTTATTTCTAATTGAACTTCTTGGCATTCTAGTCAATGCTCCATAGTGTATTTTGGAAAACAATAAATCCTGGTAACATGAGACCTTGCTGCAGTATTTCACTGTTCAATCTTTGCTGAGATTTGGGAAGAGTGTATGGGGGTTTGTGTGCTGAATTATGGGGTGTGGGGATGAATGACTTTCCACCCTTCACTTTTTCTGTCACAGAATCAGCACACAGGGAAAACCTCTGATGAGTCAGATTCCTACTGTGTCCACATTTCAATGTGTATTTCAAATATATTTGTATCTTTCTTTGAAAGTAAATTATTATTTGCAAGAAGAGAATATTGACAGTTTATTTTACAGAGTTAATCAATGTTCAATTTTCTTCAAAATGTAATTTTGATGACAGTGTGTTTTCTCCTTAAAAGAAAATATTTTCATGGAAAAATAATTTTTTTTTCAATTCTCAAAGAAAACCTAAAGGTTTTCATGGTAAAAATTTCTATTTATAATTTTAAATATTTTGCTAATTTCATACACAATTCTTGAAAAGCAAAAATATTCTCTGAAGCACTTTTTCTTTGAAAAAAAATCACATCTTTTGCTTGGAAATATTGGGGGAAAAAATCCTACTTTTGAAAATTTCATTAAAACCTTTGTATTTAACATTACCTCTTTTTTTGCACCCAAATACTTTTCTGTTCAACTATTATATCATTGCTATTGTGACTAATTGGAAAGCAATGTGGATATTTCTGATATAATCAATAAATTGGTATTCATGTACTTCCTGACATTGTCTGAAATGACAGGTTAATGAGAAACATTTAAGAAAAAAAGCAAAACCAAAAGCAAATTTGTGAAGCTTCAAAATCTTCTATATATTCTTAAAAACTTACTGAGGCATTTTAATATGATAGTGGGTTAAACATCATTGAGGTTTTCATCTCACAAAGACATAACAGCAAAGACTTATCCAAGACACTGCATTAACAATGATTAAAAACTGTGAAATTGTATTTAATAGTTTATACTCTATATTTTAACTATAATATCGTGAAAAATAATTTTTTACTGTTTTTTCCAATTTAACATCACTATGATTCAATAACCAAAGAAGCATAACTCTAATCATTCTGAAAGTTTTATGCTACTTTCTCAGACTGTCCTAAATGAATGTAACTCTTTCTGTCACAAGCTTCAAACACTGCACAACTTTTAACCCCAAGCTGACCTGCAAGATCAACTGTAAGATTTTATTTCTCTAACAGGCCTTATGTTGTCAAGAACAACACTCATAACAGTATGTTGGGTTTGTTTTACCCTCAGCATTTTTGGCCATTTACAGGGTCCTTCAAGTTCAGTCATTAATTGTGGAGCTTGATCATACCATGGCTATTAAAATGGAACATTACTGGGAAAATAGCACACATTCTTTCCAAATCTACCCTGTAACACTTAGTTTCACATACTCACTGACTTTTGATGGAAAAATTAGGATATATATAAAAGATTCAATTTTGCCTTTACTCTTGAAAGTTATGGAAAAAGTGCGCAGCCCAGAAGACCAGTTGCCAGCTGTAATATAAAGAGGGATACTACAGAAACTGAGAACTGGTTATGGCAGATATCCTGTCAAAGGAATGACTTATAATCTGGAAATACAAGCAGCAAGGGAGGCCCACCAGCTAGACCTGTATCATCTGAAGCAATCAAATCCTGCAAATATAAAGCAATTTAGTATTACCATTTCCAAGTGCTCCCCACAATAAGGACTCTTGTATGCCAAAGTTTAATATTCAGAGCAGAAACCACAAACTCCAACAGCCGCTTCTGGTCAGGACAGCTAATAACAGTTCCCAGGCAATGGCACAGTTGTAATAGTATTGCACAAAGCAGCTGGGGATTTACTTGTATGTCAGCTCCTACATCTGAGAACTAGAAAATCATGGTGGGTCAGACATCCATTTGCTTTATATATTGATATAATTTCATCAGAATTTATGATGTGGGAATTATTGCACTGGCAAGAAATGTAATCTAACCTTCATCTTGCACAATGTAGTGCTGATATTATGTTTTTGAAAGAAATATACTGACTTGTTGAATCAGATTACTCCACGTGCATTCCTAATGGATTTCAATATTCCCCTGGATAAAGAAATGCTATTTGCTTTGTATTTATTACATTAAAAAAAATATACAGAAGATAAAACCTCTTCTAACACCATATATTCTTTCATTTTGCAAACTACAAACATACATTTTTTCATTAATTTTAATGTCTAAATTTTTCCCTGGGTAACAGTCATGACATTTACTCAACTACCTATGTTTCAACTACACACTTTAGATGTATAAAGAATTTTAAGTCTAAGTATCGACAACCGTATCCTTTTTTGCTTCCTCTCCTGGATTAGGCAGCTTGTCCTTGCATATCTGTGAGGATCACACAGTATAATTATTAGTGCTGTGATATTCCCAAATGCCAGTGTATGCCACTGGTAATAAGTGATATATTTGGGATTTTTTTTATCATAACACTTCTAGTGTAACAGAATCCAGGGTATTTTATCAAGAGATAAAAGTTGGATCAGTCCTGAGGCTGCTTTATGTCATAAGTCAAGAATGGGGGAAATAATAATAGCAACAATGATTTATATAAGAGGAGAGAAAGGGATCTTGAAAGCAAGTTCCCCAAACAGCTCTGAAAAGACCTCAAAAACCCCCCTATGAAATCCAGTCACTGACCTATAGTTAGATTATTCCCAAGAAGAGTAATTATTTTCAAACCCATCCCCGTCATGAACATGCCCACTGCTAAGTTATCTTCTCCAAGCTCTCATTCGCCAACAAAAAAAATACTATCAAGTGTCCTGAAGGAGATTCATCTCTGATGGTGCAACATTCAGCTTGGTGAATATCATATGCTGAAGCCTGTGAGTCCTGGAACTCCTCCTGGAGCCCTCAGAGCAACTCAGGCTGGCTGGAAATGGATGTGCAAGGAGAGAGCACACTGTGCCTATCAGCTCACCTCAGCACCACACTCGTTCCTGTGCAAGCCTCTAAAAGGCAGGAATACTACTGGGTTGCAAAACTGGAAACAAAGCTTCAAAGAAGTAAAGAAGGACAACCATCTCTTTTTGGGGATGCAGCCTTATCCTCAGCTGTTACTCCATAATTCCTGTGCAGTCAGTGTGGGAACAATGAACAGTGAAGGAACTCTGGAGGTGAAGGACAGCAAGTGTTCTCCCAAATGGGATGCCAGCTCAGGAAATTACCTTTTGCCTCCCTTGCAGTACATCACTTAAACCCCATCTTAATCAATAGCTACTGAGTGGAAATGGGTCATCTTCCACCCCACTTAGAGAACTCCTTAGTCTTCTGGCTATTCAGCTAGCACTTTGTTTTATATTCCTATTCATTTTATTGTCCTTCCCTCCTGCTGTGGTGATCACACAAGACAGAATAGGTTAGTATACCAATAGAAATGCAAACTGCTGTGCATAGTATGTAAATATTGATATTAGGAATGGGGAGACTGAATTAATACGTCCACACACTGTCAGTTCCAGAGTACTCAGTCATGTCCAGGCAGTTTTACAAACAAATATAAAAAGAAGAAACAAGACATTCGGACAAAGATCCTGTTCCTTACTGTTACTTATGCTTAACACAATTGGAATCAAAAGACAAAAACTAGACAATCCACCAACAGTGCACAGTGCTGGAAAATAAATTTTAGTTGGAAATTCCCCTCCTTGTAAAGAGCCTCATATTTTGCATGGTGTAGTCAAGCCAAAGTTGTTTTACCACTGACACTTGGGGTATATTTTTAAGTGCCAGTAGATAAAGATGGTAATGTGAGAGTATTCATTAGAGCATTTGTATAAAAAGAAAAATCACCTTTTGAACTCAGAAGACTACAGCCCATCTTGGTATTCTCCACTTCCACTGAACTCACTGTGCTGATTTGGTGATTCAGGATCTCCACCCTGAGGAGCTTCATGAGCTGTAATATGCAGATATGGAGATATGCAAAAGACAAGAATGAGTTAGTGTCACTTATTATTTAGAATGCTGACTCGACCAGCAATGATGCTGTTTAGAAACAAGTGTTTGAAAAAACCAGTTTTCCACTGTGATGTTCAGGAGAGACATATACAAGGAAATTCTTCTGTATAGACTCATACTATATGACTACAGTCACTGCAGAACAACCACCCCAACAGCAGCTCTGGCTCTTCAGAGCAACCCTCTTTCCTAACTCCCAGAAAGAGTATATAAGGGATACATGTGAGCACCTTAGGCTGAGGTTTCTATTGAACTGACATGCTGTGCTAATGGACGTGATGACCGTATTCAGTCAGTGCTTTACCATTATTAAGTGGTAAAGAAGCAGAAGCTGTGAATGAGACGGCAGATGCTTCTAAGCACAGCATTCCCTGGATACAGGTGGCAGTGCTTCCGAATACAGGTGTGGTGTCTCATGAGATGGTGATCAGTGTTTCACTCCCCTATTCTTTATTACCCTTTGATGTTCACTGCAAAGTGGCATTATTTAATGATGCAGAAGCAATTGTTACAGGCCAAACTCTCCTAATGTTTGGTTGGGTAATTTCCTGCTTGCTTCACTACACAGTCTCCTCTTTGCACCTGAAACACACATCTGTAACAAATATCACCATCCGGTACTAAGGCGTCTTGTGTTGGTAAGATTTTTCCCTGGGAGGAAAAGCTCTATGTTATGAAGCCAGTTTAACTAAATCATGTCTAGTATTAAATACTGCACTTGGAAAAACGTTTCAGCCCAAAATTAAGGGGAAAAATAGTGGTAGACTTTGAGTGTGCAGTCATATGAGTGCATCTGTCTGTGTTTGACAGAGGCAAGGTTGAGGTATTACCTAAAAGCATTCATTTCAAAGCAGTGTAGTGAAGCCTGAAGGAGCACTATTTTAAAACAAATCAGTCAGCATTTTATTGGTGTCGGCCTAGCTTTGTACTAAACACTCAGATTAATGTTAAATCACAGCTCAGGAATTATTCATGAGATCTCATACAATGTAATTGCTGATTTTGGCATCAATAGTCTGTATCCCTTTATTTCCTAGATTAGCTTCCCTTCCTGAACTACTGTATGTCATGACAGAGACAATGATTTTATATGACATATTTAGGAAAGAGAGACCCACCTATTTTACATAAAACAACGTCTGAGAAATGTACCCTTATTGCTGAGGTGCCAGTCTGTGCTGACACATTCCTGTGAGCGGCAGAGCCTGCTGGGAGAGCAGAGAGCACAGAGCTAAATGTCTCCTTTCAAACTGTTAACTGAATGGTTAGTTTTATTCCAAACCTTTATAAAAACTAATGAAATTACCCTTCACCTATCTTTAAGGATTAGCATTAATGCTCAGAACAAACTGCATGACTACTAATCTCTTAATGTCCCTAAAGATATGTACAAAATGAAATTTATAAATAATAAATGAAACCCAACTTTTTCTAGAAATCCTAAGTCATCCTGCTCTTTCCCTCTTCCTCTTTCTCTGAGAGTTCTGTGCACTTGTGTAAGATTAGGCCGATACAGGGAGTTGGGAAAAGGTCCCTTAGAGCATGGAAGTCAATGAGTTCTATGCTTTGGGCCTTCACCACTTTTTTCCTCTCAAAATAATGCCTTTTCTTTGTACAGCAGCATGTTTAGATCTAAATATCTTCAGCCTCTCCCCCCTTTTATTCCTTCATGCTCCAAATACCTGTATCACATGGGTGAGCAATGAGAGCAGGAATCCCTGAAGACAGAGAGTATTTCATGCTCAGGTTGCCACATCCTGTAGCTACCAGAAAGGGAACACAACTACGCATGCCATTTCCTCACATCCAAATTTGCATCCACACAACAACCAGGCAAAAACCAAGACTTAAATTCTCTGAGTTGATGGAAAGAAATCGTTAAAATTTGTGAGAATTCATTACATGTACCACAAGAGTTTCCCAAGTGAGAAACCCAACTGCTGTTCTCTTAGTTGGAATGCAAACCCAGTATTTTTCTAAATGATGATACTGGAGGGATTAGTCACTCTGATTTTCCAGTGCCTTCAGTCCTCCCACTGCACTTTCACCCCTGCTTATAGAGACCCACACTTGCATACCTGAGGATTTTCATATCTACCTTTAAAGACTTATGTTTTAGGCAGTAGAAAATTATAGATTTTGAATTCAATAGTTAAAGATTTCCCAGGAAAGCTGCTCTCTGACCTCCATCCCTGGGGTGTTTGTTTGCTCAACAAGCACAGCTGAAGTGTATTTATCACACTTGTACACATTTTGGGGTATACCAGGCACAGAAAATATATAAGTAACCATTTCTGAAAGACTGTGGCAGCATCATTTTGCACTGATTGTAATGATACACTTTTGACTGAAATTTGTTCACATTTTCAAGCCCCTGCCATTGCAGGCCTGACACAGTTTGCCCAAGGGGTCTTCCTGGGTCATTGTTTGATCTACAATTTCTCAATTTTTAAGCATCTTCACTCAAGGAAATGTTTCAGGCCAAAGATTTTGTCCTCTTTGAGGACTAACTCATGGAAGTCTAAGATCTGAGCTCCAAAAGAACTTTGGTTACACAAGTTATCTGAGACTCATGCACTTCCTTTTTAATCACTGAGCCCTCACAGCAAAATTTGGAGTTCTAAACTAGACATTTAGGCTTCACATCCAAAGCAGAAGCAGGATTATGTGCCTTGTGGAGGGAATACAAAAACCCAGTAAGCTAAGCAGAGAACCTCCAGAGCTGTCAAAAGAGGTATGAATTTATCTTCAATCCTCCCCTGTGCCATGACTGTGAAAGAAAGTGATCCCATCACCACCTTATTTTAGGGAGGCTGCTCTAAGCAGGTAATGGTAGGGTGTCATCATCATCTTGCTCCCTCTAAAATCAGCAGCTCCAGCTACATTTGGATGGATCTGTCTTGAAGTTTATGTCTACTGGGTCAATTCTCTCAGATGAAAAATGTGGAGGAGTACCAAACTTATGGATCTCAGTTGAGCCTGGGCATTAACTGAGAGATGACAAAAATCAGTACTCTGTGCATGCAGTAAAGCAGAATTTTTTGAACCCTGGCAACAATCTGACACAGACACCCACAAGAGCTGGTGCCACTTGCAAGTTAGGCAATAGTGGTGTGGTGGTACAAGTGTTTCACTCCTCAATAAGATTTGGTTCCTTTGATTCTGTAAACATAACCATGGGATGAGAAAACACTAGGACTGCTTCAGACTTAGCTTTCTAATGGAGCCTCTCCCCAAACCTCACTTGCTTTGAGCTGTATTTGTACAGTTAAGGCCTCAGAAGCCTAAAACCCCCCTCTTGAATATTATAGGAATTGTTACAAGAAAATCATATTTATCCATGATAGAGGAGCATACTTTGTGGATAACAGTCTGCTCATACAAAGTACATCTATCAAAAAGTCATGAAATGTTCTTTAAAAATATTTCCCAAGTGATCGTTACTGCTTGCAAGCCAAAGAGTGATTTTGTTAATATAAAGCAGATCTATTTCTGAAAGTTATAAGACTCCCATAGGCGTTGAGTGGAGCTTTAGGGACTCAGAACCCAGAAAAGAAACTGCACTTATTTTTATGCTCATAATTTTCCAGTGGCCAAATGTACAGTTTTCTAACATTACAGAAATTGCATGAATTAATAATGCTAAATAAAAATACTATGATCCAAATTACCTCAAGGCTCAGATACCATGTGCCTAATTTCAGCCCAGTTTTTGTGGCTGTGTTATCTAAGCCTGCATTTGTAAGGGAATTATTGACAACCCTTTTTTCATAAAGAGTTCCTCCTGCTTGAAGACCAATATAAATACAGTTGGACAAATTTAGTATGCAGGAAAACAAAAATCAATGAAGACTTGATACGCAGAATAATACAGAAATAACATATTTTTAACTCTGTACAAAAACATGCATCCATCTATAAATGATTACACTTCTATCTGTGATAGAATGGTAGTGTGGGGCATATGAATCTCACCTTCAAAAGATATTCTTTCATTCTACAAAAAAATGCCGGCAAGCACAGGAAACTTCAATCAATGTCTTATATTCGAAAACTATGACACTGTCAAACTGGTGTCATTAAAGCTAACTAACCATATTAAACGAATATTAAAATATAGGTTTCTTTGCATAACATAATGAGTAAAACTGCTTTTAAGTTTTTCCCTATGCTTTGAGGTGTAGGTGCCATTTTCATTCCAAAACTTTGAAGTCAGAACAAAATGTGCAGGTAGAGGGTACTAGATCAAATAATAATCAACTTCAAAAAGCATTTTGGCTGTTAGATGTCCCAAGGCTAATTTCCTCTAGACATTTTAAATGTAAATGTCTAAACTCATTTAAAAATTGTAAATTGGTCTAGGTTCAATCAAAAACCATCCTGACACAGAACAGGGAGACTGGGCTAATTGTCATTTGTTTGTCAAATGAATTCCATTTGGAAAGCAATGAAACCTCCAAGCTAATTCTTTTAAGGTGAGCTGGTAGTTGTATTATCAGTTAAATGCAGTAAAATGGATAATCACATGATGATAATGAAAACTGAACCTATGTTAGCACTCAGGCTTAGTCTGCCACAGGGCATATAGTGATGGAACTTAAGTACTGTAATGTTCCATTGGGCACAATGGCACCAAGTCTGCTCTTTAGCCTTACAGACACTTTCTTTGCATTTTAAAAAACTTTATCAAAGCACCGTGGCAATGTAGAAAATGTCAAAGTGAAATGCACTGTAGGCAAATTGAGATTTCATTAAGTTTAAATTTATTGCTTTTGACTGATGTATTACCATGCTTGTTAAGAACCAGTAATTTGGAATATCTGCCTGCCTGGTAAAATAGCTTTGTCTCCTTGCGTAATACTTTATATGGACTTTGAAAGACCACAGTAATTCAAAAAGAGTGAGAGTTATATTAACTTTCTAAAGAACAATTTCAAATATTTTAAGGTCCCTGACCTAGTGGATCAATAGACTTATGCCTGTGTCCCAAGTGTGTTGTTGGTGCACATGGTAGAAAATTACAGCACTAATAAGTTATTTTTTTGCCTTGGTATAGCATTGCACTTGCTGACAACAGAACCTTGGGAAGCACTTAACAAATCTACTTGTTCTGTCACTTTCTGATATATTGGAATTAAATGAAAAAATTTTGAGAGATAAGGAACCCAACAAGCTGGTGGGAGATTGTGTGCAGATGCATAATTTTTTAATATAAATATATATACAGACACATAAATTGTGCATCTCCATGAGATCGTGCATAGGTTTGTTAACAGACAAAGCAGAGATACAGGTGTATCTATATCACAGCAGAACACGTGCAGGTATTCTTTGCATTGCATAGTATAGATGTTGTTTATGCCTCAGCTATAGCAAAAGCTACATTTAAGATGTTGACATAAAATCTTTTAATGTACTCTGGTGCTTTTCTCACCTTCAGGGAAGGATTCAATCAATAGGGTAGGACTAGCAGGATTTCTGATCACTGAGAAAGGTTAGGCCTTCAGGAACAGATTACTGCCCTTGGAGAGAGACCTGGATTGAATTTAGTATATTCCAGATATCTTTATTTACACTAACTGCCAGGGGTTTATGGCAGAAGTGACAAAGTTTGTGAAACCCAGGAATGCATTATCATGTTATCTGGTATCTTGGACAGTCAATATGAACAGACTGTAGACACACCTGTCCCAGTATCCAGTTCACCAAGTAATGAAATGGAAACAATAAAAGTCTTTGAACAAACAACAGACATTTGAGTCTTTGGGTTTAGACAAGAGGATTGTAGAATTCAAATGGGTTTCCTCTAGTGCTGCCAAGGCAGCCATATCTGTCTTGGTGCCAACACTGAGAGTCACACAACAAAGCTCGACTTGTGTCTGCCCATAAGCTTTCATCCCACAGAATATGGATATATGTACTTCTTGGGGCAGGGGATGAGGGAAAGAAAAGAGTTTTAAGTTGTACTTATTTTATCTACACTTTCAATGAAACTTCTAGTTGAAACCTGAGGAGAAAGCCATGCATGAGTCTCTATGAATGGAAACTGCTTTCTGTTTTTACCGTTTAAAAATAACATTCTGAAGATTAGGGCAAGTTTTGTAAATTAATTGAAATAAGACATAAATTTTTCATGGGAAGAACTCATTTCTTTCTTTGTATGGACACAAGTGCATCTCTCCACCCCAGTATTCAGATCCTCTGGGGCACTCCCTGCCTGTGGCTGCAGAGTTACTGGAGCAGGACACAGCTGCACCTGCAGAACTGTAAACCAAATTCACTGAAGAGAGATTTTCACCAGGGGCACTCACCCCTCTTTCCAGGGGAACCTCCAAATCTTCCCTGGCACTCCTCCAGGGGACAGGTTGACAAGGGGGTCTTCTGTCACCAGCGATGTCCAGACTGAGCAAGGGGCTTCCAGAGCCAGAAGAGATTCATGTGTGCTACAAAGTCCTGAGAGAAAAGGAGTCCCACCAAAGGTGGATGCAAAACTCAAACCCTACTTAAAAAGAAAGGCTTTCTAGTTTGATTTTTTCATATTGTACAAAGTTTACACCAACTCTTTATAAGAAGTGTGCAAATTAGGAGCTAAGGTAAAGCTTTTTATTTGATGAAACATCTGTTTTCTCGCTTTAAGATACATATGTGCAGCTCTCTTTGAAGTCCAGAAGAGCTACGCAAGTGTACACTTGAGGGCAGAATTTGGCCCAATGTGATAACACAGGAGCCTGTAATCTGAAAAAAGAGTGTATTTACTACATTTTAAAGATTTTGTGCCTTAATTCACATTAGCCAAGAAGAACCTGTGCATCTGAATAATTTTCCCTCTCAACAAATGCTTTGGAACACTGTAAGAATAACAACTAAACTCCACCTTTCTGCTTTCTTCTAAGGCATTGGACAAAATTTGCATTTTGGAGTAAGCCACTAGCTGGAGCTAAAGACCTGTAGAGCAAATTCAAAGTTAGAAAAGAAAAGAAGGGGGGAAATCCACAAACCTGACGAGAAATCTAAAGTTTTTAAGGCAGGCCTCTAACAGGTTTTTGACCGAGTTGTGAATACTGGCTGTCACCTGTTAGAAGGACAGAATTACCAAACTGAAAAAAATGAAAACATCCATGTTCTTGAGTTGATGGTGAGCTGAACTAACCAGAGCAAAGTCTGGTATTTAACAGCAGAACTAATCAAAACAAATATATTGAAAAGAGCTTTTTAAGAGCACTCAAAAGAGCAGTGAAGCAATAAAAGAAAATAAAATCTGAGATACTGAAGAAGGAGTTAAAGGCAAAAATTAATTGTTAGTTAGTGTTTGTAATTAAGAAGGAATTGCCTAGAAATACAGAAAGCACCTAACAAACCCTCTGACCTATTTGCTTTTAATTATTGATATTGTAAAGGCTTTTCAATATGTAATTGTTTAAGCATCATCCAGAAAGATGCTTTCATGGGAGCAGAAGAAAAGTTCTCCTTTTGTAGATAGCAATCAATTTATCTTTGGCAATCAGATACAATATATCAGGTGGGAACTGAGCACTCCTTGGATTTGAAGGGTCAAAGTGAAAGAGAGAAACACAAAGAATATTCTGCTCATTCTCCTAGTTCAGTGACATACACAGGGTTTGATCTTCCCATGTAATATGTGGCACCCAGATGATTTCAATGAAAATGAGAATCGCTCTAGATCATACAGGTGTGAGCAAAATGTATTTCAATCTTTCAAAACTTTTCAAAACATCACCAAATAAATGTGTAATGTACCATTTTGGATTAAAAGGGCCAGCTTTCCCTGCAGGCTTTTATAGAGGAAAACTGGGAGTAAAATGCTACTAGGAAGAAAATAAACATGTCTTAAGTTTCTGTTTGTGCCTTCTGTGCCCAGAGTTGCAGCAGATACCAAGGCAGAGGCAGGGCCTTACACCTGGGCTAAATATGTATGAGTTGAATGTTCCCACAAGGGTAACTCGTCACACTCATATCATGCTGCCCTTGCCATGACTCAACTAAACACTAAAATATGAATGCAGATTTAAACACTTGCTTAAGAGCTCTCCTGCAGCTGGCTGATAACCACTTATTTGTCTCAAGCCAGGTGTGAATATGTGACTGAGTACATGGAGGCATTTGTTTTCCACAACAAATTTAGCTTCCAGAGGGTCCCATATGTATCACAGAAATGGTAGGTTACTTTTGCCATCGTGATGAATTTCCTAACTGAAGTAAGTCCTGTTCTTAGAGCAGCTGGTGTGTCCTGGATTGCTAGAGCCAGTTTGCATAGGCAGCATCCAGCTCCCAGCCCTCAGGAAGGCATTCTGCTCTCTGAGCAGTGGTGGCACGTTGTTTGGAAGCAGCCATGTATGACTGGCTGTTGCCATCCCTCTCCTTCAGGGGATCAGTTTTGTTGCTGTCCCACTATAGAACTGACTTCAATAGTCTTCTGTGTGCATGATCCAGCCAGAGACACTGCTCAGCTTTCCTAGGGATATATTTTATATGACATGCTCCTAAGATTACGCTATTCTGAAATTCTTAGAAGTAGTTTTTTTTTCCTTTTCTTCAAAGATAACAAAAAAAAAAAAAAATCCCAAAGATGCAAAAGCACACCTTGAAATCAATGGTGGATTTTACACACGTAAGTACACCATATTTATTTATTTCATACACAGAATTTAAATTACCTAATTATATTGAATGTGACATATTCTTTAATAATTTTAATATGCAATTATTTTTCATATACACTCTTTCTTGATTCATAGGACTAATTCCATTAAACACAGATAGGTACTGTACCTTGAAATGGACCTTTTGTTTCACTGTTTAAATTTAAACAGAGCTGCTTTTAAATGTGAATATGAGACTTTCTTTCTTGACTCAGGATAGGATTTTTTTTTAAAAAGCAATTTCCACTCAACTACTTTCCCAAATCAATAGCTTGCATATGTAATAAACAACTGTATTTTCTCAACAATACCAAAATTCTGACCATTTATGCTTTTCTTTCAATTGCACAAAAAAACTTTGAGTCAACACCACCTGCAGAACTCCTTTACAGAACTATGCCAAGAGTACTTACATTTTGCTCCATAGGATTCAGAGAGAAATCACATTGTTTCAGAGTCTAGACAGCATTGCAAATGAAACTTTTATATTGATATAATTAATGATTCAGAAAAGTTTCCTTCTGGGTCACTTTGGGGAATCTGTCATTAAGTTCTGAAAATCAAGACATAACACAAGAAACTGTATGTGTACTTATGTATGTCCTACTTGGACAAGTGTTTTAAAAATTCATCAGGGAAAAAATGCAATATTCCTGAACTACTGACTGTCTTTACTCTATTGCACACACACTTTAAAAAGCCTCACATCAGCCTGAACACAGGAATATTTTTTATATGGGTAGATAGGGAGAGGACAAGGGGGAACAGTTTTAAACTAAAAGAGAGATTTAGATTAGATGTGAGGAAGAAATTCTCTACTCAGAGCATAGTGAGGCACTTGAACAGGTTTCCCAATCCCTGGAAGTGTTCAAGGCCAGGTGGGATGGGTCTCTAAGCAACCTGATCTAGCATCCCAGCCCATGGTAGAGGAGTTGGAACCAGATGGCCTTCAAGGTCCCTTCCGACACAAACCATTCTATGATTCTATGAATTTAGAATGGAGCAGAGGCAGACTCAGCCTTACTTCTCTAGAGACAGGCCAAAAACTTCTCTAGAGATAGGTTTAAAAAGCTGAGCTGCAAACTGAGAAATTTACAGAGCAGGTAAATTGAGAGGAAGGAGCCTTGGCTGCAAGACCAAGGAAAATGCAGTGATTTCATTTCCCTGGGCCACCCAGTGCACCCTTGCATGAATTCAGAGTCCATGGGAAGTTGTGGTACAGCTGATCCTCACTCTTGTACATCCTTGCACATCATTTCCTAGAAAGGAGAGGCACAATGCCTTTAAGCTCTCCCCTTGTGAATCTTGCCAAACTATCGCCACAGTCTTGTCCCTTTTTGGAGTATGGGTAGGAGATGACAGAAAAAAGAGAGTTGTGCTGCACATAAAAGCACATATTGTGCCAGAAAAGCAGGTCGGGAGCAAACCCATAAGCCTGATGTTTGTTTTGGAGTGAAGCAGCAGAGGATTCAAAGGGACACTGCGGGCTGGCTGGGCAGGGAGCGCCTCTCGGTCAATCGGTATCGCGTGTACCCGTAAGAAATCGCACCTATCATACAAAGACATTTGAGTCATTTACATACCCTCATCAGCAGTGCGAAATGGCTCCTTGTGGAGTCAGACATTTGGGAACAGATAAAGCCCGTAAAGAATGCTTCTTTTCTCCCTAAGAGATTAATGTAGATGTGAACACATTAGCGCTGTTTAAGGGAGAGTATTCTCTTTGACAGATAACTGGGATTGGGAATATTAGATTACCAAATAATGGACCTTTTAAATTCTGTCATCATTACTTATCAGGTACATTAGTTTAAAACCTGCAATTTTGAACTTAGCATTATTGAGCTTTTGAAAGATTAAATTACTGAGCTTTTGTTTGTGAATGGCGCTGTGAAATTTCCTGAAAAGGATAGTCCTCGTCCTTCATTGTGTAAATGTGAATGCCAAATAACATACTTTATTGATATTTACAGACATACAAATGATAGGACTAATGCACCTTAATGTCTGTCTCCCTCGGTGAAAAGACAGAGTATTGCTAGATAATATGGTTCACTGTTCTCTTTTGTAACCCCATTTGGAAGAGGTAGTTTTTATCCCTCCCTTCCCCTCCTGAAAACCTTATTCGCATAAGTAGCTTCTCATAGGCAGGTTTACAGTACGGGCTTCCTTCTAAGGGTCACTTTCTTTTACTCATTAGGTAGATCAACAAATATATGATTTATAGAGATAGCTTGCATGGAAGAGTTTGCAAGAGAGCCATGTCCAATACATTAAAAAATTAGATATTTATAAGCACATCCACAACTGCATTAGATAGAAAGGATAAAGTCTCACATTCATTAGGTGACCAGCCTCAGTCAAGGGTTTAGGAACAAAATACCCTGCTTTGCTGTTAAACCTCTCAGCTGCCTGCTGAGCATTTTCCTCAGTGGGTTCAGGAACAGGGTGATTCTGCAAGATCTGCTCTAACAACCATCCCATGGTACTTGACTACTCTGATACCATCTGTGTCCTGGACATGGCAATCTGTGACCTTCCTCTTCTTTGTACTGAATTGTGAGATTGAGTCTTGAAGACAGGATTTTCAAAGCTGAATAAGGAAATTAATCTAACAAATCCCTTAGACATATAATGCAAATTGGGTGTTTTCTGAGTTTCTCAGAGTTGTTTAGTGAGAGCAAGACTTCTTATTTTTCAAACTTTTCCAACTTTTTAAGAAGTCAATAGAACAGCGAGCCAAGAAATATGACGGGTGATAAGCTGCAGCCATGAAATGCAAAAGGAATGTTTGTGAGAATATATGTTTGTTTAATGAGGTAGGAGGTAAGTTCAAATTATGCTCATAAAACAAAATCTGAGAAAAAGAAAAGATGTACTGTAAATATCCCTGACTTTGCATCAGACCCTAAATGTAGGTACCGCCTATGCCTAAACAACTCAAAACACTTGGAAACAGTTTAAAATATATTTTGTTTTGCTTGTTCAGCTTTTATGGTTTTTCTCTGTGTTTTTTTTATTTTTTATTTTTTTAAGTTACCATGTTTTTTTCATGCCTCTGAGATAAAACCTGTTATATTTGGGAGCCAGACTTCAAACAGATGAATGTTCTGTATATGTTAAAAGAAAGAAAATTATTTCAAAACCAAAGTCTCTTCTTCTGAATGATGCTGTCTTCCTTTTTCCCTCTCAAATGAAATATACTTTCAATTGAGATGCAAAAAACTGGACATCTATTCAAAACATCAATTCAGCTAACAGTGAGGAGCATAATCTAGCTACAATATTCATGAATTGCTTATCAGGTTAAGCTTAAAAGCCTTCCAAATTCTTGTATGTTCTTAGGTGTCTTTGTTATACTTAGGTACTTGTAAGACTCACAAAATGTCACATAATCATCAAAAAAGCAACTGAGTTACTCATCAAAAATGAGTTTCATTCTCTCCTCAAAATGGTATTCTTGTTAGTACTCATTGAGAGAGGGAAAGATCAAGATAATATACTTGTATTTCTTTTTAGCTTAGAACAATTATGTTGAATCTCACCTAAATTGCTCCAGGTATAATTTGTGTCACATAACAAAGACATCATTTTCTACAGATTTAAACTGTCTTAGCTGTTTATTTGACTCCTAAATCATTGACTGTATATCACTCTGTACTGGTACATTTTAAAATGTGCCATCCACCTTCCAGTGGAAGATCCCTGCCTGTGACACGGGGTTGGAACTAGGTGATCTTTAGGGTCTCCTCCAACGCAAACCATTCTATGATTTTGTGGAAAGATAATAAGGATGTGCAAACAAAGAAAAAATAATCAAGCCAAAATGAGTATACTGATTTATCAGCCCCAAATTAACAAAGCTATGGATAAGAAGAACACTAAGTTGGGGACATGAGAGCATCATCTTTCTGTGTGACATGAGGGTTATGGGTGCTTTACCACTTTTGTGTAAAATAACCAAGTTGATATTGCTGATTCCAGCAAAGGCTAATTCTGCTTTTGTATTTGGGGAGTAATGTGACTTGGAGTCCCAGAAATGCTTTTTCTTGCCTGTACAAGCCCTTTTCATTATGCTAAAAGCTCATTACCATTTTAATTTTTAGATCATGATTCTCATTAATTGCTACTAAAAAAAAAGGCTTAAGGTTTGAGCTGTGTGTAGTGTTACGGAGCTTTCATGAGCATCCAGTCTTTTTTCCCAAAGTGTACAGGAAAGTTCTCAATGGCTCAGCAGATGAATATACTGGACTATGTAGAACTCCAAGATAAGGGTGATAAAACTGCTTCCTCCTTGAACAATTGTTCATGAGGATTTTTGCACCTTCCTCTAAAGACAAGGATAGAAATGGATCCTAAGATCCATGGCAAGATTGTAAGATTTTGGGGGATATGATTTAGGGGTGATTATAGTGGTGTTACATACCATCGGACTAAATGATCTTGAAAGCCTCTTGCAACCTCTGTGGTTCTGTGATCAAATAATTGAAACCAGTTTTCTCTGGTGTCCTCTTAAGAGGGATAATTCTCAGTCCCACTGCTGGCAAATGTCATCAACTTACAAGCAAGCAGAACTGTTTGAAATTAAACCTTTTCTCTTCAAGATGAATGGTAAAATATAGAAACTCCTTGACATAATCTTATCTGAATTGAAAGAAACCTGTTTAAAGAGCACATGCTACTTCTACCATCCCAAAACAGTTTTTAAGCATTTCAAGCCATATTCCATTGACATGTGCAATGCCACAAACACCCACTACCATTTATACAGGCTAAACGACAAGACCATCTCCTACCCCGTGGAATTCCACAATACTCCAGTGAAAACAAGGGGGATTTAAGGAAAGTCAGCTTCTCATTGCTGTGCCTCAGTCAGGATCCTCTCTTCTGGTCCATCAGCTGCACACTGGACTCTCAAGGCCCAGCAGTAGCAGCCTTTGCTACAGACAGGATACATTGTGGTGCATTCTGGGCACCTCATATAAACAACACTGATGCTATAGTTATGTGTAAGGCACTAGCAATGTTATTTATGCCTATTAATAAAGAGTCTTTCAGATAATGACCAATAAATGTGCTTTAGTTTAGGACAGTGAACAGAAAAATTACATACTAATAGCAACAGCCAGGAAAGAAACATGATAGTCAGGGACAAAGAAGAGTAAACAAGAGAGACAGAATTTGAAAATTGCAAAGATGCAAGCAAATATTTGTGCAGGCTAGCCAATGTCAACCTACCCCTGCAGTGCCTGGGGTGTGTGGCCCTTAAGAAGAACCCTCAGCTCCATCCTGTCTGTCTCTCAAGGGGAACAGGATTATCCAGCTAGAAAATGCCCCAGCACTTTGGGGAAGAGGGGATATTTCTCTGACATGGTTTAGAGTGGAGTTCTCAAAGTGATACTTGAAACACCTGAGAATGTCAAGCACAAAAACTTTAGAAAAGCTGACAGGATCCTGGACCAGGCAGAAGCCTCTGTGGTGAATTTTGAGGGAGCAGCAATGCTGACACACATTCCCTGAAGTGTTGGTATTTTGTTAGATGTAGAACTAAAGTCCAACTAAACAGAAATATCCTACTTGAAAACATAAAGTTTAACTAAGTTCAGGCCTCAATTGCCTGTGTTTAAAGCTCAGGTAAATGTGAAGACAAAAACAGAGCAAAAGTTACTGGAAGACAAGATGCAAATTAGAGAGTCCAATCTCTCTGCAGGGATCAGCACACTCACTTTATCTGGTTTCCATCTGTCATCTGAGCTGCAAGTTTACAGACAATGTACTGTCTGTCCTGAAATCTACATCGCTGATAAGGCATTTGGTTCTCTGTAGTGGAGAGACTCCTCCATGGAGATAACCGGTCTTTTTATTTGGAGAAAAAGGTAAGGGAATTCACAAACATACTGAAAAACTGAAAGCTTTTCTGCCTCTTTGGACTTTTAAAACACATTACATTTGTAAAGGTTTCTCCTAGAGTGGGAATAAAATTTCCAAGTTCAGAAAATATGTTTAGACTAAACAGATGGGTTTTTTCAGGTGATGGTGAAGAGAACTGTGAGTAGAGCTAAATGGAACTAAAAAGACCATTAGATTGATAGACTTTTCCAAATAGTTTTCCTCTAAATAATTTTCCTAATATCTCACAAAAGTCACTTTCAAAGAGTTGACTGTGTTATTAAATTAAAAATTGAAAGCATAGATGAGGGCGCTGTGCGGGACAGAAGTCTCTGTGGTGAATGTTGAGGAAGGAGAAATGTTGAAATTTCTGATTACTGAACACTGTTCATATAGTGAATTTCAAAGGCTTTTCCTCATTTTACATCAGATCTAATTTCCAAACAAAAATAGTTCTATGCTTCAAGAAAGCACCAAATCTGAAACCAGTCTGTACATGACATGAGACACAAAGACATGAATTCCTGCTGCCTGCACTGTGGATAGCAGGCATTTCTACCTAACTGCACCCACCGGGTCATCCCACAGACAGAGGACAAGCAGAAGTGTTTTGAATCAAATCTATGTAACTCCTAAACTCTGCAGGGAATCCATGCTGACCTTGTGACTGTCAGGTGAGTCTGACCATAGACAACTTGGGTATTAGCTTATTAAAAAAGCTTAATTTATACATCTGTAAAATTTACAAACCTTTTAATTTATGTATATATAATTCTGCAAAAAGAAATAAACACTTCTGAAACACAGACCTACTGTGAGCAGGCTCCTGATGACAGTAAATCCCCCTCCAAGTAAATCTGCTGCTGCTTTTTGTCCACGTCTTAAAATAGATTTTTTAAAAAATAGTATACCAAAGTGCCATAAAACTGATTAAAACTCATAAGCCCTATGTGCAACAGGTGTTAAATCTAGATGCAATGTGCATTATATTACCACCTGCGCTCATCTTGTTCTGGCCAAAACAATATCCTCTGCAGGTGTGCAGGAGAAGTGGGAACCTAATAGTGCTTTACAGTAAGGGGAGAAAGTGGCAGCTTTGGCTGAGGCTTTCACATCAAGTCTGCAGACAAAGAACATTGAGCTGCACAGCAGAGAATGACCAAATCTGTGTGCAGAAGTCTCTGCAGATGTGGACACCAAGGAAATACCTTTTACCAGCTTGATTTCTCCTTGTACTGCTGCTGATCCATCTGGAAATGGTGGCACATGCCAGTTGCTGTATTTCCTGTGATTAATAAAAGGATCAATTAGACAAACTGAGTCTTTAATATTTATCATAATCACCATATTTATGAGCTGATTCTGGCATTTCTTTCTGTTTCAATTTTTCTCCTTTCTCCTACAGAAGTAGCTGAAGAATATTGATGAGACATGAATGAAGTAATTCAACCTTGTACCCAGTGGGTAAAGTTCAAACACACTTGAGAGGGGTTTGGGTAGATAAGTAATAAATTTCATTGGTGATTCTGGTTTCTCAGCTTCTGTGGAGCAGCAGATCCACCAGGAAAGTGCTGCTTACTCCATGAATATGTGGTGTTTCTTCTGCATCAGCCCAAATTTCATTAGAACTATGAATGACACTGTGGAGGACTTTTCTTAGACCTGCTGCATTATTTCCTGTGTAGGAAACATGTCATTTCCATCCCTCTCATTCAGCTGAGAGAGGTTCTCAGTAACACTTCTCCACAGTGACCTGCATCACTTCTCTACAGCTATTTGGAAGGTAGGGTGTCCAAGTCAGGAGGAGAGATACACTTTGAGCATTTGCAAGACTTTGTTATTCACAACACTGTTTGAAAATGGCTGTAGGAATTTAATTAGAAACTTCCATTAGGAGATTAGATGACTAGAACAAAGAAGACCAGTGAAAAGGCTTCTTATTAAAACCAGTAGCACTGCAGAATATTGATAATATAACAAAGGAATGAGTGGATATGCATAGCAAATTATTAAAGGTTACAGATAAATGTCCAAAAGTTGCTTAGTTTCTGGTTATCCCAGTATATACAGAAGCCACTGAGACAAGATGACACATGGTCCCTGCCCCTGCAGAATTCAGTGGCTGAGGTATTTGAGCACAAATCTCAGCAGTGCTGTGTGTTACTTGTTTGCATCTTTTCAGCTCTGGTGCATAAATGAAGCATGAACAAACACACAGGTTGCAGCATGGATTCTAGCTCCAGAGATTAGTAAATATAAACTCCTCTGATAAATAATCATACCTGGAAGAAGGTGAGTTTATGCCTGGAAAAGGACAGGAACAAGAAGAGATTCACAGTGCTGTGACACTGCAGAATCCCTAAATATCACTGCTGAGCAATGTCTAAAGTTCTAGAAATTTCAGCCCAGAAAACTGTCTGGGTAGAATCCCTGGGCAGAGAATAATAATAATAATAAAAAAAAAATCAGTAAAATATTTAAGATCAAACTTAGACATAATTTGAGTAAGTTCACCTTCTTAGGACTCAGATGAGTTGTTGCTATTTGTGGTCAGTACTTAGAATAGACTTACTAAAAACATTTCTACTCTTTCCATCCAAGACCTGTCCATATTCACAGGAACCATTCAACAACAAGGTCTTGTGGTTCTGCCCTTTACAACAATCTGATCTCTGCCTAGTTTTATAGTTTATACAACTCAGACCCCAGTCTTAGTAAAATCATTCTTTATGATACAGTCTGGCCCACTTTTTAATCTACACTTCAAATTTTAAAGCTTCAGCCAAGAGCAGTCAATGGGTTTGCAGTGTGTATGGAACAAATGGCTGAGGCAGAAAACATCTGCCTTTTCAGCTCACAAGTGCTAGATTTTCCCAGCCATGAAGGGTGAGACTGTTGGTTATGTCTGCACAACCCTGCAATACTGAGCTTGCCCAGGGCTACTCACTGTGTTGAGTGTCAGTGTTGTCAGTGTCCAGGTTAGGTCAGGCAGTCTGATCCAATATCTTTGCGTGATACTTCAGAAAATGTAGAGTGATGAATTGTAATTTTTAAAAATGCTTTGCTTAACAACCATGCACAGAGTCCATTTCTATGAATACTGATAAATATGCACTCTATTATTCCTTGAGAAAAACTCTTAAGTAATCAAGACAAAACCACTACATGAGTAGCCATGCACTGCCTTCCCAGAGCCAAAGGTCCTCCCATCTTTTCCACATTCCAGTGGGCTCAGTGATCCCACACCAACTGTCTTGTGCCTCATTGCACTGCTGTAACAGATCCTTCTTAATGAGACTAATGTGCCTTCAAACAAAGAGAACAATAAATCTACAGTTCCCTCAGTATGAGCTACACTGCAAACCAGGTGACACCTGCCATCCTGCTGATGTGGAAGCCAAAGCAGCACAGCTAGGAACTGCCAATGGCAACAATTGGCTAACTTTTGTCTGCAGAAAATAGAGTAAACCAATAAATTAGCACAGAAAGATTTACAGAGACAAATTTCTTCTTTGTTAATGCAAGACAGAATTTTAATGGTTGCCAGTTACTAAAAGGTTAATAAATTTAAATATTTCCAAGAAAAAGTAAGGGTATTACAAGATGAACAGATAGCTAGATGGATGACTGTAAAATACTAGAAAATTGCTGATTGCTTTGCTAAAGGGCAGAGGCAAATTACAATCATTGTCTTTTGTTCTTGGGAACCCAAGGCTTTTTTTTTTTTTTGCTTTTTTTTTCTAGTCAAGTTATTTTAAAATGAACCATACAAGAAACTGTGATGTCCTGGGAGAAAGTGAATATAACCCAGGACATTTAAATGGGTCATGAAGCCAACCTGAAGCAATACTGAAACACCCCAATGTGTTTGTGCATTTTCACTGGCTGCACAGGGTTTGGAAAAAGCTAGTCTTTTTAGCAGTACTACAGTATCTTAAGGTCAATATTATGGTAACACAAGCGTCCTCTCTTTGAACAGAAAGGAAATTGTACAGCTACTGCAAGACAAAAATCTCATCCTTCAGTAGTACAAAAATTTAAAAAATCAACTCTTGTACAGTACTTACTGGTGAAACTAGATGGGGTTACCTGCTTAGAAAAACAAGGATTAAGGCGAAGTATGTAATGATGGCAGAACAGCTCCAAAACAGACCTTGCTTGGTGCTTATAATGTTTCCACAATAATTATCACTATCCTGCTGAAACAAACCAACCCCCTCAAATCCAAATATCACAAGTTCTTTGTCTTTTCAAAAGCCTGTGACGGTTCCCCCAAAAAACTTTTGATTATTCTGTGGCTATTACTTTCAGAAATTCAGAAGAAGCAACAAACTTTTCATCTGAAGAAAAATTAAACCATCTCCAATCTGTGAGGCTGTTACACAGGAAGAGGACAGTTGTCTTCACTGGATTCCCACTGTAGTTCTTAGTGTCTCATCCCACCAGCAGCCTGGACTAGGACACCTTTTTATTCTATTACCATCTTGTATTGTCATGAAGAGTGATTGAATCATTGATAACAATGATTCCATGAAAGAGTATAGTAATTCATGGGGCCGCCACCCCATTCTGGCCATGGCTCAGAGCTCCTCTGATTTGTGAAGCTCAGCAAAGGAAGGCTTGGTCATGGGGTCTTTTTAAACCCCTCTGCAGCAGCAACCTGGTGACAACACTGGGGAGAGCCAGGGCAGCAGCCTGGGAAGGCTCTCCTGGCACAGTTCCCAATGATGACAGTCATGTTGAGAAGGAGCCAGGCAACCTGGTGCAGAGACAAGGGGTCACCCTGGAGACAAACAGCATATCTGGAAGTCAGCAGCTTTGGGGATCTCCTGGGCCCCTTTCTCCTTTAGGCAAGAGTTCCTTGAAATTTCACTCAAATAGCTCTAGTATCCCCCAACCACACAATATCTGCTGTAAACTTATGTTTATATGGTAATATTTAAATTATAAAGGACTAGCCTTTCACCCTTAGGTTCCTGACTGGATTCAAACCCTCCTCCTATGGGAAATGAGTTTGGTGGCCTATGCTGAGTCTCAAGGAGACAAAAGTCCTTATCTCTAAACTCCAAACATAATTCAGCACATCATGGCATGATTGGAAGTCCCTGCTCAGGAAAAGACAAGGAATGAGGTTGTGTCAAAAGTAAATTACCTAAGTAATCAAATCAATACTGAATTCAAAGTGAAAATACCAAAATTATCAGGTGGTGCTGTGGAGGCTACAAAATTGCTGTTTAGCACAATGTTTTCCAGCTATATTCAAAATGAGAAATGTCATTTAGAGCAGATAAACTACAAAAAATGAGGTCAAAGCTGCAAAGAAGCATAAGCTGAGAACCTTAATAAATTAAAATTTTCCTTGAATAGCACCTTATCTGCCTTGAAGAATGCATACAGTCTGGAACTCTGTATCTTCCCTACTCCCAAATATATGAGGGAAAGGACAACCATGATCTGCATCTGAGATACATTCGAAGATGTCTGAGCATGGGGTGGAAATATCATTTAGAGGTAAGTCCTTGCACAGATTAGAGTTTAAAATTGGGCATCGCATGACAAAAGTACCTACAGATAAACTATCATATCTTTAAGTTAAAAGAAATTCAAGAAAATATAGAAAAGTACAGTTCTTCTCTTGGTTGGAGGGCATAAAAAGATGTAACAGGCTATGAACCTCCTCATTTGATGATGAAAAAAGCAAAACAAAGTAGCTCTTAGCCATGTTGTGATCCTTAAACCACCTCCTGGACAAGCTAACATGACATTAGATATTCATTCCATCCCTGGGTGCTTGCTTTCTAGTCCCTACCCTTTCCTTACCACAAAATGGATGACAGTTTCATTACAGAATGGCATCACTTGTCGAACTTTGAATTACCGATCATAAAAATATCAGTTATACTTTGAAGGATTGTTTGAGCACTTTTTTTTTTTATCAGCTTTCCCGTTTAGTGCAACGTACACAAGGGGTTGAGTGGGGGAGTGATGGTGGAAAGAAATCAAACCTGGCTGAAGAGCTAAGAGTTTGCAATACCCTACCCATACAAACAAGCTTCTATCGCAGTTATAGACAGCAGAAATAAAAGGGAGCTTTTTGGCTCACAGCTATAAAAAAAAAAATTATCATAGTGATGAAGTTCCTCAGCCATCAACAGAGCTGTGATAACGCTGTTTGATGATGATTTTCCCATGAATGTTAAACAGCCGCCACTGCGGAGGAAAAGGAGCTTATCTGCACCTAATACTGATCTCTAATTCCTGCCCTTCTTGAACCATCCATTTTCTAACAGCATTAACTGGCAAATTTACATCCCATCTTAATGCTGCTAAAGAGGACAGGAGATGGAGAGTAAATGACAGCAGTGTAATGAGGATGGCTTTTTTCTCCTTTCTCTTTAATGGCTGAAGATTTACACAATTGTCTGTAAGCTTATATAGAGAGCTTACCTGAACCTTTTGCCAGCATGGATTCAACTTACAGGAGCTTTTGTTAACTAAATACACATAAATATTTTTAAGGAGGTTTAATATTGTGACTTCAAAGAAAGCTAAAAGACAGGATGAGAAAAAATATTTTTTTAGCATTTTGATTATGGATAAAAATTGCTAATATTTCGTTCTTAAGCAGAGGCAGTTGTATTTCCAAAACACAAAAATCAGATTTAATAAAAATTCTTTTTCTGCTGAAAAATACTTGTCTTATTTCTATCATGTGGAAAAAAAAAAAGAATTTTTTTCCCAGTTGCAGATTTTGAGTGAAGAATTATCTCCAAAACTCAGAAATCAATGGTTATCCAAATACATTATGTAGAGCTGTGTTTCATATGTCACCCACAATATGGATTGCTTTCTGATCATGTCGCTCCCATCAGAATAGAAGGCGCTACACTGCATGGCAGAAAGGAGAGTGAGAACCGAATGTTCTGATTTAGGAAACCACAGCAACAATACTTGGCCAGATTCAGTCAAAGTATTTTTATAGATCCAGATGATAATTTCAGTGGAAATTAGAACTAGTTCAAGATGTGTTGTTGATATTCAAAAGGTTCTTGGTCTGACTCAGGCTTTTGCTCAGATACAAAAGACTAAATTTAATTAGCAAGAAATTTTTTTAAGATAGCTTTTTTTTTCCCCTATTCTTAATTTACTCCATATATATTGTTTCTCCAGGGTGTGTACGAAAGACTGGAGTTGAAGGGGAAAACACAATATTGTTTAGAAATACAAGGGTGGAGACTTCAAATCCCATTCCATGAGTGTAACCCAGGGCAGCAAAGGTGTCTGAAAGAAAAGCAAGACAGGGGCATTGCTGTTTTTCAAAGACTTTTCTTATGATCTACTAATTTTAATCATCACAATTTTCAGTGTTTGTTTAAAATACATTTTTATTTCCAGGTCAGGCATGGCTCAAGTATTTAATACATACAGTATAAGTATCTATGCATGTATGAATATCTACACACCCAACACATGTGTTTATATGGCATCAAATGTACATGACAATCATATACATCTAGCAGAAGGAAATATTAAAAAAATAAATTTTATTCTTTCACAAACATTGGTATACACTTACCCTCTCTATGGAAAACTGTAAATGTACCTTGAGAAGAGCTTGTCAGCAGCGTCTGCCCATACACCTTCCTTGCTCAGCTGAGGGAGGTTCAAGAGCTCTGAACCTTTGCTGTCCCAGCAGTCCCAGGCCAGCTACTATTGCTGTGCTGACTGTGGTGACACATACTCCTGGAAGCACATGCACCTCAGAATACAAACTTTCTTTACACTTAGGATAATATTTGGCAGCTACATTTATAAAACATACTTGTCTAAGAATCCAGGGCCTACTTTTTCCAAGATGTATAGGTTTCTGAACTGCTTTACTAGTTTTGATTACTTTGGCATTTATTTTGAGGACATTAGAAGCTGCTGTAGGTAGAACCCAAGACACCCAACACAAAATGCACAGGATTGACTACTGAATGACATACTTTGTCATTAGCTATAAATGAAAATTTGAGTATCTGTCTTCTGTTCCTCTACATTAATGTGTTGGTTCTAGGAGGATGATAGAATAAGCAAATTTCTAATCTGTCATTACTGTCCAAAAAAATGTAAACAGTTTGAGCTCCAAGTCAATCTGGTCAGCCCTCAGCTCCAGCCAGTTGGCCAGAACTTTCTTCTAACCTTTCAAACACACTATAATTACATGCTAGAAATAGATCTCGGGGAGTGAAATAAAAGCAATATATACACAGAATAAATAAGAGGTTCATCTGAGTGCTTCTGTTTATTGATCGGTTCTGAATACAAAACTGAATTTTTTCCAAATAATTAATGGTTTTTAAAAGCACAGTGCTATGGCCTAACACTACTTAAATTCCAGAATGACTAAGGAAGTTGTCACACAGAAGAGGCAGAGAAGCCTGCATTTTGTGATGTATAGATCAAACCAATTTCAGAGACTGGGAAGGTCTATATAATCCTGTTTTGGTTTTGATATTCCTTTGAACATCATCCAAGCCTTCACTACAGTTGGCTTTCTGGCAGATAGAAGTTTCCTGTCTCAGTCTTGTCTCTTCCAAATAGGTCCCAAATTGAACCACTTTCCCCACCTTTCAGATATGAAATAACCACATGCCTATCAATCAGCTATCTTATCTGCATGACATAGTTGTGCTATCCAATCTAACATTCAGGCAACTCATCCTTCTGCATTGCATAAAACTTCCTGAAATCACAAGCACACAAAGGAAGAGGCTTAAGCTCAGAAGAAAATGTGAATCTTAATAGAGAGCAAGATACAGATGTAGAGGACACTGGAAAAGAATCTACGAAAACCAACTGCCATTCATGTCTCACTATCTCCTCAGGACTGGAATCACAGAATTATCTCACTAGGTGAGAATTTTTTACAAAATGCTATTTCCAGGAAAATTAGGGGTTTTTTCCATAAGAATCAAAACATTATGATTTTCTTATAAAAACAGAATATATCCATCAGGCTGAAACTCCCTTTGAATAATTTGAGGAGGTTTAGGGTTTGCTTTCTTTAAATAAAATTGAAACTGGTTATGTGAAGCATCTGAATTGCACTTCCCATAAATCATTGCAGTGTATTATGTAGAAAAACTCAGTGCAGTGTTAAACTACACCATAGAAAATATATGTTTGGTCTAAAAACCAAAATGGAACATTTTAACTTTTAAAAATTGTTTAAATTATATTATTTATATTACATTGAACTATCAGTGTGATATAACAAACCAAAACTTCAGCATAGCAGATATTTCTGTTTTCAGCCAATTCCTCCACCCATGCACACAAATTTGGATCCAATATAAAATTGGTTTGAAATTGGCTGAATAGCAAGAAGGCAAAACCCCAGGACAGCATGGCGGTGTTCCCAAAGACCAATTTTCATTTTGTTGCCCACCATAAATAAATAGTATGAAAGAAAGAAAACTAGTGAAGCAACTGTACATGTCCACCTTCATCGCACATTTGAAATGGGATTAAAAGATGAAATACAATCAAAATATTGTCACAAAATGTCAGTGTTTCCTCATGCTGCAGCATGTACTATGAGAATCACTGTTGGAAATGCAGAATGCCAAATGTACCAAAACTGTTCCTTACCACAAACTGCAGATGTTTTTGTGTGCATATAACAAGCATTTTAGCATAACAGGACATACTAAAGATGCACCTCCAACTGTACTGCACAAAATATTCTCTCCTGGGATGCATATTTGGGGAGAGTGGGGACAAGGAAAGAATGGAGGAAAAAATACAGTCAGAAACTAGGGGGTCATAGAGAAAAAGTGAACACACTCTAACAACAACTAAACAAACAAACAAAGCCTCAAATGCCATCCAAATTGCTTGAATATATCATGAAGCTCCATGTTCTGTTAACACTAAGCCTTACAAAGAGATATGGGGAAAACGATGTAGCATAACTCTGCTCTTAATCAAGGTGAATCCCTCTCTGATGATTATCACGTGAGGATGGATTTCTGGCTCCACTCCCTATCCTTATACGTGAAGAAAGATACTGTGACTGATAACATCTAAAACCATAATAAGAAAAAGAGATTATGTCAACTCTTGCTTAAGAAGTTTCTTTGTACTAGAGAAACAAACAAATTGAAGGCTTTAAAAATCAAAGGACAATTTAATGTTGCAGTTTTACACAAACACAGAAGGACTAATAAAGAGCTTCCTCCTCTTGTTGCAGGTGCATCACAGAACTCTCACTGTTTCCAGCATGTCAGCAGTGGCTTCCTACTACCACCACCTTCTATCAGTCCTGGGAATATATGGCTGAGTAGCTTTATCTTCAGAGCAGGATTATAGGCTGTCTGTGTTAGCTTTACTCTAGTAACTGAATGCATTGTGACTATTCTTCTGGGAAGAAAATATTCAACATACCTGCATAAGCAGGGTTTGTTATTAATTTGTGATGTATGTGCCCCTCCATCTATCTGGAACACCAAACCAGAGAGCTCTCCCAGACTGAAATGGTACTAGATGGTATAACAGAAATGGATTTTCTTTGGCAGAAAAAAAAAAATAAGCTAAACACAGAATGAATAGTCTGCAGTAAAGAACCCTAAACCAGGACCCAGAACAATAAAAATCCCAATATGCTTGACTGAACTGAAAATTCCTTCTCACATAAAGGCTGTTCCAGGCAATGTCTGAAGCTATAATATTCAGAAAGCCAATGAACAACTGGATTTTGCTGTAGTAAGAAATGTTTCCGACTACAATGAAGCCAGGAAGGTATTTGAAGGTATTTGATAACAGTGACTGTCCTGTAGTCCACATAACACTGCAAGGACATTGCAAGATTACCCTGCACAAAGTGTGCAGTTCATCTCAGGTATGGCCCTGATCTTTGTCTCTCTTTCCATCACACACCCTATTCACAGATGAGGACATGGATATCCAGAAAGTTTGGTACCATCAGCTTTACCATTTGTCGCTTGACACAGCCTTAGTATGCCCTAGAAATCTTCATGATGCTCATGTGGCCACCCTTATTTCTACAGTGTGTTAAGATATATGCCTGGCTTTATTTTAAACCCAAATACATTAATTTCAATCAATGTGAGCAGGAAATGAAGAAAAAAGAAGAAAGAAGGAGTCATGCCAAAGAGTGACTTCATATCTAACCACTCGGTACTGGGCATCCAGACATGGTCAAATAGATAGAAGCTGTAAACAAGAAGCACAACAAAAGATAGGAGCAAATATTAACCAGTCTTAGTTAATTGTTTGCACATAAAATGCAGTGTTTTGCTTGTAGCTGCAGACTTACCTTTATTTTTGTGAATATGTCTAATTACAAGGCTTATAATGCAGTATTGTGGATTCAGCCTCTGCAAAATATCACCAATGGCATTTTTAGTGGTCCAGTTTGAAAATATGACCCTTAGAGACTTGATGAATAAAATTAGTCAACTCTGTAACTTTAAAATAGCTCTTTTCTAATTAAAGTGTGATGAAGCTTTTAGCCTATCTAGCTAGGGATGCAGAGTGCACGAGCAAACCAATTAGAGATAGTGGCAAAAACAAAATGGTGTCACAAAAAGATTTACCACATCAGTCCCTCCAGTAGCTGTACCATTTCTGCTGATAAAGGTGAAACAACAGCTACTGCTGCAGCTAAGGCTGAAGCTAATGTTAAGCTGACAAATCAACTTTTAGAGTCTTGGGAGATTCAGCAGAGCTATCAAGAGGCACAAAGGCTACTAATGCTTATGTCATACTCCTCAACTCTCACATTTTACCCAGGAGACGCCAGATTTTTTTGGCTTAAAAATTTTTTGATTTTTGTATTCTCTTGGGCAAAAAATCAAAGAGACCCATTAATTCAATGAGAATTCCACATATCTCACTGCTTGATTTTTTTTTCCACAAGACTCACACTGTTTGAGGTTGAGAAGTATGCTCTCCTTTGATAATGACACCCTGAAGGATAGCGCTGGTAGAAGGATGAAGATACAGCAAAATCCCGGCTGCTGCCACTCAGTGTAAACATTCAGGACATGTCAATGCTTGAATTCAGGTGGCGAGACTACTATAGATCATTGCCCTGCCATCTGGGGAAGTGTACACAGCAAGACACAAATTCAGCTAATATTTGAACCCACATAGCACAGGGAAGACAACAGATTGGTCTGAGTCCTGCAAGCCAGGATACAGTGAGTAATAATCTGTCAGACATTTGCACGCCTCGTGGTAATCTGGTTCACCACTTCTTAGAGGACATGATTACATGCTTACTTGAACAAATCTCCCTGGCTGTCTAGTGGTGAGCATTAGTAGCAATGGGGAGAAACAAACAGATATGATGCTAGGAAAAGAAAAAGCAATGATTTTTATGATAGACTTTCCTTGTGTTGTTGCAATCTCTCATATCTCAAAATACTGAGGACTAAAAATAATTTCTTTTCAAAAATTGAAATCCTAGACAAAAGACAAAAGCAAACCAAAACACAAAAAAGTGTTAGGGGATGGAACAAGATCTTGCAAGTAAAGTGCTTCTGATGGTAGGTTCAAGCTATGTTCCAAAAACCCCAAGAATAAAGCTCTTCTGTGGTCAAAAGTATGTGTGTTTGGGCACCTGAGGGCAGAATTTCCAGATCTTCTGCAAACTGTGTGTTACCAAAACAACCCAGTGTACTCTGTACTTACATTCAATGATACTCCATGTGGTGGAATATCGGTAGCATAAGACAAGTGGTGAAGGTCTAGGAAAAGTACATGGCTCACACTTTAAAGATCTACATCCAGCTTCAAACAAATCTGTTTTCCTTTGCTTCAGTTACAGATAATTTTTTGAAGAAACAATAAGGGCCTAATAAACATACATTATTCAGATTTTAAGGTGAGCTATAAATTGAAATACAGACCCAAATTTTCAGGACTCAGTATCCCCGTGTTGTTCACCTGTGAAGTTCAGATTTGAAACCTAATTCAAATTGTACATCTTTTAAGCCATAGATTTATTTCAAGCTTAACTGAAACATTATTTTTATGAAGAAATAGTAATTAAAATAATAAGTTAGCCAGCGGAATAGGGAAAAAAATGTAAGACAAAGCCTAATTTTAAGATGTAGGTAAATATGGAAGAATGATGTCTAGTTAATTACATGCAGGAGAATGGAAATAATATGAGTTAGGTGCATGACATTATCGAAGTTAATAACATCCAGTAAGACATCACAGATTATATGAGATAAGTTGAAGAGGAGTAGACTCTTTTCAGGTGCAATCAGAAAGATTACAAGTAAGTCACCACCATATAGTTTACCATCTATGGATGTGATATGAAAACTGGTCTTACTTTAGAGAATAATACAGGGGTGGAGGTTGAAATCTTATATAATTGCCACTCTATTTTTCAGAAGGGGCAGAACAAAAACTTTCAGAAGGTTTTCTTACTCAGTGGATTAGCAATAGCTGCAAAACATGGTGAAAATATCTGGATTTGACATAAGATGATGTAATGATCGTGAAGGAGAACTTTGGAAAGAGGGAACCATGTTATGGACCTGGTGTTGGAAACAGGAACAAGAGGGAGAGAGTTCCTAAACTCTTAAAGACTCAGCAAAAATGAGAAATTCCCCAAATCAATATTTGATTTTCAGTCTGCAAAAAATAGAGGGAAGATGTCAGAAGAAATAGTACTAAATGTCCAACAGAAATACATTTCTAATTGACTGAGCCCATTTTGCCTTTACAATGCTGATACCTGTGATTCTGATTTTGTCTTACCTAAAACGTTTTCTAAAACTGTCATTTTAAGCAGCACGTGCAAAATACAATCTGTTTTTTCCTGGGGCCAGCCTTTTTTTCTGGGCTCTGAAAGCACAGCTCTGATACAAATCTACATCTATGTGTGCCTGCTGCATTAGTGATCATACGCAATGGCCTGTCTGCTGTGTGAGATTATGGGGATACTGCAGGCAGGGGGCAAGGGATCAGCCAGGATGTGTACAAACTTCAAATTGCTGGCTACACCCTTGACTGAAGTCTACATAAATTATGTCCACCACGTTCCCATCATTTATTTCTTTTGTCATTCCTTCAAAGAACTCGGTCATATTCTGTCTGACAGGATTTATTCTTGGTAAAACCATTGCTGATCTTCTTTTAATAACCCTTTCTCCGATAAATACCCAGTGCTTTCATCCCTAATGATTGATTCTCGTATCTTAACTTTCAGCAATATATCTGAGGATAGCTATTGAAAAGCAAGTTTCATCTGCCACGGTAAGTATAAAGATGAACTCAGTGGCTCCATGCTTAAATGTCTATGTATCTATTTATCACCTGTTAAGGTACAAACAGCTCATCATTACAACAACAACCACTGAAGATGAAAACGGTATCCTTCACTCAGTCAATCCTAAAGCAGGAATCAAGTGTCTGGAAATAACAGTTTAACTTTTTTGAACATGAAAAGGAAAAGCAACCCTTTATCACACATATTTTTTCTGTCAGAAAACCATTTCCCACCCTGTCCGTCAATACATACCTACTACAGCTAACTCAGATGTACTAAAAAATGTGGCTAGATTCTTCTAATAGAGATTCCCAACTTTTACAGGTTTAAGGTCCAGAAAATACTGATTTAACTTCTTTTATTGGTGAGATTTTGTGATAAAATAGCAGACAATAATTGAGGCTGTCATATATTCTAATATTCATATTCAATTAGTTAGTGACAGATTTATTTCTTCCTATTTTAAAACACAGAGAAAAACCCATGGTATCTGCCCTTGCTCATGCAAGTTTGCACGCCTGTGCCCGCTCTAGAACTCACTAATGCAATTCCATGTCAGCATTTTATTGGTCTCCCTATTGCAATGGAGAAGAAACTTCAGTTAGTCTGGAACTCAGCTGCTGAAATTTTGACTGACACCATGCATGAAAATCACATTACCCTGGTTGTAAAAAACCTTCTCTGGCTACCTGTAAAGTACAGGATTATGTGTAAAGTCCTAGTTATTAACTTACAAGTCCTTAAATTGACTTGGGTTTGAATACCTCAGAGACATTCTGGAACCATACATCCCCAGCCGTTTTCTTTGGTCTCACTCAATTGGATTAGTTCTTTTTGGCTGAAGACATTGAGCTACAGGGCATTTTTAGTGTTTGCTCCCTCCTCATGGAATTCATTAACCATGGAGGTCAGACTGGCTGACTCTTTAACATGCTCCAAATCTGAACTTAAGGTACACATTTTCAGATTGCTTATTAGGACATGTAAAAGTTAGATCATTCTCTCTATTAGGTTGCTATAGTCTTTTCACATGCAAACATATTTTTGAGTGCCAGTATTTGAGAGCTAGAATTACCATTGTCTCAGGATTATTTTTGTGCACTGCAAGAAAAAAATTGTAATTTTGCAATTTTTCCCAATAACTTTGTAAGGATCTGTAGCAGAAAGGAGATTTGGCAGATGGAAATCCTGTGCTTAGACAAGACTACTACTTTTAAAGCACATTTGGCAACATGATCTAGATCAATATTTCCAGGAAGCACAGCAGACAAAATAGAGAACAACTCTTTACAACTCTTTTTTTTTTTTTTTTTAAGTATTTCATGCAAATATTGTGAGCATTTGCTTTTAAGATATTTATAACTTTTCCTTTTTTCTCATCAGTACACAGCCAAAACTTCCTTGGTTTTAGCTGGACTGCAACACAGTCAGCGAGCCTGGAATCCAGACATTAGATCAAATTAAGCTCTGATCTAAATAATTAATAAGACTAGATCAGATAATGTTTTTACTGTAATAACAGACATTGTTATGAATGCCTGTGGGGTGTGATGATACTTACATTCCACAGCGGTGCTGCAGGTGGACACATTCTGAATTATAAAAGCATAACAAACTTAAAAGGTTGACTAAGAAGAGTCTAACAGGATTTGATTTGACCCTTCCCCTGTGTCCTAGGGATAAGTCAACTGTTCTAGAGAGAATGATGCAATCAAAAGGGGGAGACATGGATGCACTTAGTCCATGAATGTGCTCCTTATATTGGTATATCACATAAAGAACAATTCCCTATCGGCAGTGTATGAATAACTGTGTCTTGAGCTTGCATGCCAACAGTTATGGGTAGATGTCATCACTTTAAAAAATAAAAGCTGTTTCTATAGACATGCAAGACAGATTGGTGAATTTGCCTGGTTTAAATTAGGCTGAGTGGTTCATGATGGTGTAAGGAGAGGAAAGATATTTTAATAAAACCAACCAAATCAAACCTTCCCTGCCCAATCGACTTTTCACAGAACAGGTTGACAGGGTATTAAAAGCTGTTCCATTGCATTCTCCATGTGAAAAAGGTGCCCAGCATCTAGATTTAATAGACCCCTAAATAGCTATAGATAATTTATTCAAGTTACAGCTTTAAGTTCTGTTTTTCAGAGAATATGAGTCTTACAAAAATGGTTTCCATGCAAATCAAAACCAGCTGAAAGCTTGCCAAGGCCAAGATGTAATTTAAGATGGCATTTAAGCTGCTCTGTCTTTTCTGTCTCTAGAGATATCATCATAAAATAAAAGAATTCATCAGGTAATGTTTTCTTCATTATTCAACTGCACAATTCTGAAGTGAAAAAGATAATTAGACATACAGTGCTGTCGACACATAGTTTATTAGGAGATTCTGATTAATTAGCTATGGTAAAAGGTTTTTATATAGTCATAATTAATTTATATTTCAAGAAAAAGGCAAACAGACAGTATACAGATTTTAATATTTCCTTCCTCTGACGAATTTATCAAAGTAATTCTGAAGTTCTGTTTAACCCAATGCACTTCATTGTTGCTTTATAAAGTGGGAAGCAGACATCTAACAGCACAACTAACACTGACTTCCCTGGGAGTCAGCTTAAAACCTTCACACACTTTTGAAAAATGCTTTTCTTCTCTGCTGAACCAGCAAGTGAAACCACTGTGAACTGCTCACCAAATACACCTTGGTCTGGGATACACTGAATCAGCAAGACAAAATTTGGATGTAACACTCAAGTTGCCTTCTAAATTCTCGTCTTTCCTTCTACCAAATTGACCTGATCTACAGTAGGACTGAGGTCAAGAGCTGATTATTCCATACTTCCTTTACTTTTGCATATTGTGCATTATCTAAAAGAGCTAGACATATTCTGTCCATATATTGCCATGTTAGCTGCAATCCAAACTCCCCTAACAGATGATACAAGTTGATTTATACTTTGGTCAACACAGGAATGAGCCAACTGGTGCAGCCGGTGAAGAGAAGGGTGAGACAAACTCAAGTAAATTCAATTTCATAGAAGAAATGCAGCTTCTTCAAACCATTTGGTACAGAAAAAAAAGAGCCTTTACTCGGGGACAGACAACAAGGACGAAGCCACAGAGACTAATGGGTGTATCTTCAATAAATTACTGTCAGGGATTAATTTAATACAAATAAGAAAAAAACTGTGTGAGAAAAACACTGATCTTTGAGACAATTTTTAAACTGCATCACTCTGTATTCAGGTTTATTAGCCATAGCACCTATGTTCTATCAAATAAAGTTTCATTTTTTGTGAACAAACCCATTATGAATTCATGTTTGGATATGAGGCTAAATGTAAAAGCACACATTCAATCACCAGATGCTGGTTAGGGTCTGCAGGCCACTGAGAGAGACTTAAAGTCTTCTCTTGGGACCTTCATCAACAACCACTGGAGACAGCAGGAGCCTCTCCAAAATAATTTGTCTCGATATTTTAAAAATGCTCAGATGGCACTTCAGCTATGGGAAGAATTAGAAACACTGACAATAACCTGTTTCTTCTCTGGTTTCAGCAAAAGCCTTAGTGATAAAAAGTAGCTGAACACTAAACTGCAAGATTCCAAGTAATGTCCATTCAATTTCTGGTTAAGCTTATTTGATGCAGTACATTACTCAGAATGATTTGGTGCTATAAAAAATGCTACAATAGTGAAGATTCCTGAATAAATAATTCTCAATTAAGTGTTAGCACCTAATTATATTAACTTATAGTAATTACTGATTCAATTAGGAAATTGAAGATTAACCTGAAAATGCAGACAGGCTAATTTATTTTTATGATAGCTATACCCTAATAGCACATGTAGTTGGGCTTCTCAAGGCCTAAGTAAGGTAAGGGTTATTTTAACACTCTTTTAGGAAGATAGAATGCCTTGCCACACCTGAAGAATATCTGACTAAAATACATACTGAATTATGTCTGACACAATGTTCCATGTATTTATCCTATAGTCTCATGTATCTTGCACAGAAATTAAGGAAGAAATAGGCCTTGCTATTTATCATCTCTGTTTATGGTTGAACCCATTTTTTCAGTCAAAACTGAAAAACTGAACCCATTTTTTCAGTCAAAATTTGCATGGGATATTTCATGTCAGACTCTGACTATTATATTAAGTACAAGAAACAAACATACTTCCTAATGCACTTGTGTTTGGTGTTTGTCCTGGGAACAGGAAAGTTAGAGGTTGCTTTATGGTTCAGATTTGGATAGAGGGGAGAATAGGTTCAACTGTCAGTCCAAATGACATCAGCTAAGTATTTAGGAATAGCTTTTGATATTCAGAACAGTGAGGGAGAATAAGATGAAGATGACATAGTAAAGCTTCCTATGGAAGATGGACTAAATGAACTGCTTAAGCTCCTTCCAGATTGTAGATTTTATGAAAGTGTGTAAAATAAGACTTTTGATGTTTTGATCTCATGCAATCTCATGATTACATCTCAGAAGCTCAGCAGGGTCAGGCCCGGTTAGTACCTGGATGGGAGACCTCCTGGGAATACCATACCAGGGGCTGTAGGTTCTGTCCTGAGGAATTCCCTGTTACCGTCCAAGCTCGCTCAGCCGTGGCAGATGAACCTTAGGAGTTAAAGGGTGGGGCCAGTTCTGTGCATGCTGTGCCTCACCTAAAAATGCACTGTGCAAGCTCGAAGGGCAGAGCCCTTCCATAACCTTCCTTCATGAAGCCCAGCCATGACCATGTGTGACGAAGCAGAGTTGTGCCACGTATTTGTATTTTTAAACCACATGACTAAAAAAACAACAGTATGTCTTAGAATCTTAGACAGGTAATTTCTCCCAATCCAGATTTCCAGTGATGATTTACTTATTGTGCTACTTACTATAAACATCATGATTCTCAACGACAAAGATAACAAGCTGTATTTGTGAGTGGGGCATGTCACATATCTAAGAGGTAACAAAGCAGCAAAGATTACTTCACGTGTACAGATTATGTTTTATTTGTTAGTGTGTCACTTCCAGTACTCTTTCTTTTCCAAGTGAAAGTATAAAAAACATACGATTAGCTATGACGCTTTATGTGTTAGCTTTTACCCAGATAAATGTCAGATTTAGATAATCCTATAGGATCTATGCTTCAAATGCTTAGAAACATGACTCTGGAAGTTTAAGAAAATACATACATACATATTATTGAGATTAGTATACCCAATAGCACAGTCCTGCAATAATAATGTATGGGGCAGATTGAGTTTATCAACCATCTCCAAACATTTCCCATGTGAATTAGTGGAAACCAAGTATATGGGAAAGGGGAGTGGATTATTCAGTAAAGATGGCTAATAAATTATCATTTCTCCCTAATCCATCCCTGTCCTAGCATGTTTTTCAAAATTTCAATCTCAAGTATATTTGTAACTTTCAGGAGGATAAAATATAGTACATAGGGCTTCCAAAAGTGTGTGCTGTGGATAATTCTTTTTATTCTAATTAATGGGCATTTGCACAGGTGATTAGTTTTTCCTTTACCATTCCTTTTTGTTTATATTTTCCCCATTTTAAATACCAAATATCTATAGAGTACCCAATTAAATCAGCATCATTAAGAACACTAATGCTGTCAGAGCAAAACATTCTTCTATTGTAAGAAGAGTTCCTACAATTGATCAACTTTTTGGTCCATCACAGGCTAAATATCTGTTAATTATCTGCCAGCCTGATAAAGTATCATATTTATTAGGCATACCATTCTTGGGAACTGAACACTGCAGGAAAATTTTGTGACTAATCCTGAGGCATTCAAATCCTTTTCCAAAATTAATTTTACATCAGAATTTTTTGTATTAAAACACAAAGTCAAGGGCACTATGACACTACCTTAAAGAAAGAATTTCTGATCTTGCAGAGCATGCAGAGGTACAAGTATTTTTCAGTGCATGGTAGGACTGCTCTATACTGAGATCTTACTTACCACTTAGCATGTTGCTATACAAGAAAGTGGAAAATTTCAGGCCCTGGAGATTTGTGCTTTTGATTTATTTTCCTCATCAGGGTGTCAAACTGAAAAAAAAATAAAGAATGTAGAGTTAATGTAAAAAAAAGTAAAATTTTTTGTAAAACCCCATCTGTGTTTTGAAGACAGTCAGATTTTTTCACCTTTATACATAAACATCTCACTACCCAACACAATGTAAATAAGTTACATAGGAGTTCACTGTCTCTTTCCACTTCATGACTCATGTACTGCATGTTTCAGTTACTTTTGGTACACACTGATTACTCTACATTCTCATAAACACTAAATATTTTAAGAATACTGTTAAGAAGTTGACAACTTGAATGCATGAAAGGTCTTAAAGAGAGGCAGTTGAGCTTTCCAAAACAAAACAGAATTTGACACTGGATGTGCAGAAGTATGAATAGCAAGGTTAACCTTGTACTCAAGTCCTCCCTTTCCCATTACTGTTAAAATCTATTTCTTGCTGATGGTTAACTCACAGGTGCAAAAATTACACACCTGTCTGCCAACTACACATAGCTGAGCTGATCTTGCTACTGATCCAACCATCTGCAAAATGCAGCAGCCAGTTAGCGAAGAGATTCAAAGCGCTCTCAGAAAATGATGTTTTGTTTGCCAAGTGCCTCTTGCAACTCCAAAGTAATATCCATTCTTTGGGATTCTTGATTAACAGCATCGGATTCTATTTGGGAACCTAAATAGGCAGGCCAGCCAGCTTTGGTATTTCTGAGTTGCATCAAGGGCCTGTTACAAACCAGCCTGGTTTTGATTCCTACACCAAAACAGACAGGCTAGAAAAATCCTTAAAGCCCTACTCAAAAATCCACATCAGAGAGACTTCCGCTGTTAGCACACAGTTCAATATATAGCAAATATGTGACTGGGGCTTTCGGACACTTTGAAATACAGGAAACTAAATACAGTAAGAATTTGGTTTGGGAACACTAAATTTAGAATTTAGAGTAGTCAGCACTGATGCACGTGGGCCCTTATCAAAACTTTTTTTTTCCCCAGGGGAAAAAAAAAAAAAAAAAGAGAGTGAAACAGAGCAATGCTGTGCAGTTTTGAAGGGAAAAAAAAAAAAGAAAAATGAAGAAGAAAATATCCTGGGTACTTACAACACAAATGATGGGATGTTAAGAGATAAGAGATGGTATAGATGATTTCTTCATCTCTTAAACTACATCTTTCTCTTGGAAACAAGCTCTGTGTAAAAGAAAATGTTAGGATTCTGTTTATTTTAATTAACACACCTAATTTTTTAACAACATTCCAAACCCAAAGCTTTTGGAAAACTACTGTTGAAAAATAATGATCTACAAGAAAACTGTGGTTAAAATGTGCTAAATTATGATGATCTGCCTGACATTCTCATGCAGAAGTAGCAGAAATATTTTCCAAACTGCATGTTGATTTACCATCATTAATTCCTTTTTTTTAAACAAATAATTCATCCTGAAATGTTTATTTCTAATGAAAGGCCTTTTAAGATATTAAAAGTAATTAAATAGCAGTCACTTAATAATGTGTGTTCAGGACTCTTTCATCCCCCCCAAATATACACACATCAATTACTTTACCTTTTGCACTGACTGTGCTATCCCAAAGCATCCCAATGTGCTTTGCAAATATAATTAACAGTATGGCCTGTCAATGTCCACTGTTGATATGCAACTGCTATTTCTGAAGCCATCAGCACTTGCCAATACTGTGTAAATGTTTAAAACAAAAATGAAGAATTGGTTATCAGTTTAGAAGTAAATATAGTCACTGAACTTGGAATTTGATGGGATTAAGCCCTGGGGTTTACAAACTTGTTCTTATTACTGCATTCCCATGTTATCTTGATGGTTAGCATCCTTTAGCTGCATAATGGATAATAATGCTTGATTGGGTGACTGCATCAGAAGGAAGGGTGCTACACAATGAATAATCTGGTTTCTTGTTTTGTTTTGTTAGGGTTTTTTAATAATGGAGTTTAAACATTTTTTTCCAAAATTCCTATTTGGTATTATTGGAAGGAAAGTGGTTTTGGGGTGGAGGTAGATGGGCTGGTTGCAGCAACTACAGCATCTGGAAGCTGCTCACATTATGTGCTTTCTGGATGTCCCCCTTTCAAGGGATTATCAGGCAACCAGCTCCAGGCATTCCCCTGGGTATCAGCTGGCATATTCCTGACACACTCCCTACAGTAAAATGAGCTGATTATTGTAGCTACAGAGACCTGACACATTGGAAGGATCTCAAGCTGGTCACTCAGGCTGTCCATACAGCCTGATACCCTGGTAGCCCTACAAGGCCTATCACAGAATATATTAAAACACAGCATAAGGCATTACAGTTAGAATACATAATGATTTTATGGTTCACCAATTGTGCTTTATGAAACAATATATTGTGTTTACTTCCCCTGGTTATAAAAGAGGATACAAGAATTCCTAGGTTGTTCCAAAAATGTAAAACAGGATCAGCAGTAAAAGATGTTGAAGCAGCAGCGTTTCTCTGAGAAGCAGCCAACTTAGAAGTGGAATATGGATTAGTGTCATCAGGAGCAGCAGCAAGAGCTGCACAGGCAGTCTGATGGGGCACTTTCTTTGCACATCATTCTGAGGCTCTACAGCTGAGCCACTCAGAAAATCACAGCTGAAAAATTTTGTCCAGAACTATCAAGCAGATTTGCACCTTCTCTACACTCTGAATTTTACAGGTTACTGAATAAAGATGAATGAATATCTTATGTAGCAGGTGTAATTTGGATATTCAGAAAAGAAAAAAAGTAGCTCCACTACCATAAACAGTAATGGCATGAGCTGGAGTTTGATGTGCCATCCAGGGTCTTTGCAGAAGTCTGTAATCTCTTGTTGGATGAGGAAAATAAAAGCTCTTTTTAAACAATTCAGTCAATCTTTTCTTATTATTTTTTTTCTTTTTATTTGCAAAAACTGTAGCAGGGAAGTCTCTAACATGTTCTGATATAACAAAGAAAAACTCAACGAATTTCCTTCTTTCACATGTCATTTTGAGATCATTTCAATACTCTCATTAATTGTGAACTAACACAAAATACTAGAAATCAACCTTCCTGAATCTCACTGATTCAGAGGTAGCATTAATTTCAGTCTCTGTCTTTAACTGGTTATAGTCAACAAGCCTTCAGGGAGCTTGGGAACCTGTCTCAGCTAAAACTGGCTGTCAAGTTCAAAAGTTATGAAGGCATTGATTACTGAATGACTGATAGTCTGACTGCAAGCACCTTTTTTTTTTTTTTTAAAATACAGACTAACCAATATTTATACTGGGAGTTTTTCAAATGGCAAAAGATATTTAAGCTCCAAAAGCTCAATAATGTATTTTGTCAGTTTTAGAACATTCTGAGTTACTGTGGGCCAAATTTAGACCACCTGACTAGGTTCAGTTCAAAAAACTGTTTCGTAAGTCTGGGTTTATTTCCTAAGATATCTCAAGGCAGGCACCTGAAATTGCAAGTACCACGAGTGACAACACACTTTAGAAAACATAAGCTTCTACTTCCAAAGTACAGAAAGTTATTGTTCTTACTGACTTTCAGACACAAAAAAAAGGGCTTATTTATTCACTAGACATACTCAGAACCACATGACCAGTTTCTTTGCTTGTCTGAATTAAGTTGGTTGTTCTCAGTATCTTTATTTCAGTCACTTAAGTTTGCTCCTTTATATTTTTTGTGTTCTTGTCAACATTCTAATGAAGTTCACGAATTCAAGGTAAAAACTAAGTTTTCCAACATGACTATCTATACTATTTACCATTATAACATTAGCTTCAAAAGACCTTTATGCTACATAAAGAGTTGATAATTCTTTGTTTTGCAAAGACTCCTTGATTGACATTGAAAACTTTCTCGTGTTCTGCTTCAGGTGAAATAGCTCTGACCATGACAAACACAGCTCTGCAAGATTTTAAGGCAATGATATAGTATGAAATACCTCATTTTTCATAGACTGTCCTTTCCATGGTATAAAGTAATCCCATGGCTTTTACTACCTAGCACATCCTGAGAGCAGGCGAAAAATAAGACAATTCCTAATTTTAATACTAAAGAACAACTCTAACCAGATATTCTTTTACCTCAACGGGTTATTCCTTTATGTCATCAGAAAACAAGGCAAACTTTTTATCCCCATCCTACAGATGGGAATGAACAGGGAGGGAGGGAGCAAGACCAAATGACCCATCAAATCTGTAGGTGATATCAATATCACAAACAGGAACTCATAACTTCTAAATCAACTCTTAGTTTACTGGCCAGTGGCCTGAAACTGTGACCATGAGCCCCTTGCAAATAGTCAAATTGACCATGCAGGTATAATAACTATGCATTTAAATGAGTCAATTTGTTATTATAATTACAATTTCAATCTGTATTCTGTGTGCATAATAAAATTTAGAACTACCCAAAATATGTTTCTCAGAGTAGATTGCAATTTTTAATTTCCTGACACTCTATAGATGTCAGGGAAGGGTTACTACAATCCCTATGTCTTCTAATATGCCCTAAAGATAAGTGAATTGAGATGAAAAAATCCTAGAACCATAGGCAATTTCATAATCCATACTCTCTGTGCTGTTCATTTCCTAGGGACTGTTCTATATGGGGGAAATTATCTATATCCTATGTATACTATAGCAGGATAGATCTATTTTTCATCTGCTGCATTTCCCCCCTTCAAATTGTACTCCCTCTGTTGGTATAATCAAAAGAAGTCCATTTGTCCTTAAAGAGAAAAGTATAATGAACATCTAAATTTACATATTCCATCCTATATTTTTTAACAAAATACGCAAAAAAATCAAAATAATTATTACAGACTCTTAAAAATGAATTTAGGCCTTGACAGCTAGCTACCTCATTTTGTTCTAAAATTCAACAAACTCTGAGAAAATCTCTTTTTTTTATGCAATCTTTTGGATGTGTCATTTGCCATTTATATTTGATGGCCTTAAGGAAAAAAAAAGTTACAAAAAGGTATTAATGCAAGTAGATAATAAAGCTGCATTCTATAAATCTATAGCAGCTTACAGTAATCATTAAAGCATGCAAAACTCTTTCATCTATTCAAAAATATGCAGTGCACAGAATGCCTGCTAAGGTGCATGACAAGTCAGAGTTAAATATATATTAATAAATGAATTAGCTTCATAAATAATAGCCATAATGACATTTTAGGAGACAATAAGTCTGAGGATTGTCAGAAAATGGTTGATGTATGAGCTTCACGTCTCAGTGATTCTTCAAAATGAATAGGCTTTGCGAGATAGTTCAGACCCACGACCAGCCTATTTCCTTGAATAATTTACTTGTTGTCAATTTGTACAGCCACATTACACATGCAAATTGTGCTGCCTGTGCAAACACCACTTGGAGATGATAAAAACAAATTTACGAAGGCTATAGAGGAAGGATTTATTTCACTTTCTCGCCCAGGTCAAGCAATACATGTATCTGACGATTGTGTGTACCCAATTTTGTTGTAATTATATCAGCAAATTATTCTTTATAATCTTATTATTTTTAGCAGTCTCCTTGTGCTTGGGATAATTAGCTTTCTTCACTCAGTGTAAAAACAATTCAACTTGCCAGCTAGGCAGGGCACAGCTCCATTATCTGTTTTGGGTTTAAATTTATTCCCTATATTCTTGGACACTTTGTGTAAATTAAAAATTTCATAGTCCCTAATACTGTACACGCTGTTCATTCAGTGATGAATTAAGGTCCCTAAACCTCTACGTTTGCTATTAGATATCTCACCCACTTTATATGTTAATCTGTGCTAATGAATTCCACAACCCCTAGCCACAGCGAGATGACTAAAATTATTACCACTTACAGAGATATGCCTTTTTCATTTAAAGTTCAATTCAAATTGCTCCCATAAACAGTCTGCCACACAAAGATACCTCCTTTAAAGAAGAGTTACTTACCTGTAAGTAGAGTTCTCTGAAGGTAGCACTATCTTTGGATACACATTCCTCAGCCACGTGACCTCTGGTTTGTGGCAGGGGGGAGTGGATCTATCCCTTGATAGTTATGACTTTTTCCTCAAGGCACTTCATTACCTCTGCAGCTCCTGTGCCTCAAGGGTTATTTATACCACAGCCTGTCAACACAACCAACCTCACTTTTGGAAGGCCTTGGACCAGGCACAAGAGCAAAGAGCTCCTTGGAGAGGTGGCCATTGTGTTGATGGAACATCTATACAGCAGCTTTGTACTGAGTCACTCTCAGGTAAGTGTCTTCTTCCCTCTCAAGGTTGCTGCCTATGAGCCTGTCATTCATGGTAAGAATAGCAAATCCAGTGAAACAAAAACCGAGAAGACAACAGAAAACCACCCTGGCACAGCATTACTTGTGTAGCACAATGAGATTCACCCAGGTGTCAGCTGGCCCACGGTGCAGCTTCTTGCACTTCACAGAGATCCTGCCTACACCTCCAAAATTCAATTCTACCACTCTCAAAGGAAAATAACCTAAATATTATTGTTTCCTCAGTAAAGGAGAATGGCAATACCCTCTGCTGAGCGATTGTGTTTCAAACCAGTAGAGGGCATTGGCATACATAGAGAATAACTAGGTTTGTTACAGGAGCTTGAAAAGTCAGCTGTTATTTATATAGATGAAACAATAGCACACTTCAAATGCAGTGCAAAGTATCAAAACTAACCCTTCAAAGTTAATTAACACGAAATATAACTGAAACGAGATTCTTATAAGACTTTCCAATTATATAGACCTTTATTGCAGTACAAATACCAAACTAATTAATTTTATCTAATATCCTTGAAAAGTAGTTAAAATAGTGTTGTTTGTTTCACAAACTAAACCAAGGAGAGGTTAAATGCCTTGCCCCAGCTCCAGATCGGAGTGATGCATGATGGAACTTCGGCTCACTACTGTGCTTCTAAATAACACCAATTAATACACAAAGAAAAACTCTCTGAGAGGTTAAGACAACTGCTTTCTGACTCTTTTTGTGTAAAACAGTCAGATGACATCCCATTTACTGATATGGCAGAAGGGTGTTTCTCTTCTATTGCCAAAGAAATGTACCCAAGATCCAAATCCAGTGTATGGACTTTGTGTGCATTACAAAATTGGGCTTGCTGTGTTTGGATCACTGAAATTTTTCCAGCACTAGGTGATGGCCCTCCCATCAGGGTGATGTGTATGTAAAATTAGTTGGCTAGAACTTCTTTAACCTGTTTGTGCCTATTCCCCTCTTCCTATCCACAACTACAAGTAACACCCCTCTTAAAGCAAAATATGATCTGCTTTTAAATTGGCTGCTGAAGTGGTATATTATTCAATGATCACAATCAGAGTTAATTCAGACAAAATACGGGCCTGAAAGATGTGGTGGTTTAATATTTTGAGTAGATAACCCTAACTGAGGGGGAGGTAACATCTGTAGTGAGGGCTGACCCTTTGAAAGCTGGACTGAGTTCCAGCACTCCAATCCAGCCCTTGCCAATGTCTGTCAATGCCCTGAACAGTCCAAATAGGTTCAAAACCTGCAGAGTTTATCCTTGGAACACCCAAAGGTGATGAAAACTCTTTTCTACCTGAGAGGCACTGAAGTTGAAGGTGTTTTGTTCATTCTTCACAGGAAGCCTGGGGCAAGAATAATAACTGAGTAGAGACCTTCCAGGCTTCAATCTGGAATTTTGGACAAAAGTTCCTACTTCCTGCCTAAATGCTACTTATGTGCTAGTGCTTTAGAGATGCCTTTTTTAAAGAATAGAAAAAGACACTTGCTCATGGGCTGCTGATGCTTAAAAGCACAGATATTTCTTTCCGTTTCTGTGGTCAGAATTTTCATCAAAATGCAAACCTCAGAGGAGCAAGGAGACTGCAAATGGTGCTATGACAATACCCTCAATAAAAGCTCAGGGCTTGATACTACATCGTTCAGTTATGTACTTCTCTTAAACAAGAATATTTAGGAACATCTGAGCAGACCTGCTTAGATCTTATATGGCAGAGTAGGCAGAAAAAATGCACTCTGTAAACTTGTTAATTGACTTTAAATGTTCATTTGACTATAATTATTTTAAAGGATTGATAAAAAGTATATTTTAAGTTAGCAACAAATTAAAAGTTTAGGAAGGAAAAACCAGAGGCTATTTTATTGTCTTTACATCTCTCTTTAAAATCATATTAATTTTCCTCTCCAACACTATTTTATTGTATTAAAATATAACCATGCTAGAAAAATTTCTCATTATGTTAGCAAAAATGAATACAAGGTAGATAGGATACTAACACAATGACTGTAATCTGCTAATACAATAAGGCCTTCCTATTACATTTAAACAAGAATCCAGTTCTCGATCATTTTGACATAGTTTGAAAATACTGTCTCAAAATGATAAAATGTAGCATATTTCTATGCTTAAGAAAAAGTTTTTACATCCTCATTTACTGTTAAAAATAAAGAAGTAATAATACAAAATTTATGTTGTAGTAGACTTCACTTCTTCTCTAGGAAACTTTGTATATTTTGTAGAAACAAGCATGAACAGGATTATTTGTGATTAGCTAAACATGGTTTCAAACATATATACAAGGAAACGGATCAGGCCTTCACTGTGTCCTATGGTTAGTAAATATGAAAAAAAAAATTGCACTGTGAGAACTTGCCATTGGTATCTGGCACATACACAGCCTTTCTGGTATCTGACAATTGACCACTGCTGTTAAAGTTACTCTTAAGAGAGTTTCAAAAATAACCCCAAAAATGCTGGGGTTTGTAGATGATAATCAATACTTCTTACCCAGAAATGAGCAGCACAGTCTATTTCAGGGCTGCTACATGAAAACAAGCAAAGGTGTGGAATAATGCTCAATTCAGGCTCGATACAGTGCACACTGTGAAATGTGGTAGTGCTATGAAGAGTACACCCCAAACAGCGCCAGGGTAATAACAGCACCAGAAGTCCTGATTGCCTAAATGAATACAGGGCATCTTCTCAAGCAAACGGGCTTCAGACCACCTCACACAGCATGAACTGGAAGTACCATAGCACTCACATGCTGATACTTGACTACTCCACAGCAACAACAGAAAGAACAATCCCCAGAGCTGCTGTTTCCAATTCCTGATCAGACCATGTGCTTTGCTCTCAGAGATTCCTGTAGCAGGAACCTCATGTTCCTGTTGCCACAAGAAAATACACCTGACCAAAGTGCACTGTAACAACTGGGACTCGCAGTGGTATCTGCAAATATCCAACAGCAGGTAAAGGAAGGTAACAGGGATATAAACAAAATTACCTAGAACCTGAAGAATCATAGAGATCATGCAAGATTCAAGTTAGACTTGATGCTACATCTAATTGCAGTAGCCCTTGCTTCTAAATTTCAAGTAGTTTTCAATAAGAGCTTCAAAAATACCCAACCTTTAATTACTGTGTTATGGTAGTTTGATGTTCCACAGGAATCTGAAAGGCATGACTTGTTTCATTCATTGTTTGGCAGGTCTCCAGGACAGGAATTCAAGTGAGAAAGGAAGTTAGATCAGTTGACCAAAAGGAAATAAATCAGATTATTTGAATATTTGCTCAATGGGGAACAGAAAATTGCCATGAGAATAATTTGACACTGAATCAAGTGTTGAACACAATAGCAGCCCTCGCAATTTTAATGTAGGAACCTCAGTGTTGGTCACAGTGTTGTGCTGCTTTCTATTTTCTTCCCCAGATATGAAGACTCTACGTATTGTTTCAATAAAAACAAGAAAACCAAACAACCCCCCTCCCCATAACACAGTAAATAGCAAATTCTGATAAGTAGCCAACAATCCGTTTTGTAGTTTCATCAAGCACTGACTTTGTGAATACAAATGCTTCTGGATTGATGAAAGTCAGGCAGGAGCTGTTGCCACCATTTTTCTTTCATGGATGAACCTGTAAAAACTCAGGACTCGAGTTATCCCGAAAATCTGGCTTTTAAAATTACAAATACAATTAATTTGCAATTATAAAATGAAATTAATGTGAATATTTGAGTACTTCCTTTTTTGTGCACTACCAGTGCCTTTGGCTTGTGGATACTGAATAAAGAGCACAATGTTTGGATACAAATTGTGTCACGAAATGAAATTTGCCTTCTGCAAATGTGTCCCTGTCAAATACAGAAATTTAGAGGTCCTAGAGATGTCACACATTTTTCAGTGTTTTGAGTGCATTGAACACTGCTAGAACAAATGGCAGTGAATATCCAGTATCGATACAGTTATTAATTACCAGTTATCTGTGTACCAAATACAACCAGTTATTAAATGTAAATAAAATAACTCTCTTAAAAATTGATTTCCCAGATGAGAGGAAAATCTAGTTAGCAAGCTGAGTGTGAAATTTACATGTAGTTCATGAAGAAGTGATTACTTACGGAATTAATTGATTTTAGAAATGAATCTGAGGGTAAAATTGTGGCATAAAACTGAAAACAATCTGAAGATCTGTTTTATGTCCATGAGAAAGGCACTTAAGTTTTCCCTTCCATGCACAGCCAATCCCAGAAGCTGTGATCCACCAAGAAATCCTTACTCAAAGCCATATTCCCTATTATTCATCTTCTCTACAATTGCCTTTTCTCATCCTCTTCATGTTTGTCTACAACTGGATTGTGTCCTGATTTGGTGTCAGCAACTCCTTTCTCAGAAGTTGCAGTATCATAATGAGATACAGTTTTCAACCTGTCAAATTGTCACTCAAAAATGCATCTTACAAACTGAAAAATGGGAAACCTCCCATCTTTCAGACACGTCAGTGCTAGTGATGTCAGCCTTATCCCTTCACAATTTCCTTGCAGTTTCTCTATGCCTCCTTTCCTGCTCCTTGTATACAAGATGCTCTTGCTGAATCATATTCAGGCTGCTGCTAAATAACAGACTATTCTGAGTTGGAAAGGACCCACCACAAGGATCATCAAGTTCAGCTATTAAGACAATGGCCCGCAAAGGGGATTGAACCCATGACCTTGGCATTATTACAACCAAATTCTAACCAACTGAGCTAATCTCAGGTTATGTTGTCTGTCTCCCCTGTGAAAGCTGAAAGCACAGGGTGTAACAGAATCTGACATACATCCTTTGCTGAATGCTCTATGTAGACTGACAGTTCACCTTTGAAGCACCCAGCACACTGCTTGCAACTCAGAATTCCCCACAAGTTTCTAAGAGCTTTGCCACATTTCTTGGAGCAGCTTAAGGAAAACGTGAGCTCTGATGCTGAAAGAGAATCCACAATGAATAATGTTGTAAGATTTGGGACTTTGTATTTTTGAGGTTTTCTCTTTACCACATTGATCCAAGGCACTAGTGGGAACTTTGAAAGGGCTTTTCAATTCTTGAGGAATATGACCATAGTCATTCTGTCCCAGCATAAACACTTTGTATGGGGAATAATTACAAGGTTTACTTTTGGAACAGCTGCCATATTTCTTCCTGGCAGCCAGGATTGCTGTACAAGGTGCTGTCTGTCTTTCTTCTGAAAGAAACACATGTCCTGTGAGGAGATGCTGAGGAACCTGGGGGTGTTTAGTCTGAAGAACAGGCTCGGGGGGATCTTATCACTCTCTACAACTCCCTGACAGGAGGGTGTAGCCAGGTGGGGTCAGGGTCTTCTCCCAGGCAACCAGCAACAGGACAAGAGGGCATAGTCTTAAGCTGTGCCAGGGGAGGTTTGGGTTGGACATTAGGAGGAATTTCTGCTCAGAAAGCATAATTAGACACTGGAATGGGCTGCCCCGAGGGTTGGTGGAGTCACTGTCCCTGGAGGTGTTTAAGGAAAGACTGGACGTGGCACTCGGTGCCATGGTCTGGTTGATATGGTGGCATTTGGTCATAGGTTGTACTTGATGACCTCGAGAGTCTTTCCAACCTAAATGATTCTGTGATTCTGACAACCACCTCAGTGGCACATATTGGGCCATCAGGCCCTTTGGGAGTCCCCCTGGGAACGAGGGGGTCACTCTGTTACCCTCCTGAGGGAACACCCCATACCCTTCCCACAGAACACCCCACACCTCCGCAGGGAACACCCTCAATGTCCCCTGAGAACACCCCACACTCTCCCCAGAGAATACCCCACACCTCCTCTGGGAACACCCTACACTTCCAAAGGAACACCCCACACTGTCCCCAGAGAACACCCCACAGCACACCCCACACAACAAACACTCCACACTGTCCCCAGAGAACACCCCACAGCACACCCCACACAACAAACACCCCACACAACAAACACCCCACACTGTCCCACCCCCCGCCCCGCCCCTCCGGGCCCGCCCCGCCCCGCCCCGTTGCCACGGTGACCAGCGCGCCCTCTGATTGGCTGCGCGGCACAGCCCAATGGGCGGGCGGGGTGTTCCGGCGGTGCCAAGATGGCGGGCAGGTAAACACGGCCGGGTGGCGGGTGCGGGACACGGCGGGGACGCGGCCCGGGCTCTGCGGGGACACGGCGGGGACTGGAGGGACGGGAGTGCCCTCTGCCTTCCCCCACCCCGCCGTGGAGCCGGTTCTCTTGGCGTCCCTTCCTCCAGGGCGGGTGCCCCCGCTCCCCCGGCCTGCCGCTTCCCCCGGCCGGCCCCTCTGTCGCCGCTGCCCGGCGGAGAGGAGCGGGTTGTGTGTTCTCCTGTGAAGCTGCTCCTGTGCAGGGACGGAAGGCGTTTGCTGCAGGGTCGTCCCTAAACTGAAAGTAGCTATAAACAATTCCGAAGGGGCTGAACTTTAAAGAACAAGGAGGATGGGGGGGGGGGGGGGATAAACTGTAAGGTTAACCTGTGTTTTACTCA